>JAEOAD010002253.1:0-22500 GCA_036365145.1 Orientallactaga sibirica
AAGTGGCTCTTACAATCCTTCCACCCACCCTCTTCTGCAAAATTTTCTAAGCTGCTCAGAGCTAAACACTAAAGTAGACTTAAAATACACCCACCAAGGCACAGAGAATAACCCATTTAAAGCTACTTTGTAGGCAGTTTCATAAAAAAGCAATTTTCTATATATTTTTATATATTTGATAGTCTTTTACAAAATCAAACTAGATCTACTTATAAAAACAAAATCTTGAACTGGGCATGGTGGTACACACCTTTAATCCCTGCACTCTACAAGCAGAGGTATGAAGATTGCAGCAAGTGTGAGGCCACCCAGAAAATACATAGTAAATTCCAGGTCAGGCTGCTCTAGAGGGAGATCATACAAAAAAAAAAATCCCTGGGAACTGTAAATATAAAATATCACCAGGATTGTGGAAAGCTCTACTGAGCAGTGCTTTCTAGACAGCCATGCCTTACAATGTTATGAATTTGCAATTAATCAGTCAACATTAAAAAAATAAAATAAAATCATTGATCATGGTGGTGTACACCTTTAATCACAAAGAGGGAGGAGGATTGCTGTGAGTTGGAGGCCAGTTTGAGACTAAATAGTGAATTTCAAGTCAGCCTGGGCTATAGCAAGACCCTACCTCAAAAGAAATAATAAATCAAATCTTAACTTTACCACTATGCTTATGATTAAATGTCAATATGCTTAAAAATGATTAATTTGGCCCCATGTTATTTACTCAATTGTGGCCTATATTGTTAATAAATCCACCTGATAAAACGTTCCTGGTACTTTTTATTAAGAAATAGGAGCCGGGCGAGGTGGCGCACGCCTTTAATCCCAGCACTCAGGAGGCAGAGGTAGGAGGATCGCGGAGAGTTCGAGGCCACCCTGAGACTACATTGTTAATTCCAGGTCAGCCTGGACCAGAGTGAAACCCTACCTCGAAAAACCAAAAAAAAAAAAAAAAAAAAAAAAAAAAAAAAAAAGAAATAGGTTAACTTTTTCTTGAATAAAAGGTAGTGTGTGGATATATGATGAATTAATAGGAGCTTGAAAACACCAGGAAACGGTGTTAAAGAAAAGAAATATTGATTATCCTGATAAAATTAGTGGATATTATATAAGTGTACTGAAATAGCATGAAGTACAAGAGAAATGGTTATATTAATCAAAAATTATTTGCAAAGTCTGATTTGATCATTACACACTGTACACTCACTGAATTATGACACTGTATTCCATAATTTTTTACAATTAAAATAATTTGAAAAATTAAAAATAAGTAGTGACAGATAGCAACTGTGCTAATTGAACAGATGAGCAACAAATCCTTAAAAGCACTTCTAGTACTGGTCTTTGTGTCTTAGAGCTGATTTGAGAGAGACAGAGATCTCATTAGTTCTTTTAGGGATAAAGGTGGAAAATATTTGTTTATATAGTTAAGAAATAGCTTTGTTTCCTACAACCAAAAACCCAGAAACCATTTCATGATATTTATAACCCAATGGCACTGTATGAAAAATTTTCAGTGAATTTTCAATTTTATATTAGACATGTTAACTTCAAATGATTAATTAATCTTGCCTTTCCAAACCAATCTATTTCCATACAAATCAAGATTCATCTCTTCACCAAAATCTGAGCTGAAAACACAGACAACACATTTTATTTTAGAGCAGATGAAAAACAGGATAGGGAAAGCATGCACACAGACTTACCGAGTTGTACCAGTGTCCCTCACTGTTCACTGCCAAATACAGCTTGGTTTGAACTCCTTCAATAGCCACCACTGGAAGACCCACAGAGCTGAAAATTCATAAAATGTGAAAAGGTTACACTTCTTGATTTCATAGTTTTCCAATGTGTTCCACAGGAGTATCTGGCTCCCTAAAGGTAGTATGGACTGGACAAGTATATACATAGACATGTAGCCACATAAAAACTAAAGCCTCATTCTACCTTCTAGTGTACTTGACTCATGGTTTCCATTACAGTCATGTAACTAGGGCTATAAGTACATATTCTCCAACACTCCAGGCATAATGGAAGACTCTAGACTCAGTACCCTAGTTTAAAGAATCAGAATGAGGAATACTGATGCTTCTTGGGTGATCTCCCACCAGGAATTGTTTTGCACATTAAATAGCATGATCCTTTATAAAAATAAGCTATTTTTAATAATTTTTTTCTTAAATTTATTTATTTGAGAGAGACAGAGAGAGAGAGAGAGAGAGAGAGAGAGAGAGAGAGAGAGAGATAATGGGCATGTCAGGGTCTTCAGCTACAGCAAATGAACTTCAGATGCACGTGGCACCTTGTGCATCTGGCTTCCATGGGTACTAGGGAATACATCCTCAGACCTTTGCTTTGTAGGCAAGTACCTTAACCACTAAGCCATCTCTCCAGTCAAAACCTAAGCTTTTAAACTGCTTCCCTAGATAGTTGACCAAATTTACACTGCCAAGATCAGAGATATCAGTCAGTTGGGAAGCGATGCCTATACTCTTAGAAGAGATATTATTGGTCCAATATCTTCATTTAATTAGTCTGCCAGAGCCCACTGGAAGATTCAAACAGTACCTGAGTGGGGAGTGAGGATTAAGGAAAAAGAAAGACCAAAGAGACAAAAGATGAACTTGGGAGGGCTGTCCCTCAATACCTAGGCCCCAACTTTACTTAGTTTAGCGTTTTTATACTTCTTCTCAGAGCACAAGGATGCAAATGGAACAAATGGTAAATACAGGATTTCCCAGAAAAACTGCATCACAAAACAGTTAAATCCTTGCCTGCATCACAAAACAGTTAAATCCTTGCCTCCTTGCTTCATTTCCTCCTCAATTTCCATATTCTCAGCAGGTAAGGGATCTCTGCTTGGCCAAACATTCTGCTTATCTGCAGCCCATTGAAAAACAGAAATTAAGTCAGGATCAAATGGCTCCCAACAATAATCTATATAATTTCCAATCTAACCCCCCTCCAAACATATAGGCCTTGCAATAATAAGTCATATTCTTCCAGAGAAGATTTTATAAAAGAACAGAAATTTTCCAAGTCAGTCTTGAGAGGGGTCCTAGCTTTTAGACTTGAAGAACAAAGATTACATCAATAAAAACAAGGAGGCAGGTTTTGTGGTGCCAGCCTTTATTCCCAGCACTTACAACTCTGAGGCAGGAGGATCATCATGAGTTTGAGGTCAGCCTGGGGCTACAGAGTGAGTTCCAGGACACCCCACACAAGAGTAAGACACTGACTCAAAAAGAAGGTGTATTTTATCAATTTTTTCCTGCAAAATAGTTACAAGTGGGAATCCACATGGTGCCAATGAGGCCTTCATCTCTTCATTGGAAGGTCTGAGGGCATGAAATTTACACCCAAGCTCTCCTCACAACCACACACCACTCACTGGAGACAACCAGTGGGTGTCCTCCACTACTAGCTGTCTACTCCCTCCCACACCATGAACAAAAAGAAGACAGTACATTTTTAAAGCATAGTGCTTATCACACACATCTTTTGAAAATAGGCTGTGCACCTTTCTCTCAGGAGTCATGGACCAAGGCTGATGATTTTTATCCTGTTTTGTAAGTTTACTGAGGATGATACATTGGTCCATTATTTCCATAAACAAAAATATAGAAATGTCAGTGCATGCTTAAAGAGAGTGTTCTTGGGATCACTCGTTTCTGTGCATATATACTCTCAGCAGTAGATAGAATAACATGGACGAAAACTATTAATGAGGAAGGAAGTACTCCTTGCTGAGCCTACAGTGTATCTTTCCCTTAAAATCAGGGTACTTACCAAAGAGGAGCTAGGACATACTGTACAGTTCAACGTACAAGTGTTCCCACCACAAGCCACTGGTGGTGCTTTATTCAATACTTGTCATAGTAAAGCTGGGCCCTTTTGTTACGAGAGATAAAGGAAACTAATTGCACATATTTCAAGCCAGGATTCTGTGCTATATCTGACAATGCAATGTATAGGAAATAAGTGTAATATCTTGAGTATGTCGTGGTTATGTCATATTTTTTGAAGAGGCCTTGATCACAGCAGGTGCTCAAAACATAGATTGATAGAAAACTGTACAATGAAACATGATAATTACTTTTGAGAAGTAATAAATCACAATCCCATTATATAAGCCCATCATCAAAAACATCTCAAAAGCCAGGAGAGGTGGGGCACGCCTTTAATCCCAGCACAGGGGAGGCAGAGGTAGGAGGATCCCCATGAGATTGAGGCCACCCTGAGATGACATAGTTAATTCCAGGTCAACCTGGACCAGAGTGAAACCCTACCTGAAAAAAAAAAAGCTGACAAAAATACATATCTGAAAGCTTAAAACTAAATGTTTCCTTATGATTTGGTATAAAGATATATTACTATGCATTACTTGACAACTATAAAACAATGTAGGTCTGAAACCAGGTTTGGTCATACTAAAATCTAATGGAAAATAATGATTAATGAAATTCAGAATTATTTCTAGAGCTTCATTATTTTACAATATTCTGAACCTTCTTTGTTGTCGTTTTGGAATATTTTTAAAATTATTTGTCAGTAGAGAGAAAGAGTGCGTGCAAGGGCACGCCAGGGTCTCTCGCTCTACAAATAAACTCCAGATATATTTGTCACTATGTGCATTTGGTTTACCTGCATATTGGGGAACCAAATTTAGGCCAACAGGCTTTATAAGCAAGGGCCTATAACCACTGAGTCATTTCAAGCTCTTCTTATCTTTTTTTTTTTTTTGAGGTGGGGTCTCACTCTAGCCACGGCTGACCTGGAAATCACTATGCAGCCTCAGTCTCAGAGTGGCCTCGAACTCATGGCAATCCTCTACCTGTGCCTCCCGAGTGCTGGGTTTAAAGGCGTGTGCCACCACACCTGGCCCTCTTCTTAGTTATCTTAAAGCAACTTTTAACAGAAGAGTTCAGGATATGCTTTCGGTCTCTGTGCCTGTCCCAGGCTGCAGCAAGCCCTTCACAGTAACAGAGGTGAGAAAGCCACCGCGTTGGCACCAAGCACACCGGTTAGGTGGCCTCCTCCTCACAAGCTGGGCTTCAAACTCCCCTGACATGGCCGCCCCAACCCCTCCACCTTCCTCCAATCTAAGGGGGGAAATGTCAAAAGACAAAAGCCCCTTCCCACCTCGTCTCCTTCTATGCTGCTTCTTGGAGCCAAGTCCGAACTGGAAAAGACCTTAACCTTGTTTTTGTCTCAGCTGGTCCTGCCTTTGCTCAGTCTGCGGACACACTGGCAGGCGTTGGATTTCTTGTGCTCTGGGCTTGTCTCTTCTGAGGAGTGAGTGGGGACAGCCGCCGCCACGGCCACGACGCCCACAACACCCGTTCTTTTGGGGCCCCTCGGTGGGTTCGCCTCGCCCCCCCCCCCCCGCGCCACCACACGCCTGGGCTCTTCTTGGCCTGTGCTGTGCTTGGGCTTCTGGGCGCTCGGGTTTCCGCTGAGGAGGGCCGTGGTCCGGCGCCCGTGGGCAGCTGGCAGCCTGGGTCTGAGAGGACGCCACAGCCCCGGGCGGGGATAGCAGGCTACACTGACTGGCAGGCGGAGGAGACCGTGCTGCCCTCAGGCGTGCTCGTTGCCCTGAATCCGAGGACACTGTGCAAGTCCAAGCCTCTCCTGTGGGAGTTGCGAGGCATCCCCCACCCTGTTCGGCACGGAGAGTGCCTGAGGAGGGAGGCGGGGAGGAGAGCGCCGGCACGGGCGCAGTGGCGGTCCCTCAGGAGAGAGGCCACGGGCGAGGGCGGGGGTGGGGTGGAGGAGGCAGCGGGGGAGCGCGCTCCGGCCCTGGCCCCTCCCAGTCCTCTTCCACTAGTCCTGCAACTTCTAGGTATGATGATCGCAAAAGTTGGCCAGTGCCAGCTTTCTGGCAGTGATCAAACAGGTAACATCCTCACATCCTACCCTTGCCGTTCCTGCTGCTCTGTGTGAGGCATAGTCACAAGACAGGAATTCCATCTCCACAGGCCCCCTCCCTCCTCTCTCCCTAACTAAGAGCACAACAGCCTCAGGGTGACAGTCCCCTCTTTCAGGGAGCCCAGCTACTGATTGTTTTCAGCCAGCCTCCCCCACCCACCCCATCCCCCAAATGCCCCGAGGATCTCTCAGCCTAACACCTGTAGAGGCCTAAGGTCCTGCCCTGGTGCCCAAAGCTGGGCCATTGCTTGCCCCTCTGGACAGAGCTTTGGCAGTGAACAGTGATGGAGGAAGAGCCCTGGGATGAGGGAGTTGCATTCAAGGAGCTGGGCTTGGCTCCGCTTTTGGGAAGGGGAGAAGTGGCCTTACAATGTTATACATTTGCAATTAATCAGACAAAAATTTTAAAATAAAATAAAATGATTGAACATGGTGGTGTACACCTTTAATCACAAAGAGGGAGGAGGATTGCTATGAATTCGAGGCCAGTTTGAGACTAAATAGTGAATTTCATGTCAGCCTGGGCTATAGCAAGACCCTACCTCAAAAACATAAATAAAATCTTAACTTTACCACTTTGCTTATAATTAAATGTTAAGATGCTTAAAAATGATTAATTTGGCCTCATGGTATTTACTCATTTGTGGCATATATTTTTAATAGATCCATCTGATAAAACGTTCCTGGGAGCTTTTATTAAGAAATAGGTTAGCCGGGCGTGGTGGCGCACGCCTTTAATCCCAGCACTTGGAAGGCAGAGGTAGGAGGATCACAGAGAGTTTGAGGCCACCCTGAGACTACATAGTTAATTCCAGGTCAGCCTGGACTAGAGTGAGACCTTACCTCGCAAAACCAAAAAAAGAAAAAGAAAAAAAGAAATAGGTCAACTTATTCTTGAAAAAAAAAGTAGTGTGGCTATATCATGAATTAATAGGAGTTTGAAAGCTCCACAAAATGGTCTTAAAGACAAGAAATATTAATTATCCTGATACAATTAATGGATATTGTATAAATGTACTGAAATAGCACAAGGTACATGAGAAATGGTTATATTAATCAAAAATTATTTACAAAGTCTTTATAAAGATGGAAAGGTTTATTTCCTTGATTTGATCATTACACACTGTACACTCACTGATTTATGACACTGTATTCCATAATTTCTTACAATTAAAATAATTTGAAAACTCGAAAATAAGTAGAGACAGCTGGCAACTGTGCTATTTGAACAGATGAGCAACAAATCCATAAAAGCACTTCTAGTACTGGTCTTTGTGTCTTAGAACTGATTTGAGAGAGAGAGATCTCATTAGTTCTTTTAGGGATAAAGGTGGAAAATATTTGTTTATATAGTTAAGAAATAGCTTTGTTTCCTACAACCACAAAGCCAGAAGACCATTTTATGATATGTATAACTCAATGGCACTGTATGAAAACTTTTCAGTGAATTTTTCATTTTATATTAGACATGTTAAATTCAAAGGATTAATTAATCTTGCCTTTCCAAACCAATCTATTTCCACACAAATCAAGATTCATCTCGTCCCCAAAATCTGAGCTGAAAACACAGACAGCACATTTTATTTCAGAGCAGATGAAAAACAGGATAGGGAAAGCATGCACACAGACTTACCGAGTTGTACCAGTGTCCCTCACTGTTCACTGCCAAATACAGCTTGGTTTGAACTCCTTCAATAGCCACCACTGGAAGACCCACAGAGCTGAAAATTCATAAAATGTGAAAAGGTTACACTTCTTGATTTCATAGTTTTCCAATGTGTTCCACAGGAGTATCTGGCTCCCTAAAGGTAGTATGGACTGGACAGGTATATACATAGACATGTAGCCACATAAAAACTAAAGCCTCATTCTACCTTCTAGTGTACTTGACTCATGGTTTCCATTACAGTCATGTAACTAGGGCTATAAGTACATATTCTCCAACACTCCAGGCATAATGGAAGACTCTAGACTCAGTACCCTAGTTTAAAGAATCAGAATGAGGAATACTGATGCTTCTTGGGTGATCTCCCACCAGGAATTGTTTTGCACATTAAATAGCATGATCCTTTTTAAAAATAAGCTATTTTTAATAATTTTTTCTTAAATTTATTTATTTGAGAGAGACAGAGAGAGACTTTGTAGGCAAGTACCTTAACCACTAAGCCATCTCTCCAGTCAAAACCTAAGCTTTTAAACTGCTTCCCAGATAGTTGACCAAATTACACTGCCAAGGTCAGAGACATCAGTCAGTTGGGAAGTGATGCCTATACTCTTAGAAGAGACATTATTGGAGCCGTTGGGCACGCCTTTAACCCCAGCACTTCGGGAGGCAGAGGTAGGAGGATCGCCGAGAGTTCAAGGCCACCCTGAGACTATTTAGTTAATTCTCAGCCTGGGCCAGTGAGACCCCACTGGAAAATTCAAAACAAAAAAAAAAAAAAAAAAGAGACATTAAGGGAAAAAGAAAGATTCAAAAAGATGAACTTGAGTGGGAGTGAGGACTTCCCTCAGACAAAAGATGAACTTGCCTTTCCTCTTTATTTAGTTTAACTTTATTTAGTTTAGCGTTTTTATACTTCTCAGAGCACAAGGATGCAAATGGAAC
The DNA here is from genome assembly GCA_036365145.1 of Orientallactaga sibirica. Classification (NCBI taxonomy): domain Eukaryota; kingdom Metazoa; phylum Chordata; class Mammalia; order Rodentia; family Dipodidae; genus Orientallactaga; species Orientallactaga sibirica. The sequence goes on from JAEOAD010002253.1 coordinate 8,540, forward strand.
AAATGGTAAATACAGGATTTCTCAGAAAAACTGCATCACAAAACAGTTAAATCTTTGCCTCCTTGCTTCATTTCCTCCTCAATTTCCATATTCTCAGCAGGTAGCTGATCTCTGCTTGGCCAAACATTCTGCTTATCTGCAGCCCATTGTCAAACAGAAATTAAGTCAGGATCAAATGGCTCCCAACAATAATCTATATAATTTCCAATCTAAGCCCCCTCCAAACATATAGACCTTGCAATAATAAGTCATATTCTTCCAGAGAAGATTTTATAAAAGAACACCACGCACCACGCACCATGCACCACACACACTGGCTAGGCAGCCTCCTCCTCACAAGCTGGGCTTCAAACTCCCCTGACATGGCCGCCCCAACCCCTCCACCATCCTCCAATCTAATGGGGGAAATGTCAAAAGACAAAAGCCCCTTCCCACCTCGTCTCCTTGTATGCCTCTTCTTGGGGCCAGAGTTGCACCCTGAAAAGACCTTTACCTGGATTTGTCTCAGCTGGTCTAGCCTTTGCTCGGGCTGCGGACACATTGGCAGGCATTGGATTTCTCGTGCTCTGGGCTTGTCTCTTCTGATGGAGGAGAGAGCAGGGACAGCCGCCGACACAGCCACGATGCCCACACCACCCCTTCTTTTGGGGCCCCTTGGTGGGTTCGCCTCGGGCCCCCCTCTCTGCCGCCACCCGCCTGGGCTCTTCTTGGCCTGAGCTGGGCTCAGGCTTCTGTGCGCTCAGGTTTCCGCTGAGGAGGGCTGTGGTCAGGCGCCCACGGATGGCTGGCAGTCTGGGTCCGCGCGGACGCCACAGCCCCGGGCGGGGATAGCAGGCTACACTGAACTGGCAGGTGGAGGAGACCCTGCTGCACGCAGGCATACTCGTTGCCCTGAACCCGAGGACACTGTGCAAGTCCAAGCCTGTCCTGTGGGAGTTGCGAGGCATTCCCCATCCTGTGCAGCTCTGCGAGTGCCTGAGGAGGGTGGCGGGGAAGCGAGAGTGAGGGCGTGGGAGCGGTCCCTCGAGAGAGGCCACAGGCGCTGGCAGGGGCGGGAGGAGGCAGCTAAGGGGTGCATGCTCTGGCCCTGGCCCCTCCCAGTCCTCTTCCACTAGTCCTGCAACTTCTAGGCCTGATGATTGCAAAAGTTGGCCAGTGCCAGCTTTCAGGCAGTGATCAAACAGGTAACATCCTCATATCATCCCCTTGCAGTTCCTGTTGCTCTGGGTGAGGTGCAGTCACAAGACAGGAATTCCATCTCCGCAGGGCCCTACCTCCCCCCTCCCTAAAAGCACAACAGCGTCAGGGCGGCCCTCTCCCTTGAAGGTTACTCCCCTCCTTCAGGGAGCCCAGCTACTGATTGTTTTCAGCGGGCCTCCCCCACCCAACCTATCCCCCAAATGCCCCGAGGATCTCTCAGACTAACACCTGTAGAGGCCTAAGGCCCTGCCCTGGTGCCCGAAGCTGGTGCCCTCGCTTGCCCCTCTGGACAGAGCTTTGGCAGTGAACAGTGATGGAGGAAGAGCCCTGGGATGAGGGAGTTGCATTCAAGGAGCTGGGCTTGGCTCCGCTTTTAGGAAGGGGAGGAGTAGGATTGGGTTCTTCCCTGAGTGTCTGACCCTTAGCTGGCCTGTGAGAGCCTGGGCTGGAGCCCTTGGAAGTTCACCAGACCCCTGCCCCAGCCTGAGTGACATAAAGTCCCCACCCACTGAGGTATTTTGCATGGCGACACTTGCTGCCAGCCACTCAGAAGAGGTGACAGACGGGCTCAGACGCAGCTACAGGGGCATGGGCAGCCACTACAGAGCTGAACACCACGCTGCCACCCAGTGGCTTTTGCTGACTTTTCATATCATGCCAATTTGTGTGAGCCAAACCCCCTTTTCTCTCTAGGCCCCCTCATCTCTAGCGGGTTGGGTTTGGGATTCCACGAGGTGAGCTCGAGGAGTTTGCCATAGGCAGTATTTGGGAAATACATAGCCCAGTCTCTTTTAGCTCTAGTCCATCTCCAATGTTTTGATTTCTTTTACCCGATCCTCAGGAAAGCACCTTCTCTTCCAAGTCTGACCTGGAAATCACTATGCATTCTCAGAGTGGCATCAAACTCATGGCAATCCTCCTACCTCTGCCTATGGAGTGCTGGGATTAAAGGCGCACACCACCATGCCTGGCCCTCTTCTCAGTTTTCTTAAAGCAACCTTTAACAGAAGAGTTAAGGCAATGAGGCAGAGGGGAGAAAGTGAAGAGAGATTGAGATTTTTCTTGATTTTTTTTTTTGCGTTCTTTTCTAACCACTCTCTGAGTTTTATTTTAATAAAAAAATAAAATTTAGCCAGGCGTGTTGGCGCACGCCTTTAATCCCAGCACTCGGAAGGCAGAGGTAGGAGGATCGCCCTGAGTCTACCTAGTTAATTCCAGGTCAGCCTGGGCCAGAGTGGGGATTTTAGGCTTCAGTGGCCTCACCACTCAGGCATCCTTCCACGCCTCTCCTTTCAGTAGACAATATTCACAGTACCACACATTGTGGTTGAGATTGGAGGTCTATGATGGTGTTAAGCTTCTTTTACTGTTTTAGTTTTGTTATGTAAGAGTGAGAATGGGCATGCCTGTAGCCTGTATAAAGCAACTCTACACTCATGGGCCACTTAACAGTTTTGCATATGCAAGCAAGTTCCTTAACTGCTAAGCCATCACTCCCCCTTAAAGAAAGCATTTTAATCATTTATTTGCAAGCCTACAGAAAGGGAGAAAGAATGGGTGCCCCAGGGCTTCTAGGTAGTATAAAGGAACTCCATTTTGTGCATATTGCTTTGCCTGGGTATTGGGAACTGGAACTTGGAATTTATCATTAGGTTTTCCAGGGAAACGTCTTAACCACTGAGCCATCCTCTCTTTCTCTCTCCCCCTTTCTTTTCAAAGAAACTGAAATGCATGTAACTTGTTAAACCAGGTATGTTTAATATAGTGGAAGAAAGCAAAACAACTTTTCAAATAGTCCCGGATGTTCCTAAAGTTTCAAGCTCACTTCAATGTCTAGACTGATGATAATCTCTTCAAGTGCGTTCCTTCAGATACCTGCCTCTTAGAGAACATTGGAATGTATATGCACACAGATAATATGTGAGAATTTCTCCTCCCAATTATACCCATTTGCTACAATTCCAGGGCACAAGATTCTTTTTTTTTTTTTTTGGGGGGTTTCTTTCTTTTTTTCCTTTATATATTTATTTTAGTACTAATTCTTATTAATCTTGTCCTTTGAATTTTATTTTATATTTTGGTTCTTTTCGAGGTAGGGTCTCACTCAAGCCCAGGCTGACATCGAACTCACAGAGATATTTCTTTCTTTTTAAAAAATTTTTAAAAGATATTTTATTTATTTATTAGAGGGAGAGAGAGAGTGAGAATGGGTGCACCAGGGCCTCTAGGCACTGCAACTGAACTCCAGATACATGCACCACCATGTGCATCTGACTTACATGAGACCTGGAGAATCGAACCTGGGTCCTTAACCTTCACAGGCATTCACCTTAACCGCTAAGCCATCTCTCCAGCCTTCAAAGAGATATTTCTACCTCTGCCTCCTTAGTGTTAGGATTAAAGGTGTGCACAACCATGCCTGGCAAAATTGGCATTTTGTAATTTTTATTTTTTTGGTTTTTTTAGAGGTAGGATCTCTCTCCACTCAGGCTAACTGGCCTGGAATTCACTATGTAGTCTCAAGGTGGCCTTGAACTCACATGGATCCGCCTACCTCTGTCTTCCAAGTGCTGGGATTAAAGATGTGTGCCACCATGCCCGGCTTCCATATTTTTTTTATCTCTGTTTCATTCACCACGATCTTGCCTATCTTTCATTTTGAATCATCATAATGTGTCTGTCTTCAAATGTGTTTCACTGAGCATTCAAACTGACACTGTCCTAATCTCCCTTGACATTTAAGCCTTTCAGATTCTCTTTATCTTGTTATTATTAGATGATGAGGATGAGGATGATGATGATGAGTGTGTGCGTGTGCGTGTGTGTACAGAATCCTCAGCAGGTATCACTGCATTACGCCTGTAGCAGACAGCTTCAGGTTCGCTGAGATGAACTTCCAGACCAGGCACAGTTATGGAGGAAGGGATATTACAGAATCCTACAGATCCAGGGAAGTATCACTGCTCTCCACAGGACCAAGCAGAGAGAGAGAAAGCCATCTGATCCATTACATAAAACTACAGCCAAAAGATTCACACCTGATCTGTTTTCATATCTTTACAATGGAATTTTCTCTTGTATTGTTGCCTAGTGACAAATTATATACAATATATTGGGGACATATATTCAAACTACCACAACGCCCCATCTGATCCATAACTTATTATCTGAAGCATTTTGACATTAGTAAAATAACTTTAAATTAATAAAAATATAGAAAGGACATCATATCTAAAACACTGAACACATGCATATCTTAATTTTAAGTATAGAAATGTAGGCAAAACATGCTAACAGCAATGGAGACAATTTTTACCTGTCTGTTTAAATGAACCAATTTAATAAATATGTAATAAGCACCAAGAAATTGTTTTTGTTAAAAATCCACTAGCACAGGATAATGACTTGGCATTTCTGCTTCAAAAATATTTTTGTTAAATTTATTTACATGTGTGGATAAGCATATTAATTACTTAAGAGAAAATACTAATTCCTTAAAGAGAAAATATATAGTTGCAATTTTTGGATCCTAGTAATAGTACAACTTGAAAACTCTTCCTACAGAAATGAGGGAACTTTTGAATGAAGATGAGGCTGTACTGAAAGTCTTTCCTGAAACAATGGGGGCTTTTGGACCATCTAGTGAAATCAGAACTGAGACAATGACTAAAATAAAACAATCTTTAATTATATATCCTTTTCTTCAAAAATTCCATTGCATTATGATTTAAGGGAAACTGGACTCACAAGTTTCAATTTATATCACCGTTTACTTAATCAACTTCATATGATGTAAACATTTTAAAGTATAAGCCCAAGTAAATGATATTTATTTATAATATACAAATGCGCATATATATACATATATAACATAAAAAGAGACATTAAGTAAAAAGTAAAAATTTTGTACTTTGATTTAGATATACCATTGTTAATTTAGACTATTCATTTGGTCTATATTTCTTTCTTTCTTTCTTTCTTTCTTTCTTTCTTTCTTTCTTTCTTTCTTTCTCTCTCTCTCTTTCTTTCTTGTTTGTTTGTTTTGTTTTGTTTTTCAAGGTAGGGTCTCACTCTAGCCCAGGCTGACATGGAATTCACTATGTAGTCTCAGGGTGGCCTCGAACTCATGGCGATCCTCTTACCTCTGAATTCTGAGTGCTGGGAATTAAAGGCATGTGCCACCATGCCCAGCTTGGTTTACCTTTCTGTAGTATTAATTTATAATCTTAAACATGCACCTTTTCAGAAATGAGTTAGTAGAACTACAAAAGAAAGTGTAGAACATAAAGAGATAAAGCCTTTAAAATGATCTTTTTGGCCGGGCGTGGTTTTTTTTGCTTTAATCCCAGCACTCGGGAGGCAGAGGTAGGAGGATCTCTGTGAGTTCAGAGGCCACCCTGAGACTACATTGTGAATTCCAGGTCAGCCTGAGCCAGAGTGAGACCCCACCACCCAAAAAAAAAATAAAAAAATTAAAATGATCTTTTTTTTTTTTTGCTTAAATTAGACAAGTTAAAACTTTAACTGGCTGGAGAGATGGCTCAGTGGTGGAGGTGCTTGCCTACAAAGGCTGATGATCCTGGATCAATGCCCCAGTACCCATGTTAGCCATATTTAAAAATGGGCACATGACTTGTGAATCACATGCTCTTATCAGTGCCAGATTAATAGGAAATGATCAACCTTAAATCTCCTGCCAAAATCAGCTTCATTTACCAACAGTTAATGTTATAATAGACAGCGCCTGACATTTTGTGGTGACATTTTAGGTAACCAATAAGAATATCCCACAGTTCATATTCCTAGCTCTATGAAGGTGTTCCCGTGGGAGTGGACACGTAACATTGCTTTGCTACTTTTATACTACTAATTATAGCATAAATTAATGTCAGCCAAGCTCATTTGGATCCTACATGTTCTTCATATTTTGGTTTATTTAATTTGTATTTATTGATTTGCATATGGGAGTATTTGTGTGTCACTGTATAAGCATGCATGCTCCAGGGTCTCTTGACCTGAAAATGAATACCAGACACATACACTTCTGGGTGTCTGTCTTAAAATGGGTGACTGGGAAATTGAATCTGAACCTGCAGGCTTTGCAAGCAAGTGACTTTAACTCTGAGCCAACTCCCCAGGCCCCCAATCTTCATATTTTAAAGTCAAGATTCTGAAAAGAAAAATTATTCTGACCAACATTTTCTACTTCCTTGCTTTTTATTTACCAATCACTATTATATATCCAGAACAATTCCTCTATGTAAGTTTAAATATTCCTCTTGGAGTGGGGCAACTAGGATTTGGTGGGTATTTGAATATACAGAAAATATGTGGAAAAATGTCCTTATTGCATTCCTATTTGATTATGGCCTCTGATTATTCAAAGTGGTTTTCTTTAGTTTTGGAAATTTAGCCATCATTTCTTCCCTACTGGCTTTGTAAAAATCTCCTTCCTCTCTTTTGAAATGTTTATTATATGTACTTGAAACTTCCTTCTGTCTATTATGATACCATACTTCTCAGCTCTTGTTCCATGTCTTCATTTTTTTTAAAACCAGGATTCTTCACTGATCCCCCTCATGAGGAGATCTAGTCTATTGTTTGATTTTTTTCATTGGAATATGAACCACATCTCATGCACATCAAGATTTTACTATAAGCTAATATTTTACATATTTTGTCATAAACCATATTTCTACATATGTCTTACAATTCCTATTTTTGTCTTTACTAATAAGTCTTTTTGTTTCTTTTTCTTTTCCACTATATCCTATTTATACCTTATAGATTTTGTTCCTTTCTTTATCCCATTTAACCTTTTTTTGAGAAAGGTTTCTCCACTAATAGTCTGGGCTGGCTATTATGATCCTGAGGCTTCAGTCTCTAGAATGCTGGGATTGCAGGCATTCATGACCACACCCAGCTGCTTATGTTTGAGTCCCCTTACTTTATTTCTATAATAATACTCTGTTTTATTTATTTTTTGGGGGGGGAGCATCACTGCTAACCCAAAATGTGCTTTCTTGCTTTTCATGCTCCATACATTTGATGAGGGACTTGGCTTGGCAGAAGAGTCATTTTCTGCAAAAATTCAACATGAACACACTAGTGATTGATCGCTGTCACTTTGCAATCTTTGTCTGTCAGCACGCCATGGATGTCACTAGTCCAGGTAAGTTTTTATTTCATCTCTTAGCATGGTATTAAAGTTCAGATGAGGATTCCAATTCCCTATACTCCCAGTCTGCTTATATTGTAGGTTCCTTGCCTTGGGCTTTGAATGATCACTAACTTGATAACTCTTCTTGGTCACTGGGTATGAGGAGAATGCACAGGGCTATCTATGAGGGTGGTGATATCAACAGACACCATATTCCCTCTATCTATCTACCATATATTATCTATCTCTCTGTGTAATATATATATATGTTCCATTCATCTATCCACTATCTTTCCTTCCATATAAGAATAAATTTTGAATAGTTTTACCCAGATATGGCATAGGAACTTAAACTGAAAAAAATCCAAACCTGAACTCATCTCAACACACTGAGGGTTGTCTCTTGTATCTTACTCTTTTCATGATGCATTTGTAAGTTCAACCAACCCCACCCCCAAAAAAATCCATTACTTCTGAAACATTCTGCTTATTCCTATACTGTAGCCAAGGGATAACTTAATACTGCAGATTCTACATCTTAATATCTTTTCAAATTTCCCATTGTGAAGATATTTCTTATCCTTGCCTGAATTTTACCACAGCCTCCTAAGTGATTTCTTTGCCTACAGTCCAACTACTCACTGCTATAATTCGGACTTTAAATCTAATCATGTTAAGCCCTATTAACAAGTCGTGATTGCTTCTCCATCACATACAAGCCCTTCATTATCTGACCTCAGATTTATTGTCCCCCTTACATCTTGCTTTTCTTTCCCTGATACACGATTTTTCAGATATACCAAAATGCTTCTTTTCCCCAAAGCATAATTTCTTCCCTTCTTTGGCTACTACCACCTAGAATTCTATTCCCTCCCACCCACAGAGTCCTCACAATCATTTTCAGGTGTTAGGTCTCTGGGAAACATTCTCTCAAGTGTAGTCACTTTAGCCTTTGTGGTTCCAGCAGCCCACTGTACATATGATTTACATTCTTGATACCTATTAGAACAATTTCTTCCTATTTCTCTGCCATTTCCATCAAGCAGTGTCCTAAGCGAAGGAGCAAGACCTCCTCTTTGTGTCCCCATGTATAAATAGAGCAAGGAACTGATGTCATCATGAATTCATTAATTTGCTATTTCTTTGGAAATCTGAGGAAGCATATGAAATAAGGAAATGAAAAACATGTCATTTCAGAAAAGGACATACATGGATAGTACATATTGTAGCAGAGAACCTGTGCCAGGTTTTGATTACAAGTGGGCAGAAGTAACACTCCAGCATTAAACTCTATAGCAGGGGACTACCTCTTTATAAGAGGGAAGGTGAAAGTTAAATCATGTTATCATTATACTTGTTCATATTTTAGCTATTTTCTAATATTGAATATAATTCTTTGGAACTACACAACACTTTCAGGATTGACAAAGCTCTTAAGAAACTTGTCTTATATGATGTGCATGAGAACAGGTTAATATTCCATGAAACATAAGCACTGAAACATCTAATCCAAACATGAATTTCTGTAGTTATCCTGCTTGGACTAGAAACTTATCCAATCAATAGACAGAGGCGATTTGAAATGAGTAGAGTCCACAAAGAAAATTGGTCCATAAAATGTCACAGGCCTGAGATTGTTTTTCAGATTTGCATAGAACTTATAAAAGAGGTGGCTGTGTCTGAGGTAAACTAATTCACTTGTGATCACAAAACATTTTACAGTTGTCCACCTGTTCCTGTATTTTGATGAGAGTTTAAACAATGGCATGGCTTTATTTGTTTTTTCTAGACATATATTAACTGCATAAAGCTTCCGATTTAGTTTGTTTTTGCAATTTCTTTACGTGTGCCAAAAGTACTTTCCTCTGCTTGCCAACGCAAAAGAATAGTATTTGATAAATCCTCTTCCCTTTGCGTGCCACATATTCTCTCAAGTGTTCTCATGGTATCAGCAATCACCATAACACCTAAGTGTTTTTTGTCATTTACTTTCTTTTCATAAACCATAGGTAAATCTTTTCATGTCTATTGCCAACTGTTTCCAGTCATCACCTTCATCAAATCTGCCCTTTTCTATTTTCTTTGGTTAATAACTTTACCACCTAAATGCCAAAGGTCAATTTGCCAGTCTCTTTTGAGACACCCAATGTCCCTTTGAGTACTACTGCACAAAGTTGTTCTACCTGGAAGCACTTTATATCTATCTATGCAGTGAATGCCAATACATATAATGGTCCTGCTTCCCTTCCAAATGAAATCAGCCAACACATCATAATTAGTTTACTTATAAGATCAATCTTTTATTGATCTTCTTTTAGACACTTCCATTGCAATGGCTGTAAGGAAGGCCATTAGATATTTGTCCTGTCCTATTTTATCTCCTTGCATGGTGCATAGCATTTTCTAAAGTTTCATAGATTTATGGAAGAAAATAATGCATATTTTATTGCCTTCTCTTCTTGATGAATTTACGAGGTTTCATTAAGCATTGTAGTGTTAGCAACATCAATTGCTCAAGTTATTAAGATGGAACACTGTCCTAATAGGGTGTGCTCACCACATGGGAGGGGGGTGATAACTATGTTGAAGGGACTTGAACACATAATCAATACCAAATAATAGGAAGAATTGGAAATTCATCCTGAAGAAGATTCTGACTTAATTCCTGGAACTAACATATTTAAATATTTCCCCTAAAGGAACCCCAGGATCATCTGGAATCTTTCCTACTTCATGAAAACATAATGGTTTTTACTTACTAGGAAATAAATATAGAATGTTCCATATTTTGCTACCTTTTAGCTTGCACTTCACAGAGAGGAAACCCACCAATCTACAGTGCAGAGTCCCCTGAGAAGCTTTTCTTAGAAATGAGCTCACATAGACATTTACCAGTTTGCTGAAATAATGGTCAATTTGAATGGTAGGATCTGTATTTTCAGTATCAGTTCCCTAAAGTTAGTAATAAATACTTTAGTTTTCTTGAGTGAAGGACCCTGACATACTACCTACTTTACATGAGTTCCCTATTTGTATTATTTTCAAAATGTGCGATTTTAAAATTTTTTATCTTGCATGATTTATATTTTGTTTATTTTATTTTATTTGAGAAAGAGAGAGAGAAAGGGGCAGATTTTTTGAGCGAATGGGCACACCAGAGCCTTCAGCTACTGCAAACAAACTCCAGATCCATGTGCTACTTTGTGAATTTGGCTTACATGAGGAATGAAACCTGGACCCTTAGGCTTCACAGGCAAGCACCTTAACCACTGAACAATCTCTCCAGCCCACACGATTTATTTTATTTATTTATTTATTTTAATATTTTATTTTTATTTATTTATTAACTTGAGAGAGAGAGAGATACGGAAATAGGCAGGTAGAGAGAGAGAGAGAGAGAGAGAGAGAGAGAGAGGAGAGAATGGGTGCGCCAGGGCCACCAGCCACTGTAAACGAACTCCAGATGCACGCACCCCCTTATGCATCTGGCTTACGTGGGTCCTGGAGAATCCAGCCTCAAACCAGGATCCTTAGGCTTCACAGGCAAGCGTTTAACCACTGAGCCATCTCTCCAGCCCCCACACGATTTATTTTTAATCAACATTTTTTATCACAGCACCAATAACAGTGATAACAACTCAGAAAATTTCTGTGTGTATTACCAGTAATAACTTCGCATACTCAAGAGGACACACATGGTTCTATTGCATCCATCCCATGCCTACATATTAGTTCCAGAAAGTATTTCTTTTACTAAAATCCTACTTTGACTATAACCCTGTTGATCTAAAAGACATCATTTAAAGTCAGAATCATCTACTGTTAAATTATCCTACCATTAAGGTACAAGTCTGAAAAATAAATCATTTTTCCTATCATTTATACTAATGGCACTGTATTAATAATAAAGTGACCAATTTCACAATTCTTACAATGTATTCAAATCTTTCTTTTAGGAAAAATAATAATAGTCCCAATATTTCTTTAAAAAGGAAATGAATGGCAGGGAATGGTGGCACATGCCTTTAATTCCAGCACTTAGGAGGCAGAGGTAGGAGGATTGCCATGAGTTCGAGGCCATCCTGAGACTACATAGTGAATTCCAGGTCAGCCTGAGCTACAGTGAGACCCTACCTTTGAAAAAAAGAAAAGAAAAGAAAGAAAGAAATGACATGAATGAAATGGTGTTGACAAGAATGCTGGCAGTGAACAGGATTTGAGATACAAGGTGATGAATGGCCCTTTGTGGTAGTGATTGTCTCTCATTTCTCCTTCCCATCCTGGCCCTGAAAAGCAAAGATACTCCACACTTTCCACCATGTCTGCCAAGACTTTTTCTAGGTATCTGGCTTTGAAGTGAATTTAGGGGAAAAAAAGAGAGAAACACTGATTGCAGATTAAGAGTTTTATTGGCAGCTTGAGGAATTGATTTGTATTCTCTCTCTCTCCATATATATACATATATATATTGCTAGCTAGACTTTGTATGATTGCATCATGTGTCGGTACCATGATTTCCTTTCCTCCCTGCCTCCATTCCACTGAGGCCTTCCTCAGTGGTATTGCTGGTATTCACCATGGGGTTGTGTGTTATGAATTGTGAGAACAGCAGTCATTCATTGTGTGTGGTGGGGACAATGCCCTGTATATTACCTCCCACAAAGTGGCTCTTACAATACTTCCACCCTCCCTCTTCTGCAAAATTGTCTAAGCTGCTGAGAGCTAAACACCAAAATAGACTTCAAATACACCCACCAAGGCTCAGGGAATAACACCTTTAAGGGTACTTCATAGGCAGTTTGCAAAGCAATTTTCTCCATTTTCAATACCCTGTTCTTTTCATAAAACATAGGAATACCGTATAAAGACTTAAAGAATTTATTTATTTGATAGTCTTGTATAAAATCAAACTAGATTGAGGAGGGACACAGGTTTGTTTGTGGAAAAATAGGTCTAGGGAACTCCTTCAATCAGGAGGTAAGGAGAGGAGAGATCCTTCTCTGATCTCTAAGAAAGTGGAGATTGAAAGGGCAGATTTAAGGACATTTCTGCTTTTTTACTTTCGGGGCCCAGTCACCCTAAACTAACCTAATAAAGCTACCTGACTCCTCCTCACTGTGATCACAGGTGCAGAGGATTCCTGTGGCTTCAGCATCCATCTCATAACAATCATGCTACCGTGAGCCACATGCCAAGTATGGATGAAGATGTAGTGCAGGAACTACTGAACTGTGAAGAATATGCTGGATGGTAATGAAGAAGTCTCTGTGATGGACTAAGTCCCAGCAACCAATTTATTTGTGCCTGCACTTCCTCTGCAGGGGAGAACATCCTCTTTATGGTAGCATCTGGAGCCGGAGATTATGTACCTCAGCTTTAATGTCCCAAAGCGAGTAGATGACATGTCTAATTATTGGTCGGAGTAAGCAGACACCACGTAGGATACAGATACCCAAAGCTGCGATACTTCCTATCCAGGAACTAAGTGAAGGCCATGATGGTCATGAAGATCTATTCCAGGAACATAAACTAAATTACATGGGACATGGAGAATCAAACCGGGGTCCTTAGGCTTTGCAAGCATGCTCCTTAACTGCTAAGCCATCTCTCAAGCCCTTTTAAGGTATTTTTAGGATTTTATTTTATTTATTTGAGTTAGAGAGAACATGGGCATGCCAGAACTTCTAGCTACTGCAAAAACCTCCTGGATCTGAGCTGCAAGCCTCCTCCATGTGAACCAGCTGACAGAAAGTTGAAAAAAACTACCCTGCATGCAGTTCAAGGGGAGAGAGAAAACACCAGTGAAGGTACTCAACAGTGAACACTGCAAGCTTTAAATTTGGTCAGCCAGGCCAAATGAGCCAATGGGTGCAATAGTGGCATGTTTCTTATGGGGGACAAACCGCTTTCTAATTGGACTGGAGGCCCACTCCATGGGAGGGAATACATCCCTGATACTGAAAACCTATGACACACATAGTCATGAGCCCTAGGGGTGTAATGTCTGCTGGTGTTACACTAAATGTATATACAATGCTCACCAAAATGCCCAGTAGGCTCTTCTCTTAATGTTCACACCCATATATTATTAATGCTACTCTCACCTGTGGTTAGAGAAGCTTTTCTTTTCAGATGGTGGCGACCTTGGGATGACTCAGAAGGCACCATGGTGCTGAGAAGAAGTGACAGAGGAGTGCTCAGCCATGAAACATCTCAAACCCACCTTCTAGGCTAAGGACCCATTGCAGAAGAGGGGTTGGAAAGAATATAAGAGCCAAGGAAGAGTAAGACTCCTTACAACGTGCTCCTCCACACACAAAAAGGTCTGGATATCCATGACCTTGCAGTTCCTGATCCTCTCTACACAAGACCATTATAATAGGAGGAAAAGATCATGACATCAAACTGAAAAGAGACTGATTGAGAGGGGTAGGTGATATGACGGAGAGTGAAGTTTCAAAGGGTAAGGGGGGAAAGAGAGGGAAGTACCATGGGATACTGTCTACAATGAAAGAAGTTGTCAATAAATATAAATTTAAAATAATTTAAAAAATCAAACTAGATCTACTTATAAAAACAAAATCTTGAACTGGGCATGGTG
>JAEOAD010002253.1:25000-26895 GCA_036365145.1 Orientallactaga sibirica
CCAGGCCTCTTGGAGTTGTAGGAAAGACTTTTTCTGGAGTCTTCTCTGTCTATGAGCCATCTTTTCTTGGAGATCAAAGACATGGATGCTGGATCAGTATTAAGTAATACCGAAGCATGGAAACTAAAACAGAATGAATGAGTTACTCTCTTTAGAGCTATGACCTTATCATTCCCTACTAAAGTTAAAGGGGAGGAACCACACGTGACAAATTGTCACTTGGGCTCATTTTACCTTCAAGATCATCTGGGAAAGTTCTTTGTTGAAAGTTGTTCCTCCAGTACTGTTGCAAAGTGGAGACTTGCTCTTGATCCAGGCACTCGCTATCTGAGACCCCTTGCATTTACTGGATACCACTGACTTCTCTACCCTGAGTTTGTCATCGTCCTCTGCTGGCTGACTTCTGTCACAGGCGTCTGACACTGGAAATTTGATGCTATTGACCTGAGTCAACTATGTCACACTGCATTCGCTTAGCACCAACCATAAACCCATCTGGCAGGCGGAAGTAGCTGCTCCCTTGCTGTTTCCAAGAGCTTAAAGACATTATAAGTGTATTTTGGTCATTTGTACAATTGGGAAGCCTAGAAATGTTCTTCTCTTGCTACCCAAGTTGTCAATCGCACCAAGAAGGTGATAAAAAAGAGACAGATGTGAATGGGGCACATTCACAGCACTGGTTTCATCTTCAGGTATCCCACAGTTTTAGGAACGTTCCCTTTGTAATAGTGGGCTGGGGAGATGGCTGAGGTTAAAACCTAAGGTGGGGGGCGAGCTATGATTAAAGTAACCCAAAGAGTACCTCTTCCCAGCTCAAGCCTGGTCCACACCAATATTTCTGCAACCTGATACTAATTTACATAAAAGAGAAATTCAGTGATGAGAGGCTCGCTCAAACTTCAGTGATTCCTTGTCCTGGATCATCACCTGGTGGGCATGAGAACTCTCCTCCCAAGAAGCAAATCCTGTTTGTCCTCATTTGCATGGTGCGCATTGCTTGCTGGCACATTGCATGTGGTCACTCACCCTAACTGCAGAAAGACTGCTAAAATATCTTTACCCCAAATACTGACTTACTTGAGCATTTAAGAATGTTCTTTGTTTTAGGTGTAAAAGGTAGATGTCTTTTTAACTTTTTTCTGACTTTCTGTATTAAAAATTATCCTTTTGGTAGTGCCAGTCTCTGCTGTGAGAGGCACGAGCCCTTTTTTAACAGGTATAAAGGAATTCTAGACTCATGTGCCACTCACCAGTTTTGCATTTGCAAGCACGTTCCTGTGCATCTTGCTTTGCATGGGCATTGGGAAATTGAACTTGGAATTTATCCTTAAGTTTTCCAGGGAAACATCTTAACCACTGACCCATCTTCTCTCTGTCTCTTTTCAAAGAAACTTGTTAAACCAGTTATGTTTTAATATAGCGGAAGAAAGCAAAACAACTTTTCAAGTAGACCCGGATGTTCCTGAACTTTCAAGCTCACTTCAATGTCTAGACTGATGATAATCTCTTCAAGTGCGTTCCTTCAGATACCTGCCTCTTAGAGAACATTGGAATGTATATGCACACAGATGATACTTGACAATTTCTCCTCCCAATTATACCTATTTGCTACAATTCCAGGACCAAGATTTTGTGGGGATTTTCTTTCTTTTCTTTTCTTTTTTCTTTTCTTTTCTTTTCTTTCTTTCTCTAGTATTAATTCTTATTAAACTTAACCTTTGAATTTTATTTTATATTTTGGTTATTTTGGAGGTAGGGTCTCATTCAAGCCCAGGCTGACATCGAACTCACAGAGATATTTCTACCTCTGCCTCCTTAGTGCTAGAATTAAAGGTGTGCGCAACCATGCATGGCAAACTTGGCATTTTTTAATTTTTATTTTTTTGGTTTTAGAG
>JAEOAD010001723.1:0-26502 GCA_036365145.1 Orientallactaga sibirica
CTAAACAGTCTTAGTAGGAAAGCATGTCATTCCGAGAACAGAACTAGCTTATTTCACACTGTACAATGTTCGGCAATGAAGATCTTTGTTTTCTAAGCATACTACTTTAGAAATGAAATGAATCTACTCAGTTGTACATCTTGTTAGATTACACAAACCAGGAAAGTATCAACTTGCTGCACTGAACCGTCTTCATGCGAAAGCAAATCATTCCGAGAACAGAACTAGCTTATTTCACAAAGTACAGTGTTTGGCAATAAAGATCTTTGTTTTCTCAGCAAACTACTTATGAAATGAATCGAATCTACTACATTGTACATCTTTTAAGATTACACAATCCAGGAAAGTACCAACTTCCTACACTCAACCTTCTTCGTGGGAAAGCAACTAATTTCGAGAACAGAACTAGCTAATTTCACACAGTACAGTTTTCGGCAATAAAGATCTTTGTTTTTTAAGCAAACTACTTTAGAAATGAAACGAATCTCCTAAGTTGTACATCTTGTTAGATTACACAAACCAGGAAAGTTTGATCTTGCTGCACTGAACAGTCTTCGTTTCTAAAGCAACTCATTCCTAGAAGAGAACTAGCTTATTTCACACTCTACAGTGTTTGGCAATGGAGATCTTTGTTTTCTAAGCAAACTACTTTAGAAATGAAACATACCTACTAAGTTGTTCATATTGTAAGATTACACAAACCAGGAAAGTATCAACTTGCTGCACTCAACTGTCTTTGTGGGAATGCAACTCATTCCCAGAACAGAACTAGCTTCTTTCACAAAGTACAGTGTTAGGCAATGAAGATCTTTGTTTTCTAAGCAAACTATTTTAGAAATGAAACTAATCTACTAACTTGTACATCTTGTTTGATTGCACAAACCAGGAAAGGCTAATCTTGCTACACTCAACCATCTTTGTAGTAAAGCAACTCATTCCGAGAAGAGAACTAGCTTATTCCACACAGTAAAGTTTTCAGCCATGAAGATCTTTGTTTTCTAAGCAAACTACTACAGAAATGAAATTAATCTACTAAGTTGTACATCTTGTTAGATTACACAATCCAGGAAAGAATCAACTTCCTGCACTCAACCTTCTTCATAGGAAAGCAACTCATTTCGAGAACAGAACTTGCTTATTTCACACAGTACAGTCTTCAAAAAGGAACATCTTTGTTTGTTAAGCAAACTACTTTTGAAATGAAACTAATCTACTAAATTGTACATATTGTTAGATTACACAAACCAGGAAAGTTTTATCTTGCTGCACTCAACAGTCTTCATAGGAAAGCAACTCATTCCGAGAACAGAACTAGCTTATTTAAAACTGTACAGTGTACGGCAATGAAGATCTTTGTTTTCAAAGCAAAGTACTTTAGAAAAGAAAGGAATCTACTCAGTTGTACATCTTGTTATATTTCACATACCCGGAAAGTATCAACTTGCTGCACTCAACCATCTTCTTGGGAATGCAACTCATTCCCAGAACAGAACTAGATTATTTCACAAAGTACAGTGTTTGGAAATGAAGAACTTTGTTTTCTCGGCAAACTATTTTAGATATGAAACGAATCTACTAACTTGTACATCTTGTAAGATTACACAAACCAGGAAAGTTTGATCTTGCTGCACTCAACCGTCTTCGTAGGTAAGCAACTCATTCCGAGAACAGAACTAGCTTATTTCACACAGTACAATTTTCACCAATGAAGATCTTTGTTTTCTAAGCACACTTCTTTAGAAATGAAGCGAATCTACTAAATTGTACATCTTGTTAGATTACAAAAACCAGGAAAGTTGATCTTGCTGCTCTCAACCGTCTTCGTAGGAACACATCTCATTCCGCGAACAGAACTAGCTGATTTCACAGAGTACAGTGTTCGGCAATGAAGTTTGTTTTCTAAGCAAACTACTTTAGAAATGAAATGAATCTACTAAGTTTTACATCTTCGTAGATTACACAAACCAGGAAAGTATCAACTTGCTGCACTAACCATCTTTGTAGGAAAGCAACTCATTCCGAGAACAGAACCAGCTTATTTCACACAGTACAGTGTTTGGCAATGGAGGCCTTTGTTTTGTAAGTAAACTATTAATAAATGAAATGAATCTACTAAGTTGTACATCTTGTTAGATTACAAACACCAGGAAAGTATCAACTTGCTGCACTCAACCATCTTCGTAGTAAAGCAACTCATTGCGAGAACAGAAGTAGCTTATTTCAGAGAGTACAGTTTTAGGCAATGAAGATCTTTGTTTTTTAAGCAAACTACTTTAGAAATGAAACGAATCTAAGAAGTTGTCCATCTTGATAGATTACAAAATCCAGGAAAGTTTCAACTTTCTGCACTCAACCGACTTAGTAGGAAAGCAACTCATTCCCAGAACAGAACTAGCTTATTTCACACTGTACAGTGTTCGGCAATGAAGATCTTTGTTTTCTAAGCCAACTACTTCAAAAATGAAAAGAATCTACTACG
Organism: Orientallactaga sibirica; assembly: GCA_036365145.1. NCBI lineage: Eukaryota > Metazoa > Chordata > Mammalia > Rodentia > Dipodidae > Orientallactaga > Orientallactaga sibirica. The sequence goes on from JAEOAD010001723.1 coordinate 2,480, forward strand.
TTGTACATCTTATTAGATTACACAAAGCAGGGATGTATCAACTTTCTGCACTCAACCATCTTCTTGGGAATGCAACTCATTCCCAGAACAGAACTAGATTATTTCACAAAGTACAGTGTTTGGAAATGAAGATCTTTGTTTTTCTAAGCAAACTACTTTAGAAATGAAAAGAATCTACTAACTTGTACATCTTGTTAGTTTACACAAACCAGGAAAGTTTCAACTTGCTGCACTCAACCGTCTTCGTGGGAAAGCAACTCATTCCGAGAACAGAACTAGCTTATTTCACACAGTACAATTTTCACCAATGAAGATCTTTGTTTTCTAAGCAAACTACTTTAGAAATGAAACGAATCTACTAAGTTGTACATCTTGTTAGATTACAAAAACCAGGAAAGTTTGATCTTGCTGCACTCAACCGTCTTGGTAGGAAAGCAACTCATTCCGCGAACAGAACTAGCTTATTTCACAGAGTACAGTGTTCGGCAATGAAGATCTTTGTTTTCTAAGCAAACTACTTTAGAAATGAAATGAATCTACTAAGTTTTACATCTTCGTAGATTACACAAACCAGGAAAGTATCAACTTGCTGCACTAACCATCTTCTTGGGAAAGCAACTCATTCCGAGAACAGAACCAGCTTATTTCACACAGTACAGTGTTTGGCAATGAAGATCTTTGTTTTTTTAAGTAAACTACTTTAGAAATGAAATGAATCTACTAAGTTGTACATCTTGTTAGATTACAAACACCAGGAAAGTATCAACTTGCTGCACTCAACCATCTTCGTAGTAAAGCAACTCATTGGTAGAACAGAAGTGGCTTATTTCAGAGAGTACAGTTTTAGGCAATGAAGATCTTTGTTTTTTAAGCAAACTACTTTAGAAATGAAGTGAATCTACTAAGTTGTCCATCTTTTTAGATTACAAAACCAGGAAAGTTTCACCTTTCTGCACTCAACCGACTTAGTAGGAAAGCAACTCATTCCCAGAACAGAACTAGCTTATTTCACACTGTACAGTGTTCGGCAATGAAGATCTTTGTTTTCTAAGCCAACTACTTCAAAAATGAAAAGAATCTACTACGTTGTACATCTTATTAGATTACACAAAACAGGAATGTATCAACTTTCTGCACTCAACCGTCTTCTTTGGGAAAGCAACTCATTCCAGAGAACAGAACTAGCTTATTTCACAAAGTACATTGTTCGGCAATGAAGATCTTTGTTTTCTAAGCAAACTACTTTAGAAATGAAACGAATCTACTAAGTTGTACATCTTGTTAGATTACACAAACCAGGAAAGTATCAACTTGCTGCACTCAACCGTCTTTGTGGGAAAGCAACTCATTCCGAGAACAGAACTAGCTTATTTCACACAATACAGTTTTTGGCAATGAAGATCTTTGTTTTCTAAGCAAACTACTTTAGAAATGAAATGAATCTACTAAGTTGTACATCTTGTTAGATTACACAAACCAGGAAAGTTTGATCTTGCTGCAGGAGTCAACCGTCTTGGTAGGAAAGCAACTCATTCCAAGATTAGAACTAGCTTATTTCACAATGTACAGTGTTTGGCAATGGAGATCATTGTTTTCTTATCAAACTACTTTAGAAATGAAACGAATCTACCATGTTGTACATCTTGTTAGATTATACAAACCAGGAAACTATCAACTTGCTTCACTCTACCGTGTTCTTGGGAATGCAACTCATTCCCAGAACAGAACTAGCTTATTTCACAAAGTACAGTGTTTGGCAATGAAGATCTTCGTTTTCTAAAAAAAAACTACTTTAGAAATGAAATGAATCTACTAAGCTGTACATCTTGTTAGATTACACAATCCAGGAATGTTATCAACTTCCTGCACTCAAACGACTTCGTGGAAAAGCAACTCTTTCCGAGAACAGAACAAGCTTATTTCACATACTACAGTGTTCGCAAATGAAGACCTTTGTGTTCTAAGCAAACTACTTTAGAAATGAAGTGAATATACTAGTTTGTACATCCTTTTAGATTACACAAACCAGGAAAGTTTGATCTTGCTACACTCAACCGTCTTCATAGGAAAGCATGTCATTCCGAGAACAGAAGTAGCTTATTTCACACTGTACAATGTTAGGCAATGAAGATCTTTGTTTTGTAAACAAAGTACTTTTGAAATGAAACGAATCTACAAGGTTGTACATTTTCTTAGATTACACAATGCAGGAAAGTATCAGCTTCCTACACTCAACCTCATTCTTTGGAAAGCAAGTCATTCCAAGAACGGAATTAACTTATTTCACACAGTACAGTGTTCGGCAATGAAGACTTTTGTTTTCTCAGCAAACTACTTTAGAAATGAAATGAGTCTACTATGTTGTACATCTTTTTACATTTCACAAACCAGGAAAGTTTGATCTTGCTGCACTCAACCGTCTTTGTAGGAAAGCAACTCATTCCGAGAACAGAACTAGCTTCTTTCACACGGTACAGTGTTCAGAAATGAAGATCTTTGTTTTCTAAGCAAACTACTTAATGAATGAAACGAATCTACTAAGTTGGACATATTGTTAGATTACACGTACCAGGAAAGTTTGATCTTGCTGCACTCAACCTTCTTCATGGGAAAGCAACTCAATCTGACAATCGAACTACCTTATTTCACACAGTACAGTGTTCGGCAACGAAGACTTTTGTTTTCTCAGCAAACTTCTTTAGAAATGAAACGAATCTACTAAGTTGTACATCTTCTTAAATTACACAAAACAGGAAGGTATCAACTTCCTGCACTCAACAATCTTCCTGGGAAAGCAACTCATTCTGAAAACAGAACTAGCTTATTTCACAAAGTACAGTGTTCAGCAATGAAGATTTTGTTTTCTACTCAAACTACTTTAGAAATGAAACGAATGTACTAATTTTTACATCGTGTTAGATTACACAATCCAGGAAAGTATCAACTTGCTGCACTCAACCATCTTTGTAGAAAAGCAACTCATATCAAGAAGAGAACTAGCTTATTTCACACAGTACACTTTTCGGCAATGAAGATCTTTGTTTTCTAAGCAAACTACTTTAGAAATGACAGTAATCTACCAAGTTGTACATCTTGTTAGATTACTCAAACCAGGAAATTTTGATCTTGCTGCAGTCAACCTTCTTCGTGGGAAAGCAACTCATTCCGAGAATAGAACTAGCTTATTTCACACAGTACAGTGTTCTGTAATGAAGATCTTTGTTTTCTAAGCAAACTACTTTATAAATGAAACGAATCTACTAAGTTGTACATATTGTAAGATTACACAAACCAGGAAAGTATCAACTTGCTGCACTCAACCGTCTTTGTGGGAATGCAACTCATTCCCAGAACAGAACTAGCTTTTATCACAAAGTACAGTATTAGTCAGTGAAGATCTTTGTTTTCTAAGCAAACTATTTTAGAAATGAAACTAATCTACTAACTTGTACATCTTGTTCGATTGCACAAACCAGGAAAGGTTGATCTTGCTGCACTCAACCGTCTTCATAGTAAAGCAACTTATTCCGAGAAGAGAACTAGCTTATTTCACACAGTATAGTTTTCAGCCATGAAGATCTTTGTTTTCTAACCAAACTAGTTTAGAAATGAAATGAATCTACTAAGTTGTACATCTTGCTAGATTAAACAATCCAGGAAAGTATCAACTTCCTGAAGTCAACCTTCTTCGTAGGAAAGCAACTCATTTCGAGAACAGAACTTGCTTATTTCACACAGTACAGTCTTCAAAAAGGAAGATCTTTGTTTTTAAGCAAACTACTTTTGAAATGAAACAATTCTACTAAGTTGTACATCTTGTTAGATTACACAAACCAGGAAAGTTTGATCTTGCTGCACTCAACAGTCTTCATAGGAAAGCAACTCATTCCGAGAACAGAACTAGCTTTTTTCACACTGTACAGTATTCGGCAATGAAGATGTTTGTTTTCAAAGCAAAGTACTTTAGAAAAGAAAGGAATCTACTCAGTTGTACATCTTGTTAGATTTCACAAACCAGGAAAGTATCAACTTGCTGCACTCAATTGTCTTCTTGGGAATGCAACTCATTCCCAGAAAAGAACTAGCTTATTTCACAAAGTACAGTGTTTGGAAATGAAGAACTTTGTTTTCTCAGCAACCTATTATAGAAATGAAACGAATCTACTAACTTGTACATCTTGTTAGATTACACAAACCAGGAAAGTTTGATCTTGCTGCACTCAACAGTCTTCGTAGTAAAGCAACTCATTCCGAGAACAGAACTAGCTTATTTCACAATGTACAGTTTTCAGGAATGAAGATCTTTATTTTCTAAGCAAACTGCTTTAGAAATGAAATGAATCTACTAAGTTGTACATCGTGTTAGATTACACAAACCTTGAAAGTATCAACTTGCTGCACTCAACCGTCTTCATGGGAAAGCAACTCATTCCGAGAACAGAACTAGCTTATTTCACACAGTACAGTTTTCGGCAATGAAGAACATTGTTTTCTAAGCAAACTACTTTAGAAATGAAACGAGTCTACTAAGTTGTACATCTTGGTAGATTACAAAATCCAGGAATGTTTCAACTTGCTGCACTCAACGTTTTGTAGGAAAGCAACTCATTCTGAGAAAAGAACTAGCTTATTTCACACAGTACAGGTTTCGGCAATGAACATCTCGTTTCTTAAGCAAACTACTTTAGAAATCAAAGGAATGTACTAGGTTGTACATCTTGTTAGATTACACAAACCAGGAAAGTTTGATCTTGCTGCACTCAACAGTCAACGTAGCAAAGCAACTCATTCCGAGAACAGAACTAGCTTATTTCACACTGTACAGTGTTCGGCAATGAAGATCTTTGTTTTCTAAGCAAACTATTTTTGAAATGAAACGAATCTATTGAGTTGTACATCTACTTAGATTACACAATTCAGGAAAGTATCAACTTGCTGCACTGAACCGTCTTCTTGGAAATGCAACTCATTCCCAGAAAAAAAACTACGTTATTTCACAAAGTACAGTGTTAGGCAATGAAGATCTTTGTTTTCAAAGGAAACTACTTTAGAAAAGGAAGGAATCTACTAATTTGTACATCTTTTTATATTACACAAACCAGTATACTTTAATCTTGCTGTACTCAACCATCTTCGTAGGAAAGCATCTCATTCCGAGAACAGAACTAGTTTATTTCACACTGTACAATGTTCAGCAATGAAGATCATTGTTTTCTAAGCACACTAGTTTAGAAATGAAGCGATTCTACTAAGTTGTACATCTTGTTAGATTACAAAAACCAGGAAAGTTGATCTTGCTGCTGTCAACCGTCTTCATAGGAACACATCTCATTCTGCGAACAGAACTAGCTTATTTCACACAGTACAGTGTTCGGCAATGAAGATCTTTGTTTTCTAAGCAAACTACTTTAAAAATGAAACGAATCTACTAAGTTTTACATCTTCTTAGATTACACAAACCAGGAAAGTATCAACTTGCTGCACTGAACCGTCTTCGTAGGAAAGCAAATCATTCTGAGAACAGAACTACCTTACTTCACACTGTACAGTGTTCAGCAATGAAGATCTTTGTTTTCTAAGCCAACTACTTTAAAAATGAAATGAATCCATTAAGTTGTACATCTTGTTAGATTACACAAAGCAGGAAAATACCAACTTGCTGCACTCAACCGTCTTCGTGGGAATGCAACTCATTCCCAGAACAGAACTAGCGTATTTCACAAAGTACAGTGTTTGGAAATGAAGATCTTTGTTTTCTAAGAAAACTCCTTTAGAAATGAAACGAATCTCCTAATTTGTACATCTTGGTAGATTACACAAACCAGGAAATTATCAACTTGCTGCACTCAACCGTCTTCGTGGGAAAGCAACTCATTCTGAGAACAGAAATAGCTTATTTCACATAATACATTTTTCGGCAATGAAGATCTTTGTTTTCCAAGCAAAGTACTTTAGAAATGAAACGAATCTACTCAGTTGTACATCTTTTTAGATTACACAAACCAGGAACGTTTGATCTTGCTGGAGTCCACTGTCTTCATAGGAAAGCAACTCATTCCGAGATTAGAACTAGCTTATTTCAAATTGTACAGTGTTTGGCAATGCAGATCTTTATTTTCTTATCATACTGCTTTAGAAATGAAACGAATCTGCTATGTTGTACATCTTTTTAGATTACACAAACCAGGATACTATCAACTTGCTTCACTCTACCGTGTTCTTGGGAATGCAACTCATTCCCAGAACAGAACTAGCTTATTTCACAAAGTACAGTTTTCGGCATTGAAGATCTTTGTTTTCTAAGCAAACCACTTTAGAAATGAAACGAATCTACTAAGCTGTACATCTTGTTAGTTTACACAATTCAGGAACGTTATGAACTTCCTGCACTCAACCATCTTCGTGGGAAAGCAACTCATTGAGAGAACAGAACAAGCTTATTTCACATACTACAGTGTTTGCAAATGAAGACCTTTGTGTTCTAAGCAAACTACTTTAGAAATGAAATGAATCTACTAGTTTGTACATCCTTTTAGATTACACAAAAAAAGGAAAGTTTGATCTTGCTACACTCAACAGTCTTCGTAGGAAAGCATGTCATTCCGAGAACAGAAGTAGCTTATTTCATACTATACAATGTTAGGCAATGAAGATCTTTGTTTTCTAAGCAAACTACTTTAGAAATGAAACAAATCTACTAACTTGTCCATCTTGTTAGATTACACAATGCAGGAAAGTATCACCTTCCTACACTCAAGCTCCTTCGTGGGAAAGCAACTCATTCCAAGAAAGGAACTAACTTATTTCACACAGTACAGTGTTCGGCAATGAAGATCTTTGTTTTCTAAGCAAACTACTTTAGAAATGAAACGAGTCTACTAAGTTGTACATCTTGTTACATTTCACAAACCAGGAAAGTTTTATCTTGCTGCACTAAACCGTCTTCGTGGGAAAGCAACTCATTCCGAGAAGAGAACTAGCTTATTTCACACGGTACAGTGTTCGGAAATGAAGATCTTTCTTTTCTAAGCAAACTACTTTAGGATTGAAAAGAATCTACTAAGTTGGACCTATTGTTAGATTACACATACCAGGAATGTTTGATTTTGCTGCACTCAACCTTCTTCGTGGGAAAGCAACTCAATCCGATAATCAAACTACCTTATTTCACACAATACAGTGTTCGGCAATGAAGACTTTTGTTTTCTCAGCAAACTTCTTTAGAAATGAAACGAATCTACTAAGCTGTACATCTTCTTAGATTACACAAAACAGGAAAGTATCAAATTCCTTCACTTAACAATCTTCGTGGGAAAGCAACTCCTTCTGAGAACAGAACTAGCTTATTTCACAAAGTACAGTGTTCAGCAATGAAGATCTTTGTTTTCTCATCAAACTACTTTAGAAATGAAATGAATGTACTCATTTTTACATCCTGTTAGATTACACAATCCAGGAAAGTATCAACTTGCTGCACTCAACCGTCTTCGTATAAAAGCAACTCATTCTAAGAACAGAACCAGCTTATTTCACACAGTTCAGTTTTCGCCAATGAAGATCTTTGTTTTCTAAGCAAACTAGTTTAGAAATGACACGAATCTACTAAGTTGTACATCTTGTTAGATTACACAAAGCAGAAAAGTTTGATCTTGCTGCACTCAACCGTCTTCGTATAAAAGCAACTCATTCCAAGAACAGAACCAGCTTATTTCACACAGTTCAGTTTTTGCCAATGAAGATCTTTGTTTTCTAAGCAAACTAGTTTAGAAATGACACGAATCTACTAAGTTGTACATCTTGTTAGATTACACAAAGCAGAAAAGTTTGATCTTGCTGCACTCAACCATCTTCGTAGGAAAGCAACTCATTCTCATAACAGACCTAGCTTATTTCACAGTGTACAGTCTTCGGCAATGAAGGTATTTGTTTTCTAAATACACTACTTCAGAAATGAAACGAATCTCCTAAGCTGTACAACTTGTTAGATTACACAATCCAGGAAAGTGTCAACTTCCCGCACCCCACCATCTTCATGGGAAAGCAACTCATTGCGAGAACAGGACTAGCTTATTTCATACAGTACAGTGTTCGGTAATGAAGACCTTTTTTGTCTAAATAAACTACTTTAGAAATGAAACGAATCAACTAATATGTACATCTTGTTAGATTACACAAACCAGGAAATTATCAACTTGCTGCACTCAACTGTGTTCATAGTAAAGCAACTCATTCCAAGAGCAGAACCAGCTTATTACACAGTACAGTGTTTGGCAATGAAGACCTTTGTTTTCTAAGCAAACTACTTTATGAATGAAATGAATCTACTAAGTGGTACCTCTTGATAGATTACACAAACCAGGAAAGCATCAACTTGCTGCACTCAACCGTCTTCGTAGTAAAGCAACTCATTCCGAGAAGAGATCTAGCTTATTTCACACAGTAGTTTTCTGCTATGAAGATCCTTGTTTTTGAAGCAAACTGCTTTAGAAATGAAACGAATTTGCTAAGTTGTACATCTTGTTAGATTACACAAAACAGGAAAGTATCAACTTGCTGCACTCAACAGTCTTCGTGGGAAAGCAACTCATTCTGAGAACAGAACTAGGTTATTTCACAAGTAAATTGTTCGGCAATGAAGATCTTTGTTTTCTAATCAAACTACTTTAGAAATGAAACGAATGTACTAATTTGTACATCTTGTTATATTACACAATACAGGAAAGTATCAAATTCCTGCACTCAACCATCTTTGTGGGAAAGCAACTCATTCCGAGAAATGAACTATCTTATTTCACACAGTACAGTGTTCATCAATGAAGAACTTTCTTTTCTAAGCAAACTACTTTAGAAATGAAACGAATCTACTAAGTTGTAAATCTTGTTAGATTACACAAACCAGGAAATATCAGCTTCCTGCACTTAACCGTCTTCCTAGTAAAGCAACTCATTCTGAGAAGAGAACTAGCTTATTTCACACAGTACTGTTTTAGGCAATGAAGATCTTTATTTTCTAAGCAAACTCCTTAAAAATGAAACAAATCTACTAAACTGTACATCTTGTTAGATTAAACAATCCAGGAAAGTGTCAACTTCCTGCACTCAAGCTTCTTCTTGGGAAAGCAACTCATTCCGAGAGCAGAACTAGCTTATTTGATACAGTACAGTGCCCGCAATGAAGACCTCTATTTTCTAAGCAAACTACTTTAGAAATGAAACGAATCTACTAAGTTGTACATCTTGTTAGATTACACAAACCAGGAAAGTATCAACATGCTGCATTCAACCATCTTCGTAGTAAAGCAACTCATTCCGAGAACAGAACTAGCTTATTTCACACAGTACAGTTTTCGAAAACAAAGATCTTTTTTTTCTCAGAAAACTACTTTAGAAATGAAACGAATCTTCTAAATTGTACATCTTGTTAGATTACACAAACCCAGAAAGTTTCAACTTGCTACTCTCAACCATCTTCGTAGGAAAGCAACTCATTCCGAGAACAGAACTAGCTTATTTAACAGGGTACAGTGTTTGGAAATGAAGATCGTTCTTTTCTAAGCAAACTATTTTAGAAATGAAATGAATCTACTAAGAGTTACATCCGGTTAGATTACACAAACCAGGAAAGTTTGATCTTGCTGAACTCAACCTTCTTCGTGGGAAAGTAACTCATTCCGAGAATCGAACTACCTTTTTTCACACAGTACAGTTTTCGGTAATGAAGACTTTTGTTTTCTAAGCAAACTACTTTAGAAATGAAAAGAATCTACTAAGTTGTACATCTTGTTAGATTACACAAACCAGGAAAATATCAACTTGCTGCACTCAACCGTCTTCACAGGAACGCATCTCATTCCGGGAACAGAAATAGCTTATTTCACATGGTAGAGTGTTTGGTAATGAATATCTTTGTTTTCTAAGCAAACTACTTTAGAAATGAAAGAATCTACTAAGTTGTACATCTTGTTAGATTACACAAACCAGGAAAGTATCAACTAGCTGCACTCAACCGTCTTCGAAGGAAAGCAATGTTTTCTGAGAACAGAACTAGCTTATTTCACACTGTACTGTTTTCGGCAATGAAGATCTTTGTTTTTTAAGCAAACTACTTTAGAAATGAAACGAATCTACGAAGTTGTACATCTTGTTAGATTACACAAACCAGAAAAGTTTGATCTTGCTGCACTCAACATTCTTCGTGGGAAAGCTACTCATTCCGAGAATAGAACTACCTTTTTTCACACAGTACAGTGTTCAGCAATGAAGATCTTTGTTTTCTAAGCAAAGTACCTAAGAAAGGATACGAATCTACTCAGTTGTACATCTTGTTAGGTTACACAAAACAGGAAAGTATCAACTTATCGCACTCAACCGTCTTCGTAGCAAAGTAATTCATTCTGCGAACAGAACTAGCTTATTTCACACAGTACAGTGTTCGGCAATGAAGATCTTCGTTTTTTTAAGCAAACTACTTTAGAAATGAAACGAATCTATTAAGTTGTATATCTTTTTTAGATTGCACAAACGAGGAAAGTATCCACTTCACGCACTCAACCATCTTCGTAGTAAAGCAACTCATTACAAAAACAGAACTAGCTTATTTCACACAGTATAGTCTTCGGCAATGAAGATCTTTGCTTTCTCAGCAAACTATGTTAGAAATGAAATGAATCTACTAAGTTGTACATCTTGTCAGATTACACAAACCTAAAAAGTTTGATCTTGCTGCACTCAACCGTCTTTGTAGGAAAGAATCTCATTCCGAAAACAGAACTAGCTTGTTTCACACTGCACAGTGTTTGGCAAAGAAGATTTTTTTTTTCTGAGCAAACTATTTAATAATGAAACGAATCTACTAAGTTGTACATATTGTTAGATTACACAAACCAGGCAAGTATCAACATGCTGCACTCATCCGTCTTCGTGGGAAAGCAACTCATTCTGAGAACAGAAATAGCTTATTTCACACAGTACAGTTATCAGTAATGAAGATCTGTGTTATCTAATCAAACTACTTTAGAAAAGAAATGAATCTACTAAGTTGTACATCTTGTTAGATTACGCAAACCAGGGATGTTTGGTCTTGCTGCACTCAATGTCTTCGTAGGAAAGCATGTCATTCCGAGAACAGAAATAGCTTATTTCACACTGTACAATGTTCGGCAATGAAGTTCTTTGTTTCTAAGCAAACTACTTTAGAAATTAAATGAATCTACTAAGTTGTATATCTTTTTAGATTACACAAACCAGAAAAGTAACAACTTGCTCCACTGAACTGTCTTCGTGGGAAAGCAACTAATTTCCAGAACAGAACTAGCTTATTTCACAAAGTACAGTGTTCGGCAATGAAGATGTTGGTATTCTCAGGAAACTACGTTAGAAATGAAACGAATCTACTAATTTGTACATCTTTTTAGATTACACAATCCAGGAAAGTATCAACTTCCTGACCTCAACGTTCTTCTTGGGAAAGCAACTCATTCCAAGAACGGAACTAGCTTATTTCACACAGTACTGTGTTCGGCAATGAAGACAGTTGTTTTCTAAAAACTACTTTACGAATTAAATTAATCTACTAAGTTGTATATCTTGTTAGCTTACACAAACAAGGAAAGTTTGATCTTGCTGCACTCAGCCGTCTTCGTAGGAAAGCATCTCATTCCGCAACAGAACTAGCTTGTTTCACGCATTTCAGTCTTCTGCAATGAAGACCTTTTTTTTTCTAAGCAAACTACTTTAGAAATGAAACGAATCTACTAAGTTGTACATCTTTTTAGATTACACAAACCAGGAAAGTATATACTTGCTGCACTCAACTATCTTCCTAGTAAAGCAACTCATTCCAAGAACACAACTAGCTTATTTCCCACACTTCAGTTTCGGCAATGAAGATCTTTGTTATCTAATCAAACTACTTTAGAAATGAAACGAATCTACTAAGTTGTGCATCCTGTTACATTACACAAACTAGGAAAGTATCAACTTGGTACACTCAACCTTCTTCGTGGGAAAGCAACTCATTATCAGAAGAGAACTAGCTTAGTTCACACAGTACAGTGTTCGGCAATGAGGATTTTTTTGTTTTCTAAGCAAACTACTTTAGAAATGAAACGAATCTACTGTTTTACATCTTGTTCGATTACACAACCCAGGAAACTATCAACTTGCTGCACTCAATTGTCTTCGTGGGAAAGCAACTCATTCCCAGAACAGAACTAGCTTATTTCACAAAGTACAGTGTTCCGCAATGAAGATCTTTGTTTTCTAAGCAAACTAGTTTAGAAATGAAATGAATCTACTAAGTTGTACATCTTGTTAGATTTCACAAACCAGGAAAATATCAACTTGCTGCACTCAACTGTCTTCATGGGAAAGCTAGTCATTCTGAGAACAGAACTAGCTTATTTCACACAGTACATTGTTCGGCAATGAAGATCATTTGTTTTCTAAGCAAACTACTTTATAAATGAAAACAAATCTACTAAGTTGTATATCTTGTTAGATTTCACAAACCAGGAAAGTATATCAACTTGCTGCACTCAACTGTCTTCATGGGAAAGCTAGTCATTCTGAGAACAGAACTAGCTTAGTTCACACAGTACAGTGTTTGGCAATGAATACCTTTGTTTTCTAAGCAAACTGCTTTAGAAATCAAACGAATCTACTAAGTTGTACATCTTTTAGATTACACAATCCAGGAAAGTATCAACTTCCTGACCTCAACCTTCTTCGTGGGAAAGGAACTCATTCCAAGAACAGAACTAGCTTATTTCACACAGTACAGTGTTCAGCAATGAAGACCTTTGTTTTCTAAAAATTACTTTAGAAATTAAATGAATCTACTAAGTTTTACATCTTGTTTAGATTACACAAACCAGGAAAGGTTGATCTTGTTGCACTCAACGTCTTCTTCATAGGAAAGCAACTCATTCCGAGAACAGAACTAGCTTTTTTCATAGGGTACAGTTTTGGTAATGAAGATCTTTGTTTTCTAAGCAAACTAATTTAGAATTGAAATGAATCTACTAAGTTGTACATCTCCTCACATTACACAAACCAGGAAAGTTTGATCTTGCTGCACTCAACCTTCCTTGTAGGAAAGCATCTCATTCCGAGAACAGAAGTAGCTTATTTCACAATCTACACTTTTTGGTAATGAAGATTTTGTATTCTAAGCAAACTGCTTTAGAAATTAAACGAATCCACTAAGATGTACATCTTGTTACATTACACAAACCAGGAGAGTATCAACTTGCTGCACTCAATCGTCTTTGAGGGAAACAACTCATTCTGAGAACAGAACTAGCTTATTTCACACAGTACAGTGTTTGCAATGAAGACCTTTGTTTTCTAAGCAAACTACTTTAGAAATGAAACGAATCTAGTAAGTTTTACATCTTGTTAGATTACACAAACAAGCAAAGTATCAACTTGCTGTGCTCAACCATCTTCATGGGAAAGCAACTCATTCCGAGAACAGAACTAGCTTATTTCTCAATGTACAGTGTTTGGAAAAGAAGATCTTTGTTTTCTAAGCAAACTACTTTAGAAATGAAACGAATCTACTAAGTTGTACATCTTGTTAGATTACACAAACCAGGAAAGTATAAGCTTCCTGCACTCAACCGTCTTTTGTAGGAAAGCTACTCATTCTGAGAACAGAACTAACTTTATTTCACAAGGTACAGTTTTTGGAAATGAAGATCTTTGTTTTCTAAGCAAACTACTTTAGAAATGAAAAAGAATCTACTAAGTTGTACATCTTGTTAGATTACACAAACCAGGAAAGTATCAACTTGCTGCACTCAACCTGTCTTTCAGGAAAGCAACTCATTCTGAGAACAGAACTAGCTTATTTCACACAGTACAGTTTTGGCAATGAAGATCTTTGTTTTTTAAACAAACTACTTTAGAAATGAAACGAATCTACTAAGTTGTACATCTTGTTAGATTACACAAATCAGGAAAGTTTGATCTTGCTGCACTCAACCGTCTTCATAGGAAAACAATCTCATTCCGAGAACAGAACTAGCTTATTTCACACAGTACAGTTTTCAGCAATGAAGATCTTTGTTTTCTGAACAAACTACTTTTAGAAATGAAACGAATCTACTAAGTTGTACATCTTCTTAGATTACACAAACCAGGAAAGTATCAACTTGCTGCACTCAAACCAGTCTTTGTAGTAAAGCAACTCATTCTGAGAACAGAACTAGCTTATTTCACACAGTACAGTTTTGGCAATGAAGATCTTTGTTTTTTAAGCAAACTACTTTAGAAATGAAACGAATCTACTAAGTTGTACATCTTGTTAGATTACACAAACCAGGAAAGTTTCATCTTGCTGCACTCAACCATCTTTGTAGGAAAGCATCTCATTCCAAGAACAGAACTAGCTTATTTCACACAGTACAGTACAGTTTTCGGCAATGAAGATCTTTGTTTTCTGAACAAACTACTTTAGAAATGAAATGAATCTACTAAGTTGTACATCTTGTTGTTAGATTACACAAAGCAGGAAAGTTTCAACTTGCTGCACTCAACTGTCTTCGTAGGAAAGCAACTCATTCCGAGAACAGAACTAGCTTATTTCACACAGTACAGTTTTGGCAATGAAGATCTTTGTTTTCTAAGCAAACTACTTTAGAAGTGAAATGAATCTACTAAGTTGTACATCTTGTTAGATTACACAAACCAGGAAAGTTTGATCTTGCTGCACTCAACAGACTTCATAGGAAAGCATCTCACTCTGAGAACAGAACTAGCTTATTTCACAATGTACAGTTTTTGGCAATGAAGATCTTTGTTTTCTAAGCAAACTACTTTAGAAATGAAATCAAATCTACTAAGTTGTACATCTTGTTAGATTACACAAACCAGGAATGTTTGAACTTGCTGCACTCAACTGTCTTCGTAGGAAAGCAACTCATTCTGAGAGAACAGAACTAGCTTATTTCACACATGTACACAGTTATGCAATGAAGATCTTTGTTTTCTAAGCAAACTACTTTAGAAATTAAACGAATCTACTAAGTTTTACATCTTGTTAGATTACACAAACCAGGAAAGTATCAACTTGCATCACTCAACCGTCTTCGTAGTAAAGCAACTCATTCCGGAACAGAACTAGCTTATTTCACACAGTACAGTTTTTGGCAATGAAGATTTTTGTTTTTTAAGCAAAACTACTTTAGAAATGAAAGGAATCTACTAAGTTGTACATCTTGTTAGATTACACAAATCAGGGAAGTTTGATCTTGCTGCAATCAACCGTGTTCATAGGAAAGCATCTCATTCCAAGAAAAGAATTAGCTTATTTCACACAGTACAGTTTTTGGCAATGAAGATCTTTGTTTTCTGAACAAACTACTTTAGAAATGAAACGAATCTACTAAGTTGTACATCTTGTTAGATTACACAAACCAGGAAAGTTTCAACTTGCTGCACTCAACCGTCTTTGTAGGAAAGCAACTCATTCCGAGAACAGAACTAGCTTATTTCACAAGTACAGTTTTCGAAATGAAGATCTTTGTTTTCTAATCAAACTACTTTAGAAATGAAATGAATCTACTAAGTTGTACATCTTGTTAGATTACACAAACCAGGAAAGTTTGATGTTACTGCACTCAATCGTCTTTGTAGGAAAGCATCTCATTCCGAGAACAGAACTAGCTTATTTCACACAGTACAGTTTTGGCAATGAAGATCTTTGTTTTCTAAGCAAACTACTTTAGAAATGAAACGAATCTACTATGTTGTACATCTTGTTAGATTACACAAACCAGGAAAGTTTGATCTTGCTGCACTCAACAGTCTTCGTAGGAAAGCAACTCATTCCGAGAACAGAACTAGCTTATTTCACACAGTACAGTGTTCGGCAATGAAGATCTTTGTTTTCTAAGCAAACTACTTTAGAAATGAAATGAATCTACTAAGTTGTACATCTTGTTAGATTACACAAACCAGAAAGTTTGAACTTGCTGCACTCAACTGTCTTCGTAGGAAAGCAACTCATTCTGAGAACAGAACTAGCTTATTTCACATGGTACAGTGTTCAGCAATTGAAGATCTTTATTTTCTAAGCAAACTACTTTAGAAATGAAACGAATCTACTAAGTTTTACATCTTGTTAGATTACACAAACCAGGAAAGTATCAATCTTGCTGCACTCAACCGTCTTCGTAGGAAAGCAACTCATTCTGAGAACAGAACTAGCTTATTTCACACAGTACAGTTTTCAGCAATGAAGATCTTTGTTTTCTAAGCCAACTACTTTAGAAATGAAACGAATCTACTAACTTGTACATCTTGTTAGATTACACAAATCAGGAAAGTTTGATCTTGCTGCACTCAACCGTCTTCATAGGAAAGCAACTCATTCAGAGAACAGAACTAGCTTATTTCACACAGTACAGTTTTCGGCAATGAAGATCTTTGTTTTCTGAACAAACTACTTTAGAAATGAAACGAATCTACTAAGTTGTACATCTTGTTAGATTACACAAAGCAGGAAAGTTTCAACTTGCTGCACTCAACTGTCTTCGTAGGAAAGCAACTCATTCCGTGAACAAAACTAGCTTATTTCACACAGTACAGTTTTTGGCAATGAAGACCTTTGTTTTCTAAGCAAACTACTTTAGAAATGAAATGAATCTACTAAGTTTTACACCTTGTTAGATTACACAAACCAGGAATGTTTGAACTTGCTGCACTCAACCGTCTTCGTACGAAAGCTATTCTTTCTGAAAAGAGAACTAGCTTATTTCACACGGTACAGTGTACGGAAATGAAGATCTTTGTTTTCTAAGCAAACTGCTTTAAAAATGAAACGAATCTACTAACCTTTACATCTTGTTAGATTACACAAACCAGGAAAGTATCAACTTGCTGCACTCAACCGTCTTCGTAGTAAAGCAACTCATTCCGAGAACAGAACTATCTTATTTCACACAGTTCAGTTTCGGCAAAGAAGACCTTTGTTTTCTAAGCAAACTACTTAAAAATGAAATGAATCTACTAACTTGTACATCTTGTTAGATTACACAAACCAGGAATGTTTGAACTTGCTGCACTCAACCGTCTTCGTACGAAAGCAATTCATTCTGAGAAGAGAACTAGCTTATTTCACACGGTACAATGTACGGAAATGAAGATCTTTGTTTTCTAAGCAAACTGTTTTAAAAATGAAACGAATCTACTAAGTTTTACATCTTGTTAGATTACACTAAAAGGTAAAATATCTACTTCTCGCACTCAACCATCTTTATGGGAAAGCAACACATTCCAAGAACAGAACTAACTTGTTTCACAGAGTACAGTGTTCGTCAATGAAGACCTTTGTTTTCTAAGCAAACAACTTTAGAAATGAAACTAATCTACTAATATGTACATCTTGTTAGATTACACAAACCAGGAAAGTATCAACTTCCTGCACTCAACCATCTGCATGGGAAAGAAACTCATTCTGAGAACAGGAGAAGCTTATTTCACACAGTACAGTGTTCAGAAATGAAGACCTTTGTTTTCTAAGTAAACTACCTTAGAAATGAAACGAATCTACTAAGTTGTACATCTTGTTATATTACATAAACCAGGAGAGTATCAACTTGCTGCACTCAGCCGTCTTTGTGCTAAAGGAACTCATTCCCAGAACAGAACTAGCTTATTTCACACAGTACAGTTTTACGAAATGAAGACATTTGTTTTCCAAGCAAACTACTTAAGAAATGAAACGATTCTACTACGTTGTACATCTTGTTAGGTTACACAATCCAAGAAAGTTTCAACTTGCTGCACTGAACCATCTTCGTAAGAAAGCAACTCATTCTGAGAATAGAAGTAGCTTATTTCACATGGGACAGTGTTCTGAAATGAAGATATTTGTTTTCTAAGCAAAATACATTACAAATTAAAAGAATCTATTAAGTTGTATATCTGGTTAGATTACACAAACCAGGAAAGTATCAACTTCCCACACTCAACCATCTTCATGGGAAAGCAACTCATTCCGAGAACAGAACTAGCTTATTTCACAGCACAGTGTTTGGCAATGAAGACCTTTGTTTTCTAAGCAAACTACCTTAGAAATGAAACGAATCTACTAAGATATACATCTTGTTAGATTACACAAACCACAAGAGTATCAACTTGGTGCACTCAACCATCTTCATAGTAAAGCAACTCATTCCAAGAACACAACTAGCTGAGTAGAGTCAGCCAAGTAGAGGATAGAAATTCAGAACTGGAAGACAAAACAGAGGAAACAGTTCGTGAGTCCAGAATCTTCAACAAGTTCAAAAATTATTGTGAACAGAACATGAGGGAAATGTTTGATACCCTGAAGCGTCCAAACATTAGGATCATGGGCATACCAGAGGGGGAAGAAACACAGACTAAAGGAATGGAAAGCTTATTCAACAAAATAATTGAAGAAAACTTTCCCACTCTCTCAAGAGAAAATCCCATCAAGCTACAAGAAGCTATGAGAACTCCAAACACACTGGACCAAAGGAGAAATTCTCCAAGACACATTATCTTTAAGACTCTAAACATCAAGCACAAAGAGAAAATCCTAAAAGCAGCCAGGGAAAAACAACACATTACATATAAAGGGAACCCCATTAGAATTACCTCAGATTTCTCAATGGAAACTCCAAAAGCCAGAAGGGCCTGAAATGGAACACTGCAAACTCTAAGAACCCATGGTTTCCAGCCACAGCTACTCTATCCAGCAAAAGTATCCTCATAATAGATGGTGAAAGAAAAACATTCCATGATAAAACTCATCTCTACAAATATATGAACACAAAGCCAAACCTACAGAAAGTACAGGAATTTTTCACACAGAAGAAACAAATAACCAATCTCAAGAGCCCTCAAGAAGCAGTCCACATTAACCCCTTACCCCTCCAAAAAAAACCCCACAAAGATCACAACCCACTTCAATATGGCTGGTATTAAATCAAACCTCAAACTAATATCTCTGAACATTAATGGCCTCTATTCACCCATCAAAAGACATAAGCTAACAGGGTGGATCAGAAAACTGGACCCCTCAATCTGCTGTCTTCAAGAAACCCACCTCACCACTAAAGACAGACACCTCCTTAGGGTGAGAGGGTGGAAAATGATATTCCAAGCAAACACATATATGAAAAAAGCAGGCGTAGCTATACTTATATCAGATAAAATAGACTTCAAACCAAAATTAACCAAAAAAGACAAAGAAGGCCACTTCTTACTTATCAAGGGAACAATCCAACAAGAGGACATCACAATCATCAATATTTATGCACCAAACACAGGTGCACCACAATTCATAAAGCAAAATCTACTTGGCAACAAAACAGAAATAAACACCAACACCATCATAGTCGGGGACTTCAATACTCCACTATCAACAATGGATAGATCATCCAAACAGAAAATTAATAGAGAAGTAAGAGAGGTCAACAACACCATAGAGCAACTAGACCTAACAGATGTATATAGAACATTCCACCCAAAATCTACAGATTATAAATTCTTCTCAGCAGCACATGGAACCTTCCCTAAAATAGATCATGTACTGGGCCACAAAGCCTCCCTCCATACTTTCAAGAAAATTGATGTAATTTCCTGCATGATATCAGAACACAATGCTGTAATGCTAGAAATTAACAACAAAAAGTACACCAGGAATCCCTCTACCTCCTGGAAATTGAACAACACACTTTTAAACAACAAATGGGTTGTGGATGAAATAAAGAATGAAATTGTAAAATTTCTAGAACTCAATGACAATGAGAACACATCATACCAAAACTTGTGGGACACAATGAAGGCAGTCCTTAGGGGAAAAATCATAGCACTAAATGTCATCATAAGAAAAATAGAAAGATCCTAAATCAATAACCTGACCATTCACCTAAAAGCATTGGAAAGGCTAGAAGAAGCCCACCCAAAAATTTCCAGATGGAAAGAAATAATTAAAATCAGAGCAGAAATTAATGAATTGAAACTAAGAGGACAATTTAAAAAATTGACAAAACAAAGAGCTGGTTCTTCGAAAAAATTAACAAGATTGATACACCCCTGGCCAATTTGATCAAACAGAAAAAAGAAACACTTCAAATCAACAAAATTAGAAATGAAAAGGGAGAGATCACAACAGACATGAGCAAAATAGGAAGAGTTATTAGGACTTATTTTAAAAACCTCTACTCCATAAAACAGGAAAATATGGAGGAAATGGATGAATTCCTAGACACATGCCACCTACCAAAGCTAAGCCCAGAGCAGATTAATTTCCTAAACAAACCCATCACACCCTTCGAGATAGAAGAGGTAATCAAACAACTCCCCAAAAGAAGAGTGCAGGACCAGATGGTTTCTCAGCATAATTCTACCAAACCTTCATGGAAGAACTGAAACCAATTCTTCTCAAAGTCTGCCACACAATAGGAGAACAGGGAGAGATCCCTAACTCTTTTTATGAAGCCAGTATCACCCTAATTCCAAAACCAGGCAGGGATGCCACAAGAAAGGAAAATTATAGGCCCATTTCTCTGATGAACATAGACGCAAAGATCCTGAACAAAATTCTTGCAAACCGAATTCAATAGTACATCAAAAGCACTATCCACCTTGATCAAGTAGGCTTCATCCCTGGAACGCAGGGGTGGTTCAACATACGGAAATCTGTCAATGTAATACACCACATAAACAAGCTTAAACACAAAAACCACATGATCATTTCGATAGATGCAGAAAAGGCCTCTGACAAAATACAACATCACTTCATGATCAAAACATTGGAGAGAATAGGTATGGACGGCCCTTATCTCAACATAATAAAGGTTATATATAAAGCAACTAAAGCCCAAGTAATTCTTAATGGGGAGAGACTGAAGGAATTCCCATTGAGGTCAGGAACAAGGCAGGGGTGTCCACTCTCACCTCTGCTCTTCAACATAGTGCTAGAAGTATTAGCTCAAGCAATAAGACAGGAGAAAGAAATCAAAGGGATACAAATTGAAAAGGAAGAAGTTAAGTTAGCCCTATTCGCAGATGACATGATTCTATACATAAGTGACCCGAGAACTTCCATCCCAAAACTCTTAAAGGTGATTAGCACCTTCAGCAAAGTAGCAGGATACAAAATCAATGCACAGAAATCAGTAGCTTTTTGTATGCAAAGGACAAAGAGACAGAAAAAGAAATAACTAACATCGTCCCATTTTCAATTGCAACAAAGAAAATAAAATACCTTGGAATACCATTAACTAAGGAAGTGAAAGACCTATACAATGAAAACATAAAATCTCTCAAAAAAGAAATTGAGGAGGTCCTACAAAAATGGAAAGACCTCCCATGCCCCTGGATTGGTAGAATTAACATTATGAAAATGGCAATTTTACCAAAAACACTTTATAGATTCAATGCAATGCCGATAAAAATCCCAACTTCCTTCTTCAATGAGACAGAAAAAAGTATCTCAAAATTCATATGGAAATGCAGAAGGCCTCGGATATCCAAGCTCATCCTCAGCAAAAGAAACACCTCTGGAGGCATCACCATACATGATCTAAAGTTATACTACAAAGCCATTGTAATAAAAACAACCTGGTACTGGCACAAAAACATGGATATAGACCAATGGAACAGAATTGAAGACCCAGACTTTGGGTCAAGAAACTACAACTACTTGATATTTGACAAAGGCCCTAGCAATGTAGAATGGAAAAAGGACAGCATCTTCAACAAATGGTGCTGGACAAACTCGACAACCATATGTAGGAAAATGAAACTCGACCCACACATCTCTCCATGCACAAAAATTAAGTCCAAATGGATAAAAGACCTTAATATAAAACCAGAAAAACTCTACTACTGGGAAAAAAATAGGAGGAACCTTCCACGATATAGGAGTGGGAAAAGATTTCCTGAACAAAACCTCAGCAGCTCAGGAAATTAAACAATCACTCAACCATTGGGATCTCATGAAGCTGAAAAGCTTTTTCACTGACAAAAATATTACAACCAAAGCCAGCATAATACCCACAGAATGGGAGAAAATTTTCACCAGCTATACAACTGACAAAGGCATAATTTCTAGAATCTACAAAGAACTCCAAAACCTAAACAATAAATCACCAAACAACCCACTCACGAAGTGGGGCAGAGAACTGCACAAGGAGTTCTCAGAGGAAGAAATACAAATAGCAAACACACATTTAAGAAAATGTTCAACATCCCTAATCATCAGGAAATGCAAATTAAAAACAACTATGAGATTCCACCTTACCCCAGTAAGGATGGCTAACATTAAAAAAACAATGAAAACAAATGCTGGCTAGGCTGCGGAGAAATAGGAACAAGTCTTCACTGTTGGTGGGAATGTAAAATGGTTCAACCACTATGGACAGCTATATGGAGACTATTGAAAAGGATGACCATAGACTTACCAATGGATCCAGTTATTCCCTTATTGGGCATTTACCCTAAAGGCCCCAAGCCTCAGATCAGAAACATTTGTTCAACCATGTTTATAGCTGCTCAATTCATAATAGCAAAGAGCTGGAATCAACCCAGGTGTCCATCACTAGATGAATGGATAACAAAGATGTGGTATATCTATACTATGGAATTCTACATAGCAGTAAGGAAAGATGAAATAAGGAAATTTGAAAAAAATGGTCAAACATGGAACAGATCATCCTCAGTGAACTCACCCAAGCACAAAAAGATAATCGCCGCATGGTCTCATTTATCTGTAGCCCCTAACCGGATTCCACGTGACATATGGCCAAACCTAATAAACACTCTGGGGACAAGAAAAGAAGGAGGGTGGGATAGAGTGAGGGTAAAGGTGGGAGGGAATGAGAGGGTGGGAGGGAGGACAAGGGGGGATACAAATTGGGACCCAAAAGGGAAAAATACTACAAAACCCTGTACTCTGAACAACAGGCTAAAACAGTGATCCTTCAGCAGGCCTATAGAGGGAATACTCGAACCACAGGAACCTGGAGAGAACATGATGAAGGCCAACTTTAATCTTGTCCTGCTTCTCTTTCTCTTTTCTCTCCCTCCCTCCCTCTCTCTCTCTTTCTTTCTCTCTCTCTCTCCCTCTCCTCTCTATACTCACTTTCTCTTTTACATTATATATCATTTTCCTCCCTCACCTTCCTAGGTGCAGACTTATAACTCCCAGTGCCAGCAGGGGGTTAACTTCCACAACGAGCTGTTGATCTGAAACACCTACAAGGTTCCCCAAAAAAGACAGACTTTGGTCAGAGTACTTGGTGACCCACCAAAGGTTAATGGTAAGACCCTACTGTTGAAGACAGCATACATGTGTGAGACCAAACACAGAGAGAGACCTGGCCAGAATATGGAAGAAGGTCAGTCCCAGACAGTTAGCTAGTCTAGTACCAGAGGGTGCTACACGAGCAACTGGGGGAAAATGTCTGACATTGATCCAAACAACTTGCAGTCTAAGATACCCAGCAGGAAACAATCTGACGTAATGCTCATACAAGTGCAGTAGTGGCAAACAGCCATGGTGGGTAATCAACTGCTCTTGATTTGGCTAATAAATCCATTCAGTGGAATGGAACTCATTGCTGGAACTGGGAAATAAATCAAAGCCATGTACAAAAAATGAGCTCAGTCTCCAAGATCTAGAGGCCACCAAATGTGGGCTGGAAGAGAGCCAATGCATATAAAGTTCCCTCCAAAACATATATAGTTATCCCTTCTATCTAATACTAACTTCTCTCTCCGCTGGAGAATTTGCTTATCTCTTTTCAGGTGGACAAGGAACCTGAAGGGAGGATCAGCTAACCACACCTCACCAGCTGAAACCATAGAACAATGCAGGGGAAGGGCAAAAATACAGCGCTCAAGACAATCACAACACCAGAAAAAGGCTGAAGGAGATAAACACAGAGAACATCCAGCTCCAACTAAGCCAGATATCCAGAGACACAGAGGCTCCCAAACCTCATCAAGGACCCCAATGTGGCTCAGGGAAACTCGTGGAAGAG
>JAEOAD010000530.1:0-15000 GCA_036365145.1 Orientallactaga sibirica
CAAAATTTCCTTCTAGTGGCAATGAGCAGACAGAGAGCACAAAACCATGGATTTTGGACATCTCTGCTCAGTGGACGACTAGATGGCTGTTACTGTCTGTTCAGTTCCCACATCAGTCCTACTAGTGAAGGTCCACTGAAGTCTCAATTTGAGTGGCTTCTCATGTGTCAGGGTGGAGGGTAGAGCGGGGGGGGGAGACAATGACTGGAATAATGGAAGGAGGGTAGTCAAAAGTTTTGGGTAAAAGATGCCAGTTGTGGAGAAGGAAATAGACTCAGAACTGGTCAGACTGGATGAAAGAACAGATGTAAAGCTTAAGTAGGGATCAGCTAAGGTGGACCCAAGCTTTTAAAAAGAAAGTGAATACAAGGTGGTACATCTGGTTGAGGAAAGAAAACTAAATCGTGTGAGGAGATATCAAGGATTTAATATGAAATATGTTATGTTTGATGTCCTTGTGAAAGGAGGAAGAAAAATAAAAGACATGCAAACATAAATAATTAAAAGACTTGAACACAAAGAACTCGACTTATGAAAAAGGTCCATTTACTGGTCATATCACGAATGATGAGAAGTTGAGGTATAAAAACAAAAATAACTTGCTGGAGATCACACAGCTCTGGCAAAGCAGATTCTCAAGCATGGGCAGTGCCGTCACACAGCCTATCATTTATCATTTGACTGCAGCACTTCTTTGGGACCCCAGACAGGCTTAGGTAGTCTGATAGTTGGTTAAGTTATAAGGGTCATGCTGCTGTCTGAATGTCTCAAACGTTGGGGCTGCACTGGAGGCCTGTGGAGCCTTCAGGAGAAGGGACGAGAGGTCAGTCATTAGAGGACAGGCTTGAGGTCTTACAGCTCAGCTTCACTTCCTGTCCCCTCTCTGCTTGCTGATGGGATGTGATGTGATGTGAGCAGGCACTTCACAATTCTGCCAATGTGTTTCTGCACTATGCCAGACTACCCTCTTGGAAATATACACCAGAATCAACCCATCTTCCCAGACCACAGAATGAAGAAATTCTTTCTAAGTGACACATCTGACAGGGTATTAATGTCTAGGATATGTAATGATATCCAAAATCTACACATCAAGAAGACAAATGACCCAATTAAAAATGGGCTATGAAAAGAAATAAAAGGGACTAATATTTTTTAAAACATAGTGGCTGCTGGGGAAGGAGGAGACATTTTATTCAATGTTGCAGACACTGGAAGGTTGCATGAACTCTAGAAAATAAACACCACCATGCTTGTGTAAACAACCCTCATTAAACCGTGTAACTCAAACATTCACACACGGTCACACAAAGTCACAAAGACATCCACGCAGAAGAAGGACTACTAGGTGGGAAGGAGGAAGAGTTCAGTGGGACAAAGAAAAGAAAGTAATGGGAGATGATTATGGTCAAAATATGTTATACACATGTACAAAAGTTGCCAATAAATAAAATTAAGTTAAAAAAATTATCACACAAAGTGTCTAGGATATTCATGATTTTTAAGGTGACTAATGTTACCTCCACAAGGCTTGCATGTTATGAGGGAAAAACATGAAGACATCAACATTGAAGAGAAACTAGTTAGAAAGAGATTCAATGGAGGAGGATCGTGGTTTGGGAAGGGAGGGTCATGATCATGGTATATTGTCTTCATTTATGGAAACTGTCAATAAAAGGTACTTATTTTTTTTTTTTTGCGGTTATTTAAGAGAAAGAGGAAAGAAGAGAGAAAGAATGGGCACGCCAGGGCCTCAGCCACTACAAAAGAACTCCAGACACATGTGCCAACTTGTGCATTTGGCTTATGTGGGTCCTGGGAATCGAACCTAGGTCCTTAGGCTTCACAGGCAAGCGTCTTAATTGCTGAGCCATTGCTGCAGCTTCATTGAAAAGTTTTTAAAGGGCTGGAGAATTCTCCATGGTCAAAGATGCTTGCTTGTAATGCCTGATGACTTGGAGGTCCTCCTGCCTTGCTCCTGTTCATTCATTTGTTCTCTCTGCCCCCCAAATAAACACATGAATTATTTTTAAGTTTACAACAAAAAAACTAAGTACCCTTCTTATATACCAATATCAATATGGGCTGTGGAGATGGCTCAGAGGTGAAAGGTGTTTGCTTGCAAAGCCTGCTGGTGCTAGTTTGATACCCCAGTACCCATGTAAAGCCAATAGCAAACATGCTGAGGATGAAACCAGGAAACAATCCCATTCACAATTGCCACAAATAGATGAGGTAGACAGAGACATGAATGATTGGACACACACACACAACTTGAGAATAAACATAACCATGGCTCTGGGCATGTGGAGCATGTCTTTAATCCCAGGACTTGGGAGGCAGAGGTAAGAGGATCGCTGTTGAATTTGAGGCCACCCTGAGACTACAGAGCAAATTCCAGATCAACCTGACCTAGAGTGAAACCCTGCAAAAAAAAAAAAAAAAAACCCTAAACATGGAAGTGAAATTTTTAAAACACTTGAGAAAGAAACTGAAGAAGACATTAGAGTACATAAGGATCAGAAGCAGGCAGGCAGGCATAGCCAGTAGTTCAGGCACCCTGGACATTGCTTGACCTGAGCTGCAAGCACACCCTTCTCTTATACAAGGCACCTAGCAACCTGGAACCCCACCTGCACTGAGCTACACTTACATGTACACCTGGAGCCACATAACAACCATTTTCTCCTCCCCTTGGAGCCATTGTTTGCGATAAGCACCCATTCAAATACATCCTAAGATAGCTTAGGAATCAGAACAGTAGGGGCCACCCAGCCTGAAGGGCTTTAGGGTACATGCATATTGTTGGGTCCTTTAATTGAACTTTCAGGAAGAAAGCCCTATTTCTTATTGTATGCCTATGTACGAATAAGTATGAATAAGATAAAAATAAATGCATCATGTGAAGTCCCATACACTGTACAGAAAGGGAAAACTAACTGAAACTAGAGCACCAAACTATGTCTCTAGCAAATGATGCATCCCCACCTAAGACTACTGCAGAGCAATGGTCCCGACCATGTCCCTGGGCCTGTGAGCATTCTCCACTCCAGTGCCTGTTGCCCCTTCGGCAGTGTGCTAACCCTTCATCATCACTTTGCTCCTCATGAAGTTTCTTGCTGTTAAACTATCTGTGTGCACCTTTCTTCAGTTCGTTGAGTAAGAGGCCAAGAACCTGGAAAGTTCCAGAGAACACCAGTAACAGGCCTCTCCTCACATGCCCATGCATTGGAAGCATCAATGTTATGAAACCGGCTCTGACCAAAAGCAATCTACAAACCAGGTGTGGTGGTGCACACCTTTAATCCCAGCACTCGGGAGGCAGAGGTAGGAGGATCACTGTGAGTTTGAGGCCACCCTGAGACTACCAAGGAATTCCAGGTCAGCCTGAGCTAGAGTGAGACCCTAGCACAACAAAACCAAAAAAAAAAAAAAAAAAATCTACAGAGCCAATGCAATCCCCACAAAGACCCGACCACCATTTGTCACACACACACACAAAAATCTTAAAATTAATTTGGAAGCCTGACGACCTCAGTTCAAGCAATCCTGAGAGAAAAATAAAGGAAATAAAATATCCAATAAAAATGGGATGATAGGACTGGAAAGATGGTTTGGTCCTTAAAGCACTTGCCTGCAAAGCCCAAGGACCCACGTTTGATTCCCTAGGACCCACATAAGCCAGATTCACAAGGTGGAGCATGTGCCTGAAATTCCTTTGCAGTGGCTGAAGGCCCTGGTGTGCCTGTTCTGCCTATCTGCCTCTTCCTCTCTCTCTCCCTACCAAACAAGTGAATAAAATATTTTTAATGGGATGATGTTGCAGTCAGGTTCGCACTGCTGGTAGAAATCTCTGACCAAGAGCAGCTTGTGGGGAAAAAAGAGGTTTACTTTGGCTTACAAGCTCGAGGGAAGCTGCATGATGGCAGGGAAAATGATGGCATGAGCAGGGTGGACATCACCCCTGGCCAACATAACATGCACCATAGCAACAGGAGAGTGTGCCAAACACTGTCAAGTCTGCCCCCAACAATACTCTACCTCCAGGAGGCTTTAATTTCCAATTGCCATTATCTGGGAGACTAGCATTCAGAACACTTAAGTTTATGGGGACACCTGAATCATGCCACCACAGATGATATGTTCAATTTAACAGGAAAAAAAAATCCCACGATTTCAGAGACAATGAAATAATATTTTTCTGAAATTGAGAAAATTTAGCAAGGTTGAAAACAGTGCTGGGCTTTCCCAGTCACAGCACATTCTTTGACTTTCGGAGTACAAGTCACACTAGAAGAGAGTCGATGAACTTGGATACAGAAGCAGGTTCAAGGAAGCTTCACTGTCCAGCATGGACTTCATGACAGACAGGATCAAGCAGCCCTTACCTGGGTCACAGGCACTCCCTGGCAGCAGCCAGCCTGGGGGTGGCCTTCCAGAGACACAGGACAAGGACATTTGGTGGAGCAACCCTGGCTGAGTCCACTCCCCCAGCCAATGGCTGATGATGGCTACGCATCCAGTAGCATTTGACCAGGAGGAAACACCTGACCATGCCACAGCAACTCCCAGCCATGCAGGGAGCAAGAAGAGTGCAGGACAAAAAAACAAAACAGAACAAACAAAGTGACGACAAGGACTGAAGATCAACAAGAGACTTCTACAAGGAAATGTAATGGGACACAGGCAAGTCCTTGAACCCCAAACCCCACGTTCATTCCTAATTTTTGTCAAAGACTTAAAAGAAGCCTGAGAAGGGTAATGATTAAATTATTGCATTTGCTGATTGAAGTGCAGCGCCAGGAAAAGCACTCACATGGCTAGAGATCCCACGTGGAGTGCCTGGAAAAACCACAGAAAGAAAGTTCAAGGAGCTCCTGCCATGTGTGGGGAGCTGGAGGGATAAAGGACCCATGTGGAGAGTAAGGCCTAGGCACCCCAGCTGAGGGCTTACCCACAGCTGGAAGTCCCCAAGTAGTCAGAGAGCCTGCCCCCCCTTGTAAAGGTATTTATAATTTTAGGGTGGTGGGCTGTCTTCTGGCTCAGGTGAACCAGGGACACAGCTGGTTGGTTAGGGCTAGGGGTTGTTTCAGGAAAAGGCTAGCCCTGGCATCAAGTTCCAGGGGATGAACTTGACCAACCACAATGCGTAGATCTTATCAAGACCTCCCTCCCAGAAGGGGTCCTGGTTGCTTGTGGAGAAACAGGCCTAGGGAACTAGGCAAGAGATAAGAAGTCAGATCATGCTGGATTTCTGTGCTTTCTGTTTTGTTTTGTTTTTACCTTCAAGGGTCCAGTCACCCTAACTGTATCCCCCTCTCAGAATGACAGGGACCTTGGAATGAGAGCCTTGGCTGTCTCCTGATGCCCAGCTTCAGACACCCCACCACATAAAGCTCAGCAGCGGCTTCCATGGATCAACTTCCCATCCAGTGAAAACTGTAGGATTTCCATTCCCAGGTGATCTTGTGGAAAGGCTTTGAAACCAATTCTGAATGCTCTTTATCATGACAAAGTCCTGCATAATAATATGTGTCTCTCCTGAAAAGATTCCTCTATTTGTCAACCTTTTCACTAAATCTTATGGTTAAAGTTGACTCGTTAATATTTAATTCTCTCCTAAGGTTATTATATCTAAAACCCTGCCTCAAAAAAATTCTAAACAAAGTTATATTGCGATTTAAGATGTAATTCCTCATCAATCAATCTTAACACTTTAGATTTACCTTACATCATTACTAAGCAAGTTTACCAAAATTATAGTTGATTAAGGTTTGAGAAATTATAGATTGTGTCATGAAATTTTATGTATGTTTTGTGTATATTTTATTTTTTTATCTTATTTTATTTTATTTTTTTTTTTTTTTTTTTTTGTTTTGTGAGTAGGGTCTCACTCTGGTCCAGGCTGACCTGGAATTCACTATGTAGTCTCAGGGTGGCCTCGAACTCTTGGCGATCCTCCTACCTCTGCCTCCCAGTGTTGGGATTAAAGGCATGCGCCACCACGCCCGGCTGTTTATGTATATTTTAATGTATGACTTAGAGTAAATTGAAGATATTTCTTTTTGGCTCAACAGTTATAAAGGTGCTTATTTGCAAAGCCAGGCACATAATGGAGCCTGCATTTGAAGATTACGGTGGCAAATGGCCCTGGCATGCCCATTCCCTCTCCTTCCATGAGGCGTGTCTCCTTTTTTCATTAGATCACGGCAGTCTAATCCATTTCCTCTATTCTTTGGATATGTTACATATAACTTAATTAATTTCAGAAAATGAATTCTAGTTTGGATGGACATCTTATTTAACTTTTAAAATTGCTAAATCTCCTCATTTAAAATGTATAAGTTGTAAAAGTTTTCATGTCTTCATATTTAAGCCAAAAATGTTACTACATAATATAGATTTCTTGTTTATTTTAAATTCTGTTAGCAGATCTTTTGTTCATAGTTTACTCTCTGTAGCCTCATGTGCCTTAAATATGTGAACTCTACTTTTTGTTCATACCAAACTTTTCCAGATATCAGAATATTGTAATTTGGTTTACACAAAGTACATGATGTTTTGGCTATCAATTAGCATACATCACCATGCCTACTAAAACTCTGTCATTTTGTGATGGTTCTTGTCTTGTTCGTGCTAATTTTGCTGGGTGATTATCACTGAGGTTATAATCTCAGTCTTGTAAAAAGTAACTTATTGTAATCTTGTTCTTAGGAAACCTGAAAGCTCCTCATGTCTAAGAGAAATCCACTGTATACAAACAATGTTGATATAGTTTGTATAAGCTTCATATAACATTTATATCTATTTTAGTTAAGCCTTAAAATTGTTGAATGGTAAAAGGTACTTATTTTAAAAATGACTATGCATGTCATTGTCTCTAATGTATGTTAAAATCAGACTTGCTTAACTCAACATTAACCTAGTTGTATTTTAATCTTAAGCCATGCATAAGCAGTCTGAGACAATGTTTCCCCTAATTAATTGTGTCACTTCTAATATCTTAAGTTCATTGCTTATGAAAATATTGATACTTAAGACAAGCTTTGCTGCCCTAGAAAAATAATCTTAAATTGCTGTTCTGCTTCCAGTTTGGGACACTGTTATACAGACTAACCAAAGTTATTTTCAAACACAGATGCTAAGTTTTTTTTATACTGTCTTGTCTGTTCCCTGGCATACAATTTCTAGATTGAGTTAAAGTTATTGATAAAATAATTGATAAAGTATTGTTTTCCTGACTACTAAAGTGTTCTGCCTATACTTAAAACTGACAGGTACTTAAAAGATAAAATGTGTATTCTTTCCCACCAAGCTGCCCTGGGGGCACTACATAATGTTCATGTTCACACATGCGCTACTCTCACTTCTGGTTAGAGAAGCTTCTCTTTTCAGATGGCTATGACCACTGGGATCACCAAAAGGCAACATAGTGCTGAGAAGAAGGGATAGAGGAGTGCCCAGCACTGAAACACCTCTGTCACACCCCCAAGGCTCAGGGACCATTGCGGAAGAGGGCGGATAGAATAGAAGAGCCAAAGGAAGGGTATGACTTCTTACAATGCAACTGCCCAGACAGAAATTGCCTCGATATCCATGACCTTGCAGTACCTAGCAATACCTTCGCAAGGCCCTCAAAATAGAAGAAAAAGATGATGACATCAAATTAAAGAGAGACTAATGGAGAGGAGGATATGATGGAGATTGGTGTTCTAAAGTGGAATGGGGGGGGGAGAGGAGGAAATGTCAAATGTTTTTGTATGTAAGTATAGAAGGAGTCAATAAAAAAATTAATAATTAAAAAAATGTGTATTCTTTATATGTCCCAGATATAGCTTACCTGTCACCTGACAATTAAACTTAAATAAGAATCAAAATGATTTTAAACTATTGTGTCATTCTCTAGGTGTTCTTTCTTGCTTTTCTCCTACACTGTCCTGACAACTCATACTGTCACCTGACAACTACACTTAAATATAAGTCAAAGTGATTTTAACTATTGTATCAGTGTCTAACCAGATCTGCTCTGCTAACCTTTTACTAATCTGTTTTACTACTCAGATATGTACAGTCTCTCTGAGTGATTAATAACCATATGTAGAAGCCAAAATCAATTGGAAACATTGGAGTTAAAAGGATAACCAATATTTTGGTTCCTGCTCCCAGGTCAGAGGCCACAGGAGATGATGGGACAATGCTAACTTCTAGCTTCTGGTAAGTTGCCTATCTTCTTGATCAGAGAGGATATGGAAACCCAGAGATAAACTCCAAGTCAGTGTATCTGCAACAGGAGAGTCACATCTGAGGAAAATCAGTCCTCAGGCATCCCAAAGAGGGAGGGCCACTTGGTCAGCACAGCCTTGGCTTATCTAACAGATGACTGGTGAGAGTCACAGAAGTCCTCACAGGTCCCTAAAAGTCTCTCCCACAGTGCCATTATTGACCTTCAAAATATACAGTTAATTCTGGCAGCCTACATGGTCTTAGTCAACCAATAAGAAAAATTTAACTACAATAGACTAATAGACCCCCCATCCTATACTGACTTACAATTGTAAACTCTAACATTAACTTATGCCTTCTGCCTCTGCCTGTCCCTGATTAACTTCACCTACCCTGACCCCAGCTCCTCCCACTTGCCTAAGCCAAAATCAGAGCTATCCTCAGCCCCCTCCTTCCTTAGTCCTTACCCTATCTCATCCAGGGATAAGTACACCGCCACTCCAATGGGCACTCTCAAATTTAAACTCTCCCATGTTCCTACTCTTCCTCTGATCCCCAAATGCTCCTCTCAAATACACTGATACCCCTCAGCCTGCTTTCTCTTGCCCTAAGTTCTCTATCCCTTACCTCTTAGTGCTCATCCTCTCCTTACCCCTTTGTGTTTTGATGTCATAACAAGCTACTTAATTCTTCCTTGTGTCCTGTCATGGGGTGTACAAAGCCCATCTCCCTCACCTTCTCTAGCAGATGTTGCCAGCGACTGTCGGAAGCCAGTTCAATACAGGGATGGTGTGAAAGAACACTCTGCTTTGTTCAAGACAAAATCATAACAGCCTGCTACACTGGCACTGATGAGGGTACTCACTGTCGATCTCCACACAGCCACCTCTAACCACCATGGACCTGCCTCCTTATCACCTGCCCTGAAGGGAGACCCATTGACTGCATTATCCAGCCTCTCTCATAAGAACTCATCGCCCCTAAGGTCAGCATGAAAAAAATTAATGTTCTCTTATATTAACAAAAGGCTGGAATGTTAGGTCTGACAGGTCCCAATACAGAGTCACCAAGGACAGCAGCATGGCCACAGAGACATAAGGAAGTGTATTATCCACATTCCTCAAGAAAGCCGCCCAGGCCTTTTGCCTGCAATGCCCCCAGGTCATGGTTTCCTGCCCCCTTTATTTTGTGAATCACCTGGTCACTGCTGTGGTGTCACACCTTGGGTATCTCAGATGTCTTCCCAGCTCTTCCTCCCCCAACTGAAAGCCCTATAAAGCCCACTACCTGAGGAACTCATGTGGCCTCTTGTAAGCCAGCCCTGGCAGCTCATGATTTTCCTGAATAAAAGCTTTCATCTTTGCCTCAGAAAAAAAAAAAAAATTAATGTCAATATATGCATATGGGTTTAAGCTGCTGGAAGGAAGGAAGGAAGGAAGGAAGGAAGGAAGGAAGGAAGGAAGGAAGGAAGGAGAAAGACTGAGAACTGCTGGAGCAAACTTCCTGTAGAAGTTAAATTTAAAGGCTAATTATGCCTTCTCCGTTGATGGTAAGTTTCCAGGCCAGCCTTTGGGCTCCATCGCCTGATGCAGCAATACACTGGTGAGCCAGTATCTTAGGCTGGGGCCTTGTTGCAGGCAGACTGCACAAAATGCTCAGCTTCACAATCACCCTAGACTCCATAGTTCACCTCCTCCTTCCACCTCCTCTCTCCTTCCTGATCTCTTCCCCCACAAGTCTAGCTAGGGAGGGCTGGCAGACATAGCTGAGCAGTTAAAGGCACTTACTATCAAAGCCTGACGGCCCAGGTTTGATTTCCCAGTCCTCAGGCAAAGTCAGGTGCAGAGTGAAGCATGTATCTGGAGTTCATTTGCAGTGGCGGGAGGCCCTAGCTTGCATGCGCTCTCTCTCTCTCTCCAAATAAATAAAAGAAACAAACCAGGTGTGGTGTGCGCCTTTCAACCCAGCACGTGGGAGGCAGAGGTTGGAGGATTGATGTGAGTTCAAGGTCAGCCTGAAACTACATAGTGAATTCCAGGTGAGCTTGGGCTACACTGAGTCCACTTGCAAAATGGAATGAAAAGGAAGGAAGGAAGGAAGGAAGGAAAGAAAGAAAGAAAGAGAGAGAGAGAGAGAGAGAAAGCCGTGTACCCATTCTACAGATGCCATACTAGAGGAACATCTGACTCCCTCCCCTGGGGCAGAACCAACAGAGGCAGAGGTAGGACTTGGACTGGAGTGACAAAGGGTAACTCTTGAGGCACAAAAGAGCTGACCAACATTTGAGGGACCTAGAGTCACATCCCAAGCAGTCACTTCACTGAACCCTTAGTCTTCACAAGGCTCCTGTGCCTAGTGCTGAACTGCAGGATACTGTCCTCAGGAGGAACCTGCAGTCTGGAGAGACAGGTAAGTTCTAGACACTTGCAGCATAGTGGACAGGTATGGAAAGGTAAACAGAGAAATTTGTGCCAGGCATGGTGGAACACGCCTTTAATCCCAGCACTCATGAGGCAGAGGTAGGAGGATCGTTGTGAGTTTGAAGCTACCCTGAGACCACATAGTGAATTCCAGGTCAGCCTGGGCTAGAGGAGATCCTACCTGGAAAAATCAGAGAGAGAGAGAATTTCCACCCAGGCTGGGGAAATGAGCCAGCAAAGGCCCCAGAAGAGATGTCACTTTAACTGTCCTTAAAATCAAATGGGAGGGCTGGAGAGATGGCTTAGTGGTCAAGGCACTTGCCTGCAAAGCTAAAGGACCCAAGTTCAGTTCCCCAGGACCCACATAAGCCAAGCACACAGGGGTACATGCATCTAGAGTTCATTTGCAGTGGCTGCAGGCCCTGGTCCATTCTGTCTCTCTCTCTCTCTCCTTCTCAAATAAAGAAAAATAAAATAAAATGGGTGTTTTCTGGCAGAGAATGAATGAGGAGGAGGAATCAGAGGGCAATCTCCTGCCATTAGTCCACCGCCTGGGAGGGGGTGCAAAGAGTAAAACATACATACTGACTGACACTCTCAACAAAAGGCTAAGGAGGTATGGAGGATGGTTTAGCAGATAAGGCACTTGCCTGCAAAGCCAAAGGACCCAGGTTCAATTCCACAGGTCCCACAGCAGCCAGGGGCACAAGGTGGTGCATGAAGTCTGGAGTTTGTTTGCAGTGGCTGGAGGCCATTCTCATTCATTCTCTCTCTCTCTCTCTCTCTCTCTCTCTCTGATAGATAGATAGATAAATAAAAGCCTAAGGATACAAGAGAATTAAATATAAGTGGCATACTGGATATAGGATCCTCGAACAGAAAAAGAGCATTGGGAAAATGTAAAGAAAATGCGATAAATTATAAACTTCATTAAATGAACTAAATTGGATTAACTAAACCAAAATGCATCATAACATATGTATTCTTTTTTTTCCCCCCACGGAGAGTCTCGCTGTAGCTCAGGCTGACCTGGAATTCACTATGTAGTCTCAGGGTGGCCTTGAACTGACCACATTCTCCTATCTCTGTCTCCTGAGTGCTGGGATGAAAGGCATGTGCCACCAAGCCCAGCAAGCCTTATGTATTCTTAGATGGCCTTGAATTTACTATATAGCTGAGGATAACCTTGAACTTCTGATCCTTCTGCTGTTGCCACCCAAGTACTGCAATTATAGGAGTACACCACCCGATCAGTCTAAAACTGTATAGTGAGTTGTGGGTCAGCTTAGGCTAGAAATGACCCTACCTGGAACAAAATAATAATAATAAAATAAAATAAAATATCCTTTTAGGCACAACCTCTGTTGGAACTGGAGGTATGGAGTGAGGGTGGACTAAGACAGATGGAAAGGCTAGAAAAGGCCTAGAATGCCAGACAAGGGAGTTTATTCTGTATTAATTTGTTGTTGTTTTTTACTGACAACTTCCATAATCATAGACTATTAACCATGGTAATTGCCCCCCCCAACTTTCTCCTTCACAACTCCACTACCCTCTCCCTGCCAGTCAATTTTTTGTTTGTTTGCTTGCTGCTGTTCTCTAATGACTTCAGGCAGGCCTCAAACTCTCTAAGTAGCTAAGGATGGCCTTGATCTCCTGATCCTCCTGTCTCTACCTCCCAAGAGCTGACCTTACAGGTGTGACTTCCCCCTCAACCACAGTAACAGTGATCAAAGAGCATTTGGAAAAAGCACCACTGGGGTTTAAGATGCTCCATTCAGGCAGTATAAGGGGGAAAAACAGGAATCTGACAAGAAACAGGAGGAGCCCGACATGCATGGTGGCGCACACCTTTCATCCCAGCACTCAAGAGGCAGAGGTAGGAGGGTCACCGTGAGTTCAAGGTCACCCTGAGACTACATAGTGCACTCCAGGTCAGACTGGGCTACAGTGAGATCCTACTGCAAACAAAAAAGAAAAGAAAAGAAAAACAAAAAGACAAAGACAAAGAAAGTGCTCGCTTCAGCAGCACATATACTAAAATTGGAACTATACAGACAAGATTAGCATTGCCTCTGTGCAAGAATGACACACAAATTCGTGAAGTGTTCGATATTTTTAAACTCTGACCACCCCCACAATGCATGACCCACATTCCCCATTAATGAGGTCCCTTTGGAAAGAGAGAGGACAGGGAGGAGTATAATGGAGTCACCATTATGAATGTTAAATCAGAATAATATAAATAAAAAATAAATTATAAAAAAAGAAAAAGAAGAAGAAAGAGAGGGAAGAAGGTTGGACAGATAGTTTAGTGGTTAAGGTCCTTGCCTGCAAAACCTAAGGACCCATGTTTGACTCTCCCACTGAAGTTGACACATGCTCAAGGTCACACATGTACAGAAGGCACACATCTGGTGTTTTATTACAGCGAGTGGAGGCCCAGACACAATTCTCTCTCTCTCTCTCTCTCTCTCTCTCTCTCATTAAAAAAAAAAGGTCAGTCTGTCGGGCTTGCCTCTAAAAAAAGGCAGGAAGGGAGGGAGGGAAAAGAGACAAGAGCAAGACCTTGGGGAAAAAATGATGGGGCTGGAGAGATGTCTTAGCAGTTATGGCACTTGCCTGGAAAGCCAAAGGACCCAGGTTCGCTTCCCCAGGGCCCGCATAAGCCAGATGCACAAGGTGGTGCACGTGTCTGGAGTTCATTTGCAGTGGCTGAAGGCCCTGGTGTGCCCATTTTCTCTCTATCTGCTTCCCTTGCTCTCCCTCAAATAAATAAAATTAATTCAAAAATCTTTTTCAGGGCTAGAGATGTCTTATCAGTTAAGGCCTTTGCCTGCAAAGCCAAAGGAGCCAGGTTCAATTCCCCAGTAACCACATCAGCCAGATGCACAAGGGGGCACACACATCTGGAGTTCACTTGCAGTGGCTGGAGGCCCTGCCACACCCATTCTCTCTCTCTTCCTCTGCCTCTCTCTCTCAAACAAATAAATAATATTTTCAAAGAAAACATCATGGAACAAAATTGAGGAGGTATGTTCAAGCAAAACTGGGGAGGCAGAACTGAGCATTCACATGGCCCAATGGATGAGGGCATGTGAGTGCTTCCATTTAGAGGTGAGGCAAATGTGGGGTATTCCCAAAGGGCAGGAGAAAGAGCTCCTTGGACTTGACCTCCTATCCGCCTGAGCCTGGTTAGAGCTTCCTCGCCATTAACACATAGTTGACAGACTTCACAGAGGAAAGCAAGAACTACAGGCATCCAGAGAGGGTGAAGGTGTGCAGCTGTCACCTGGCAACTGGGATGTGGGGCAGTGATGGTGAAGGGTTAAAAGCCTTCTTTGAAAACTTGAGGGAACTAAAGAGTTAGGCCAGGCTTGGTGGTGCACACCTTTAATCCCAGCACTCGGGAGGAAGAGGTAGGAGGGTCACCATGAGTTTGAGGCCACCCTGAGACTACATAGTGAATTCCAGGTCAGCCTGGGCCAGAGTGAGACCCTACCTTGAAACACCAAAAAACAAAAAACAAATGAAAAATCCAAAAACTCAAAAAAAGAGTTAATAATGATCCCTAAGACCAGCAGGTAATAAAGCAGCCTCAGAAACATGCAGCCTTGAC
The DNA here is from genome assembly GCA_036365145.1 of Orientallactaga sibirica. Lineage (NCBI taxonomy): Eukaryota > Metazoa > Chordata > Mammalia > Rodentia > Dipodidae > Orientallactaga > Orientallactaga sibirica. The sequence continues at coordinate 14,263 of JAEOAD010000530.1, forward strand.
CGGCCTGTCAGTTCCCCAGTAATAAACTTCCCTTAGCTCAGAAAACCTTGAGGGAACAGAAACAATCTTATGGGATATCCTCCTAGACAATTTTGCTAAAAAATGGGGGGGGGGCTGGAAAAGATGGCTTAATAGTTAAGGAGCCAAAGAACACTTGTTCAAATCTCTAGGTCCCATGTTTAGCCAGACAGAAAAGTGATGCAAGCATGCAATGTGGCACATGTGCCCAAGGGGGTGCATGCATCTGGAGTTGAAAAGGCCTGATGTACCATTCTCTCTCTGCCTCTTCCTCCTCCTCCTCTCTCTCTCTCTCTCTCTCTCTCTCTCTCTCTCTCTCTCTCTCTCTCTCTCGTGTGCGCACTCTCTTAAAAATAAATAAACAAAAAGCTTATTCTGAGTAAACAAACAAATAACTATAGTTCCTTATCATCTACTTCCCTTCGACCTGCAGCTGGTGGTCTCTTTTTCTTACAATCCCTTATATAAGCTTGCACCCTGGCCTGGCTCAGTGCTTCAGCCATCATCCCACCAGAAGGCTGCTGCCCCTCACTGTACTTGTCAATAAACTGTCTGTCTGTAGAGATCAAGTCTGGGTGTTCTCTTTCTCTTTTCTCTTACTTTCCTTACATGTTGTAGCTGCACAAGGAAGAGGTTTTATTTTATTTTTAATGTATATTTATTTACTTATTAGAGACAGAGGGAGAGAGAGAGAGAGAGGGAGAGAAAGAAGGAAAGAGG
>JAEOAD010000530.1:20000-27599 GCA_036365145.1 Orientallactaga sibirica
AATGGGCTATGGAACTAAATAGAGAATTCTCAGAAGAAATATAGATTGCATATAAACATCTAAAAAAAGTTCTAGCGGCGTGGTGGCTGCGCCTTTAATCCCAGCACTCGAGAGGCAGAGGTAGGAGGATCGCCAAGAGTTTGAGGCCACCCTGAGACTAAATAGTTAATTCCAGCTCAGCCTGGAACAGAGTGGATCCTACCTTGCAAAAAAAAAAAAAAAAAAAAAAAAAAAAAAAAAAAAAAAGTTCTACATCCCTAGTTATCAGAGAAATGCAGATTAAAACTACATTGAGATTCCACCTCACTCCTGTCAGATTGGCTACCATTGTGAAAACAAATGACTATAAATGCTGGCAAGGATGCAGAAAAAGAGGAACACTTCTACAATGTTGGTGGGAATGCGATCTCGTCCAGCCTTTGGAGAAATCAGTGTGGAGGTTCCTGAGACAGCTAAGTATAGATCTACCATATGACCCAGCTATACCATTTTAGGCATATATCCTAAAGACTTGTCTCACTACCTTAGAGTACTGGTTCATCCATGTTTATTGCCACTCTATTCACAAGAGCTAGGAAATGGAACCAGCCTAGATGTCCCTAAACTGATGAGTGGACAATGAAGATGTGGCACGTTTACACAATGGAGTTCTACTCAGTGGTAAAGAAAAATGAAGTTATGAAATTTGCTGGAAAATGGATGGATCTGGAAAGGATTATACTTAGTGAGATAACCCAGGCCCAGAAAGCCAAACATGACATGTTCTCTCTCATACATGGATCCTAGCTACAAATGTTTGGACTTCTATGTGAGTAAAAATAAAACTCATCTAAAAGGAAAAAGGGGGAGGGAGGGTGGACTTAGTAGGATGGGATTGTATATATGTAAATAGAAGAACAGATTGATGGGGGTGAAAAGGCCTAAGTGAGGTCAGGGGAAGAGATTGAGTAAAGGAAAGGTGGAGGAGGCCTAATCATAATCTAAGATGATATAAATAAGTCATAGGAAACCTACTTTCTGGACAATGGAATACTCAGAAGCCATAAATTGTTACTAGAAAATTTTCAGTGCCAGGAGAGGATACCTTCCAGTGGGTTGTTGGCCAGGAGGTGACAGATACCCCCAAAACATTATAGGCCATTGCCAAGGCCCTTGGCTTCCCACCAGGAATAGATGGTGAGACCCTATTGCTGAAGACTCCGCATACCTGGTGGCAAGGTCATTGAGAAATCCTGCTGGAACTGAGCTGAAAGCCTCCTCCAGATGGACCAGCTGACAGAAAGTTGGAAAAAGTTACACTGCATGCAGTTCAATGGGGAGAGAAAACACCAGTGAAGGTACTCAACAGTGAACACTGCAAGCTTTAAATTTGGCCAGCCAGGCCACATGAGCCAATGGGTGCAATAGAGGCATGTCTCTTATGGGGACTGCTCTAAAATTGGACTGGAGGCCCATTCAATGGGAAGGAATACATCCCTGATACTGAAAACCTATGACACAGATATTCATGAGCCCTAGGGGTGTAATGTCTGCTGGTGTCATGCTAAATGTATATACTAGGCTCACCAAATGCCCAGTAAGCTCTTCTCTTGATGGCCACAGCCATATATTAATGCTACCCTCACTTGTGGTTACAGAAGCTTCTCTTTTCAGATGGTGACAACCGTAGGATGACTCAGAAGGCACCATGGTGCTGAGAAGTGATAGGGAGTGCTCAGCCCTGAAACATCTCAAACCCACCTTTTAGGCTCAGGACTCATTGTGCAGAGGGTTGGAAAGAATGTAAGAGCCAAAGGAAGAGTAGGAGTCTTTACAACGTGCTCCTCCAGACACAAAATGGCCTGCATATTCAATGACCTCGCAGTTCCTGACATTACCTACACAAGACCATCATAATAGGAGGAAAAGATCATGACATCAAACTGTAAAGAGAGACTGACTGAGAGGGGAGGATATGATGGGAGTAAAGTTTCAAAGGTGAAAGTGGTGGAAGGGGAGGAAGTACCCATGGGATACTGTCTACAATTAAAAAGTTGACAATAAAAATAAATTAAAAATAATAATAAAATTAAACTAAAAAATCTTGGGCTGTGAGGTGGCTTAGCAGTTAAACATTTGCCTGCAAAGCCAAAGGATCCCAATTCAATTCTGCAGGACCCATATAAGCCAGATGCACAAGGGCGCATGAATCTGGAGTTCATTTGCAGTGGCTGAAGGCCCTGGCACATCATTCTCTCTCTCTGTCCCTCCCTCTTTCTTTCAAATAAATATATTACATTATATATATATATATATATATATATATATATATATATATATATATGATTTATAAAACCTTTTAAAATAAAAAGGAAGACAAAGAAACATCTTCCAGACAGATCTGGTGGTAAAAACCTGTCATCTTGGCAGAAGGATTGAAGCTTCAGGCCTGCTTGGAGTACAGAGTGAATTTAATGCCAATTTAATGAGAATGTTTTAAATTAAAACAGCTGGGCATGGTGGCACATTCCTTATTCACAGCACCCAGGAGGCAGAGGTAGGAGGATCACCATGAGTTGAAGGCCCCCCTGAGACTACATAGTGAACTCCAAGTCAGCCTGGGGTAGAAGTGAGACCATACCTCAAAACAAACAAACAAACAAACAAAAAAAGTAGGAAAGTCAGTCCATGTCGGTAGAGGCCACATGAGTCAAAGTGTCCCATGAAAGCTCCCCTGGCAGGTTGGCAAGGGGTGGACCCCACAGGAATGTCTAAAATGGGATGAGTTGGGGCTAGAGGGATGGCTTATCAGTTAAGACACTTAGGGCCTGTAAATCCAAAGGACCCAGGTGTGATACCCTTGTACCCACATAAAGCCAGATGCTATCCTTTGCATGGCTAGAGGCCCTAACAAACACTCTCTCTCTCTCTCTCTCTCTCTCTCTCTCGATCTGCCTGTCACTCACACAAATAAGTAAAATATATAAATAATAAAATGGGACAAGTGGTTTGTCATGCATATGATGGACCATGGCTTTCATGTCTAAAGATTCTCTCTGGAATGGGGAATTGTGAGGATGTGATGGGAGTGAATTCTCTTTTTTTTGAGATAGGGTCTCACTCTAGTCCAGGCTGACCTGTAATTCACTATGTAGTCTCAGGATGGCCTCAAACTCCTATCGGTCTTCATACCACTGCCTCCCGAGTGCTGCGATTAAAGGCGTGCATCACCATGCTTGGCTGTCTTTTTCTACCTTGAGAATATAAGCAGAGTAAATATAAAAGCACAAGCCAGGTCTAGAGAGATGGCTTAGTAGTTAAGGCGTTTGTCTACAAAACAAAAGGATCTTGGTTCCATTCCCCAGGACCCAAGTAAGCCAGATGCACAAGGTAGCGCATGCTTCTGGAGTTTGTTTCCAGTAGCTGGAGGTCCTCGCATGCCCATTCTCTTCCTCTCTCTCTCTCTCTCACTCTCTGAAATAAATGAAATAATTTCTAAAAAGCACAAGCTCTCGTGAAATTTGCAGAAATCATGGGGAGTACTTTGAAATTACAAGACTTAGGAAATGAAAAATGTTTTCAAAACCCATTATTATTCATGTTTTCTGCATTTTTGATTGCCAGATGTCAATTCTTCATTCAATATAATATAATAAAGTACATTTTAAATAAATTTTCACATACAGTTCTTTCTCTCTCTTAAAAGTTTAATCATGAGGCTCAACAGTCTTAACTCAATCATGGCAACTACAAACTAATACTCAGGGCTGGAGAGATGGCTTAGCATTTAATATGGTTGCCTGTGAAGCCTAAGGACCCAGATTCAACTCCCCAGAACCCACATAAGCAAGACACACAAGGACATGCATGCGCACAATGTCACACATGTGCACAATGTGGCACATGCATCTGAGTTTGATTACAGTGGTTAGAGGCCTTGGCATGCCAATTCTCTTTGTTCCTCCTCCTTCCCTCCCTTTCTCTTTCATACAATAAACACACATTTCTCTGGGTGATGAAATCAGGTTCAAAAGAGCATGTTACCCATAACGTGTGCGTTATGAATGTTTCTTTACATTCTCCTTACCTACTGTTTGCCTTAAATGACTAAACCACAAACCTAAGACAGTAATTCCTGTAAAATACAAGCATAGTTCGCTGTAATGAGGATGCAAAATCCTAACCTGGAAAACAAGAGCCAGATGTTTTGCTACTAACTAGCCACAACATGAGATCAATCACTTCACGTCTTTAGACTCTCTAGTCACAGTATGTGAATGGACAAGGATTAAATTACCTTCCATTTAATCCCTTTTCCAAAAGCCTATGCTTCAGAAATCCACTTTCTTACAAGAAGTTTGAAAGCGCATTTTTCTTTTTTTCTGTGACAAAAGTAGACTCTGCAGTGACCTACTTCGATCACTAGATGGTGCTATTGGCACAGCTATTTCAGGTTTCTTAAGGCATGACCAGGTTCTCCAAGCCTCTGTAGTTATACTCATTACCCTTACCCTCAGGTAACAAAGGAGCATACCTCATCACCTGAGCACTTAAGGTGATCACATGATGCTGTTTCAAGGGGCTTCCCTAGTATAGGTCCTGTGAAAAAAAAAAAAAAAAAAAGTTTTCCTTTTCTTATTTTAGTATCAGACACTCAAAAGTGAAACTGGATGTTTTGGTCATTTGTGAAATTGTCTTTTGAAAGCTGTGGTAGTTTGAATATATGTCCCCCAATATATTCAGTGTTTTATTACTTTATAGTTTGCATCTGTAATCACCTTGCTAGAGGCAAGGTCACTGGGGGCCGGTCTTAAGGTGTGGTGATGGTTTGAGATTCCATTGTAAAGATATGCAAATGTGCCTAGCAGGAGTTCCTGAAGTGTGCTGTGTGACCTTTTGGCTGTAGTTTTGCTCTGTGTGCTCTGGTGGCTGGCTGGTTGGTTTTTCTCTCTCTCTGCTTGGCCCTGTGAAGAGCAGGCCGCTTCTTCTGCCGTTATGGAACTTCCCCTGGATCTGTAAGCTTCAATAAATAATATCCCTTCCTCCATAACTGTGCCTGGTCTGGAAGTTCATCTCAGCGAACCTGAAGCTGTCTGCAACAAAAGCCATTTCTGTAGGTAACTGTAAAGTGTCTAAATTTCCTTCTAGTGGCAATGAACAAACAGAGACCACAAAACCATGGATTTCAGATATCTCTGAGCAGCTGTTACTGTCTTTTTAGTTCCCACATCAGTCCTACTAGAGAATATGAACTCTGCAGTCATCACCCTGATGCTTGTTATGATGCTGATCTGCAGAGCTGAAACTTAGACTATAAACATGTCAGTGTAAAAACAAACTCACAGCCACAGTGAAGCAGGACACAAAGAACCTTGGGAATGAGAGCTGACTGTTTTAAAGCAAGTCCTCATAGTAACTTTCTTTTAGTGAGTTTTCCATGTGCTTTTGGCCTTCAGCCTTGAAAGATCATAACTCAATGAAACAGCACATAACCAATGATCGAGCTCCCAGAGCACTTCCCATTAACTATGCTTGCAAGATGGACACAGACCCACAGTGCCAATGAGTAACTGCAGAGGAAAGAACAGCTGCCAGACCCACCATGTGCACCTCCACGCACCTGACCCAAGAGGGTCAACACACTTGTTATCTTATAGGCATGTGGCAAAGACAATCAGGCTATAATAAGGTCTGGAAAATGAAAGCTATTCCATGATGAGAATATTAAATGGTAAAAAGCAGAGAGTCTGATGGAGAGAACTGGGGATAGCTCAATGTAGAGCACTTGCCAAGCATACAAGAAGCTCTGGGTTCTGTACCAGTGCCTCAAACACAGAGAAGTGCCCAATACACCAATGTCCAAAACAGCGGATACAGACTGCAAGTAAAAATTAAGTCAAGGTACCCATTCTTCCTCTTCTGACTAGAACACAGGTGTAAAGACATTCAATTATATGCCTATGGCCATGGAGAAGAAATTCAGAGTTCAAAGATCTGTCTGACATGAGCCCAACTGCTATGGTGCTCAAGGCCTATGATCACTAAAATCGGTGGCAAAAGAAGTCCCTGCCTTCTTTTCCATTTGGTCTCCTGCTTACTGTTGATCTTAAACTCTGGCTTCTATTCAGCTATACTAGAATGTTGATTCCTGGAATACACCACTGTTCTTCCTGCCTTTGAACAAACTGTATTCTGTGTCAAATCCTCCCTGTACCACTTCCCTCATCGGCACGTTCACCAGGATAATGACTCCCTGTGCTTTGGACCTCTGTTTTAAATGTACTTCTCAGATAGTTTTCTCGATCCCTGGAAAGAGTTAAACCTCTTCATTGTCCCATGGAGTGATGGCTGTCACCTGGAAGTGTCCATCCTGATACTGCACACTCTGTCTCCCATGAAAATGGAATGGCTTTCCACAATCTGGCAGGTGCTGGACACACAGGAAACAGGTATTCAACTAATAAATAACAATCAGTGTCATGGAGCATTTCATCAGTACTGATGTTTGCTCAGCCCAGAAACTGAACCAAAGTTGGGAGGTAAAAAGCTCGCCAAGGTTCACTGAAGTCTCAACAGGCGGCTCCTTATGTGTCAGGGTGGAGGGTAGAGCGGGAGGGGACTATGACTGGAATAGTGGAAGGAGAGTAGTCAAAAGTTTGGGTAAAAGATGCCAGTTGTGGAGATGAAAATGGACTTAGAACTGGTCAGACTGGATGAAAAAACAGATGTAAAGGCTTAACTAGGGATCAGCTAAGGTGGACCCCAAGCTTTAAAAAGAAAGTGAATACAAGATGGTACATCTGATTGAGAGGGAAAGTTAACTAAATCGTGTGAGGAGATATCAAAGGATTTAATATGAAATATGTTACGTTTGATGTCCTTGTGAAAGGAGGAAGAAAAATAAAAGACATGCAAACATAAATAATTAAAAGACTTGAACACAAAGAACTCGACTTATGAAAAGGTCCATTTACTGGTCATATCACACGAATGAGAGAAGTTGAGGTATAAAAACAAAAATAACTTGCTGGAGATCACACAGCTCTGGCAAAGCAGATTCTCAAGCATGGGCAGTGCCGTCACACAGCCTATCATTTATCATTTGACTGCAGCACTTCTTGGGACCCCAGACAGGCTTAGGTAGTCTGATAGTTGGTTAAGTTATAAGGGTCATGCTGCTGTCTGAATGTCTCAAACGTTGGGGCTGCACTGGAGGCCTGTGGAGCCTTCAGGAGAAGGGACAAGAGGTCAGTCATTAGAGGACAGGCTTGAGGTCTTACAGCTCAGCTTCACTTCCTGTCCCCTCTCTGCTTGCTGATGGGATGTGATGTGATGTGAGCAGGCACTTCACAATTCTGCCAATGTGTTTCTGCACTATGCCAGACTACTCTCTTGAAATATACACCAGAATCAACCCATTTTCCCAGACCACAGAATGAAGAAATTCTTTCTAAGTGACACATCTGACAGGGTATTAATGTCTAGGATATGTAATGATATCCAAAATCTACACATCAGAAGACAAATGACCCTAATTAAAAATGGGCTATGAAAAGAAATAAAGGGACTAATATTTTAAAACATAGTGGCTGCTGGGAAGGAGGAGACATTTTATTCAAT
>JAEOAD010001483.1:0-26847 GCA_036365145.1 Orientallactaga sibirica
ACACTTTATTTTTAAAAGAAGTTATTTAGGGCTCGGGAGATAGTGTAGTGGTTAAGGCGCTTTCCTGTGAAACCAAAGGATCCAGGTTCAACTCCCCAGAACCCATGTAAGCCAGATATACATGGTGGCACATACATTTGGAGTTACTTTGCAGTGGCTAGAGGCCCTGGTGTGCCCATTCATTCTTTCTCTTTCTCATTATATTTTACTTATATAAAGAAAATAAAATACTAAAACATTATTTACATATTTATCTACTATTGACCATTGCCTTCTTTGGACTGCCTCTCTCTTCCCTATACCTTATAATAAATGCTTAAAACCCACTGGGTTGGTTGGTTTATTTATTTATTTTGCAAGGAGAGAATATGAGAATGTGTGCACCAGGGCCTCTTGCCACTGTAAATGAATTCCAAACTTATGCACTACCTTGTGTATCTGGCTTTATATGGGTACTAGGGAATTGAACCTGGGTCATTAGGTTTTGCAGGCAAGCATCTTAACTGCTGAGCCATCTCTCCAGCCTCCCACTGAATTTTAAACTGCCAGGGGAATCTTACTTTGTCCTGGAATTCAGCATGGTGCCTAGCACAGGTACTGTTTGGTAAACATTTGGATGACTAACACCTCATTTTGTTTCCTTATTCACATGCTAGCCTCCTGGCAGACTGGCTTCTCGTGGTGAACTCTATATTTCCAGGCTTTGTACAGCCTTTAGCTACTGTTTCTCTGACTATTTTTATATCATTATCCACCATTTTAAGTACATCTATATTTTTGCTAATTTTTACTCCTGGATGTTAAAGAGTGATGATGTAGGATTTGGGGGAATTTTTTTTTTTTAGGAGGGATGCTAAGGTTAACTTTAAAAAACCAAAGTTTCCGTTTGACTTGCAGGCTGACTTACATTATTTATTGTGCTTAATTTCAGATACATCTATATAATGGGTATCCAAGAAAGGAATGAGAAGCTGTTTTATAGAATACTACAGGATGATATCGAAAGGTTGATGCCAGTTGTATGCACACCAACAGTTGGACTTGCCTGTTCCCAGTATGACACATCTTTAGAAGACCTAAGTAAGGCTTATATTAAGAAAATATGTAAATTATTATTATATAAGAAAAATCATTCCATAACACCAAATTAGATTTTGGTGTGTTAAAGTCTTACCTCCTTGTTGCCCACCTCATAAAAGCTTAATTTATATTGAAAGAGGTTAATAGAAAAACCAACATGTTCATATCTTTTTTGTCATAGAAATAATAGAATTATTCCTCACCTGTTAAGTATCATGATCATTACAAGATTCTATGCTTTTTGTACCTTTCTCCTTCCCACAAAAGATAGTTATCATTAAAATTTTGGCCAGTTTGCCAAGTGAAGGGCTTGGCTAGTTATTTGCAGCTTTATTTTCTAATGCTCCCCTTCCCCCTTTTAAATCAGCTTTCATAAATTTTAATTTCAAATGGGTCTGACACTTCCCAATTCCTGTCCTTTGTCTTTGCCCTAACTGCTAAGCCATCTCTCCAGTGCCTCTCTCTCTCTCTCTCTCTCTTTCTTTCTTTCTCTTGCTTGCCCTCACTTTCTCATTAAAAAAAAAATTAAGGATTGCATCTTTTCTGGCTCCACTTTTAAATTCCTGGACCATTTGTTCTTCCTCCTTCTCCACCTCTGCTATATATGACTAGATTTCCCTTGAAACCTCCCCTTTGTCCTTTTTGACAACTAAAGGAATCCTACTTCTGTCTTCTTTTACCTTTTTCCATTTTTATGATTCTTTTTGTTCTCTTTTACTAAATGTACGTGACTATATATAGTCTTCTCTGGACCTTTACATGTATATCCATGGAGGCTGTCCTGGGGATGGAATCCGGGGCCTCACACACGCTTAGACAAGCACTGAGCCACACCCTTGGTCCTTACTTCAGTAACTCCATCTTCATCCCTCCCTCCTTCCCTGCAAGCAGAGAAGTGAATCAGTACACCAATGCCTCTTGCCACTGCAAATGACCTCCAAACATGTGTACCCTGCTTTATGGGTACTGGGGAATTGAACCTGGGCCTCCGGGCTTTAACTACTGAGCCATCATCTCGCAAGCCCTCAGTCATGCCTCTCTAATGGCTGGAATTTTCTGGGCTATTGTGCTGCTAGTTCATGTTCATATCTCCAGCAGCTTGCTTTCCCCTTCCCAGCAGCTCATCCTCTACACTTTAGCTACGAGGAGAGGCAGTAACATTCCCCCATGGTCAAACCTCTAACCATGCAGTCAGGCCTTCCTCAACACCTTCTCAGTGTGTCTCTTCTCTTGCCACAGCCTTGCTTTCTCCTTATCTTCTGGATTCTTCTACACTCTTCTCCAGTTCACATTCACCTCAATACCAGGACTAATCTTGTAAATATGGCACTTTGTTATGTTACCCATTTTATTTTTGCACAAAACAGCAGCCTTTCACAGTAACAGAAACCGTGCTGAACCAGTCTCTCTCAAGACCCTAAAACTTGATCTAGTAACAAAATAAATTAATATATTTATATGAACGTTATCTGGAAACTCAAGACAGTCCAAGACCTGAGGCTGCTCACAGGAATTCTGCCCTCCTCTGCGAGATTCTACATGGGACACAAAGGCCCTTTTCTCTAACTTGGCATTCAAGATGCTCTCTTCTGTCCCAGCTTACCTTCGCTGGTTTCTTCTTTGTCCTTTAGTACAAATTCTGAGATGCATCCTGGCTCTTGAGATTTCAGGGTCACCAAAATGTACCATGCTTTTCTTCTCACCTTTTAGTTTTATTTTTCCTAGGTAATCATACCTATTTTCCACGTAACTTTTGTTATTTTTGAATTTTGGCTTTCATTTTGTCCAAGCTCTTGAAACTTTAGAGGGTATTTTCAAACTCTGTCCTTACAAATATTAAGCAGGAAATTTGTTTATGTGGTTGGCTGTTTTTAGGTATGGCCTGAATGTGCTGATTCAGTTTGAAGACTTTGGAAATCATAATGCCTTCAAGTTCTTGAGAAAATACCAGGAAAAATATTGTACCTTCAATGATGACATTTAAGGTAAAGTAAAAGGGAAACCAGATGTTTGAGGTCTAGTTTTTAAACAGTGTAATGTGCTTTTTCATTTTAAACATTTTTTTTTTTTTTTAGGGACAGCTGCAATTGCCCTAGCTGGCCTTCTCGCAGCCCAAAAAGTTATCAATAAACCCATCTCAGAACACAAAACCTTATTTCTTGGAGCAGGAGAGGTAAGTTTTTATGAGTTTTTTTCTTTTTTTCTTTTTTATTGAGGTAGGGTTTCACTATGTGGTCTCAGGGTCGCCTCAAACTCACAGCAGTCCTCTTACCTCTGCCTCCCAAGTGCTGGGACCAAAGGGTGGCACCACACCCGGCTTTATAAGCTTTTTATAATTTATTTTATTTTTTATTTTTGACTGGCTATGCATGTTGTTATATAGATCATGTGTCTGTGGGGGGGGGTGTGGGTGCCAGATGTCAACATGAACTGTCTCATTCATTTGCTGCCCACCTTATCTTTTTTTGTGTGTGAGCTGAGTACATTTTATTCCTTATAAACTACACAGTAACAACAGAAAAGGGACTAAGACACTATTATGGCATAAGCTTTACTAAGTATCATTGTATCCGTTTGTCCACTAGGAAATTCAACTTTAGTGTATATTTTCTGCATCTAGCCCATGTGACACTGAAGCTATGTTTAGAATAAAACTCAGAATAACATACTAATAAGACCTCAAATTCAAAAGTACTTACAGACACAAGTGGCTCTCTGTGCATAAACCGAGCCCTACTTCCAGCACACAACTAATGTGGGAGCATTGAACAGCTGGGAGATCATGTGTGTGTAGTAGGTGTGGTGTGGTATATGTGTACAGTGTATGCACGTGCAAGCAGATGTGCACTCCCTGTCCCTACCTTACTTTTTGAGACAGGGTCTCTTACTGAACCCCAGGCTCACCGACTTAACTAGACTAGCTAGCCAGCGATCCTCAAGGATCCTCTTGTCTCTGCCTCCCTGGCACTGAGATTATAGGCATGTGCTTCTACACCCTGCTGTTTCATGACTTCTAGGGAGCAGAACTTGGGTCCTCAGGCTTGCATTGCAAGCACTTTACTGACTGAGCCATCTCTTCAGCCAGCCCTGTCCTCCTTTTTTAAGTGCTTCATTTTATTTATTTATTTATTTATTTATTTATTTATTTATTTATTTATTTGAAAGAAAGAAGCAGACAAAAAGAGTGAGTGAGTATGGGCGCAACAGGGCCTCTAGCCACTATGAACAAACTCCAGACACATGCACCACTTTGCATATCTGACTTTACATGGGTACTGAGGAATCAAACCTGGGCCATCAAGCTTGACAAACAAGCACCTTTAACTGCTGAGCCATCTCTCCAGCCCATGAACCTGACTTTTATCCCTGAACCCTTCCCATTATTTTTTGGTTTTTCAAGGTAGGATTTTGCTCTAGCCCAGGCTGACCTGGAATCCACTATGTAGTCTCTCAGGGTGGCCTTGAACTAACAGTAATTCTTCCTACCTCTGCCTCCCAAGTGCTGAGATTAAAGGTGCACACCACCACGCCCGGCTAAATGCTTCCTATTTATTTATTTGAGAGAGAGAGAGAGCAGCAGAAAGAAGGCCACCCCTTTTTTTCTAATGTTGCAGACCCCTTTTTAGAGTTTACCCCCATTTTCAATCTCCACATCCATTTTTAGGATTGAAAACCGGCACTGTCCTTCAGAATTAGGACTGGTAGTATGTTGGTTACAGTCTTCGTAGATAAAGTAACTCAAGCACTCCGTCCTCTAGTCTTCTTTGTTAAATCTGTTTTGTTGGGCAGGCAGCTCTCGGAATTGCAAATCTGATAGTGATGGCTATGGTCGAAAATGGCCTCTCTGAAGAAGAGGCACAAAAGAAAATCTGGATGTTTGACAAGCACGGTTTATTAGTTAAGGTAAGGTGCTTAAAACGTGGGAAAGCAAGAGTGCAGCTGTGACATTTTTGTTGGGTTGTTTAAATAGTATCATTTCTTAAAATCTTGCATGACAGTGGACCTCCCCATTGTACCACTTGATGATCTTCCACAGTCTTCTCCCTAGAGATCCTCCAGTCTCTTCTTTTGTATAGACTCTTGCTTCTTACTTACATCATAATCTGCCTTTTGGCACCAGACTTCATCTTTCTTGCTGTTCTCAGGCTCTTAAGAGATCACTTTGCCACCATGATTGTATTTAACTTATTAAAACTTGAATGCCTTTTTGGGGTTTATGGGATTGGACCTGGAATCTTCTTTCTACATGCTAAGCAAGCATTCTGCTACTGGGCAACAGTTCTGGCCCTGGGCCTAAAACTGTGTTTTGTTTCTGGACAGCAGTCCTGGCCCTGGGCCTAAAACTAAGTGTTTTTGTTTTTTGAGGGTTTTTTTGAGGTAGGGTGTTGCTGTAGCCCAGGCTGACCTGGCATTCACTATATAGTCTCAGAGTGTCCTCAAACTCAACAATGATCCTTCTACCTCTATCTCCAAGTGCTGGGATTAAAGGAATGTGCCACTATGCTCAGTTTAAAACTAGGTTTTTTTTGTCTATTTTTATTTTTCATTTTAATGTATTTGAAAGAGAAAAAGAAGCAGGTAGAGAGAATGGCCATGCCAGGTCCTTCAGCTACTGCATATGAACTTCAGACACATGTGCCACCCTGTGCATCTGGTTTACATGGGTCCTGGGGAATTGAATCTGAGTCTTTGGGCTTTTCAGGCAAGTGCCTTAATCACTAAGCCATCTCTCCAGCCCCAAAAACTAATTTTTAATTGGAACTCAGTGATAGCATCCTAATTAAAATATTTGCAGTACATCTCATTTTTCTTTTTTCTAGTACTTTTTCAATTTTGAGAGAGAGAGAGGGAGAGAATGGATGTGCCAGGGCCTTTCAGCCATTGTGAATGAACTCCAGACACATGCACCCCCTTGTGTACATGTGTGACATTGCATGCTTGTGTCACTGTGTGTCTGGCTACATGGGATGTAGATTCAAACATGCATTCTTAGGCTTCGCAGGCAAGCCCCTTCACTGCTAAGTCATCTCTCCAGCCCTAGTACTTTTTTAAATTGCCAACTTCTATAAAGACAATAAATGTATGGCACAATGCAGGTTGGGCCCTAGCCAGACCGCATGCCAGAAGAAACCAGGAAGTGGCTTCCGTGGATGCGGTGTCCTGCATAGGCCTGGAGTGACAACAGTCCCATGCTTGCGAGAAACCTGCTTCGAGATGCTCTGTCCAGAGACAGGCTGTCATTGGTCACAAGAAGGGGACCACCCCATACAATGATTGGCCAGCCAAACCCTTTAACCCCCCTATACTTCCTTGAATAAATGAGTTTGCAGCAACTCGCCCTCTGCCTGCTTCCACCCAACTCCTGGAGTCTGTGTCGTGACTCTGTGACTCTCACCCCCTACTTGGCAGAGACCCTGCTGTCCCTCCTGGGCTGGCCCTAGGAGGGACCCCAACATCTGGTGCCTGAACAAGGACCCTCTGCCCCTTCGGCGTTGGCGAGACGCCCCCTCCTTGATCATCAGTGAGCAGCCCCCTCGGCGTTGGCGAGACGCCCCCTTCTTGATCGTCGGTGGGTAGGCCCCTTGCTGTTCTGTCTGCTGATGGCTGCCTCCCCCCTTTTCCTTTTGTTTGTCCTTTTCCCCAGCAGGAAGGCACACATTGCTGCACGGTCCTGAAGCCCATGTCGGCCCCTCCCCTCTCGGTTCATCTCGGCGAAATCACATAAGGGTCTGACCCACCCGATTTCAAAACCAAGGCAAGGCCTTTGGCTGAGCTTCCCTATAGACACCGTGTAGGCATACGGCCATGGAGTAATGACCCACGGACGTCCCCCACTAAGCATAAGACACGTGGGTCCTAAACATTCTATCTGTATGTCTCAGCTGGCCCCGGAATTAGGAGTTGTGATTTGCATGATTATTCTTTGGGCTATCATTTTTTATCTGGGTTATCATTTTCTCAGTCTCCTTGATTCAGGAGTGTCCCAGCCTAGCCCCCCCCCAAACACCACCACGCGGTAATGGGCAACCTCCCTCTCCATCAGAGGACGCCACAATTGCAGGCTGTTAAGGCCCTCCTCCTGCAATGTGGATTAAAAGTGAAACAAAAGGACCTCCATGGCTTTTGGGATGAAACTCTTGTTTTAGCCCCATGGATTAGTCTGGAGAACATCTGGGACACATCCATTTGGTCCCAGGTTCTCATCCTTGCAAAGAAATGTGAGGTTTACAAAGGGCACACACCTCCCACCCCATTCTTTCCTATCCTCCTTGCCATAATTGCCAGCCTTAAAGGCTCCTCCATGGAGGAAGTCATGTCCACCCATAACGAACGCTGTAAGGAGGAACCAAAACTGGCTATTCAAACCTTGTCCCTCCCAGCCCCCTCTTACGATAACTCAGATGAGGAGGAAGACCAACCCTTCAATGATAAAAGACCGCATGCTAAAAGAAACCAGGCCACATCTCTTGGGTTTTCTCACCAGGATGGCAGGTAGTCAATGACAGGTAAGACCCCATGAGATGGGGCAACCTAAGACGGGCACCATTGCATATGATGATCCTTGGGACCTGGGGTCACCAATGGCTTGGCAAAGAACCATGCCTCCCAAGGTCGCCAATAGTAAAAACAAAAAGGAGGGTGTGTATGGCATAATGCAGGTCTGGCTTTAACCAGATTGCATGCCAGAAGAAACCAGCTACGGTCCCATGCTCGCGAGAAACCTGCTGCAAGATGATCTGCCCAAAGACAGGCTGTCATTGGTCACAAGAAGGGTACCACCCCATACAATGATTGGCCAGCCAAACCCTTTAAATGATTTTTTTTTTTTTTTTTTTTGAAGTAGAGTCTCACTTTAGCCCAGGCTGACCTGGAATTCACTCTGTATTCTCAGGGTGGCCTCAAACTCACAGCGATCCTCCTAACTCTGCCTCCTGAGTGTTGGGATTAAAGGTGTGCGCCACCACACCCGGCCAGCCAGCCAGCCAAATCCTTTAAATGCCCTATACTTCCTTGAATAAATGATTTTGCAGCAACTCGCCCTCAGCCTGCTTCCACCCAACTCCCAGAGTCTGTGTTGTGACTCTGCCTCTCACCCCCTACTTGGCGGAGACCCTGCCATCCCTCCTGGGCTGGCCCTTGGAGGGACCCCAACAAATAAATGATAATTCCCTCCCCACCCCACTTTCCCACCTACAGTTCCACCCTCCATCATATCCTCTCCCCCTCTCAATTAGTGTTTTTTATTTTGATGTCATCCTCTTTTCCTCCTATGGTGGGTGGTTTTGTGTTGGTAGTGCCATGCACTGTGAGTTCATGGATATCCAGGCCATTTTGTGTCTGGAAGATTGCATTATAAGCCAGTTCTACCCTTACCTTGGCTCTTACATTCTTTCTGCCTCCTCCTTTTCAATGAACCTTGAGCCTTGGAAGGTGTGATAGAGATGTCTCTGAGCTGAACACTCCACTGTCACTTCTTCTCAGCACTATGGTACATTTTGAGTCATCCCAGTGGTCACCTTCATCTGAAAAGAGAGGCTTCTCTGGGCTGGAGAGATGGCTTAGTGATTAAGGCATTTGCCTGTGAAGCCTAAGGACCCAGGTTCATTTCCCCAGGACCCATGTAAACCAGATGCACAAGGTGACACATGTGTCTGGAGTTGGTTTGCAGTAGCTAGAGGCCCTGATATACCCATTCTCTCTCAAATAAATAATGCATATGTGATACATTTACACAGTGGAGTTCTATTCAGAGGCAAAGTAAACTGGAATTATGAAATAGGCAGGGAAATGGATGGGGAAGGGATTATACTAAGTGAGGTACCCAGGCCCAGAAAGCCAAATGCTACATGTTCTCTGTCATATGTGGATCCTAGCTACAAATGTTTAGATTTGTATGTGAGCTGGAGTCAAAGTCAGTAGCAGAGGCCAGTAAGCTAAAATGGGGCTATAAGGGGAGAAGAGAGAGGAGAACTTAAGGAAAGGGTGTTGAATATATGTAAGTAGATGGACATGGACAGCTTTTTGTTTTATTTTGTTTTTTGTTGTTGTTGTTGCTGTTTTTTGGTTTTTCAAGGTAGGGTCTCGCTGTAGCCCAGGCTGACCTGGAACTCACTGTGTTGTCTCAGGGTGACCTCAAACTCATGGTGATCCTCCTACCCGTGCCTCTCGAGTGCTGGGATTAAAGCCATGCACCACCACTATGAGCTCTCTCTCTCTCTCTCTCTTTTTTTTTTTTTTTTTTTTGGTTTTTCGAGGTAGGGTCTCACTCTGGCCCAGGCTGACCTGGAATTAACTATGTAGTCTCAGGGTGGCCTTGAACTCACAGCGATCCTCCTACCTCTGCCTCCCGAGTGCTGGGATTAAAGGCGTGCGCCACCATGCCCGGCTTTCCTCTCTCTTTAATCAGATTGCTAAGTGTTTAACAATCTTGATTATCCTTTCAAAGAACCAGCTCTTTCTTTCATTGATTCTTTTGTTTGTTTATTTATTTAGAATTTTTCTTTTTATTTATTTATTTATTTATTTTTTATTTATTTATTTATTTATTTATTTATTTGAGACAGAGAGAGAGAGAATGGGTGCACCATGGCCTCTAGCCACTGCAAATGAACTCTAGATGCATGGGCCACCGTGTGCATCTGGCTTATGTGGGAACTAGAGAATCGAACCTGGGTCTTTAGGCTTCACAGGCATGTGCCTTAACCTCTAAGCCATCTCTCCAGCCCCTTGTACCTGATTTAATGTAAATATTTTGCAGGTAGTTCTTGTACTGTATTATCTAGGGAATAATCAGAAATACTAACAAGAAAAGATCTGTCACGTGTAGTGGATATGGTCTTTCTCCTTCAGTTTGTCTGTTCATTGGTGTGAGAGAGAGTGTGTGTGTGTGTGTGTGAGTGTGTGTGTGTGTGTGAGTGTGTGTGTGTGTGTAGTGCGGTGTGTGTGCACATGTGTGTGCCTTTGCAGTGCCCTGTACACTCACCTTCAGTGGTTGGAGAGGAATGTCAAGGGTTGTGAGCTCCATTGATTCTTCTGTTTCAGCTTTTGGAGCTTGTGAGCTCCAGTGATTGGCCAAAGCCAAAGCCAGCTGCTGCCCCTGCAGGACTGGGATTACATGATATGTGGCCAAAGCCAGCTGTTTATGTAGGATCTAGAGATTTGAACTCAGGCAGTCTCAGACCCCCTACGGCCCTCATGCTTGTGCAAGAGGTACACTCAACAACTTAAGTCATCTCTCCAGCATTTCCAATCTGCACAAAGAAGACAACAAATAGACGGTTTGACTTGTGTTTTCTTTTTTAAAAAATTATTTTCTTAAAGAGAGAAAGAGGCAGATTGGAAATGGGCATGCCAGGGCCTCTAGCCACTGCATATGTACTCCAGACGCATGTGCTACCTTGTGTATCTGGCTTGCATGTGCACTGGGGAATTGAACGTGGGCCCTTTGACCTCACTGGCAAGCACCCTACCCACTCAGCCATCTCTCCAGCCCTGACTTGTGTTTTCTGTGTTGGCTTTGTGGTTACTGTGTATGAATATTCAGAGGATGATACTTGTTTTAAAAATTATGTATTTACTTGCACATGTGTATGTTTGCAAGTATACGTGTCCATGACACACATGTGGAGCTCTCAAGGTGTCTGCTTGTCCGTCTTCTTTTGAGCCAGGGTTTCTTCCTACTGGAATCAAACACCAGACTAGCTGGGCCACAAGCCTTGGGTTCTCCTGGCTTCTTGTCACAGGCGTGTTGAGCCCACAGACACCTGAGACATTTTTACATGGTGTTGGGGAGGGTAGCACTTGGGTTAGCAAGTTTTGCAAGCAATCATCTTTATCCATTGAGCAACCTCCCAACCTAATATTTGTACTTTTAAAAGATAGGATCTCATGCTGGGTGTAGTAACACATAGCTGTACTCCCAACACTTTAGAGACTGGGATAAGAAGATCATGAGTTTGAGGCTGGCCTGGGCTACATGATGAGATGCTGTCTAAAAGAAAAGTGAGGGCTGGTGAGATGGCTTAGTGGTTAAGGTGCTTGCCTGCAAAGCCTAAGAACTCATGTTTGAATCTCCAGGTCCCATGTAGCCAGATGCACGGTGGTACATGCACCACAAAGGGGCTCATGCATCTGGAGTTCATTCACAGTGGCTGAAGGCCCTAGCATGCTCATTCTCTCCTTTCCTCCCTCTCTTTTTCTCTCAAAAAAAGAAGAAGAAGAAGGAGGAGGAGGAGGAGGAAGAAGAAGAAGGAGAAGGAGAAGGAGAAAAGAAAAAAGGGGAAGGAAGGGAGGGAGGAAGAGCAGACCAAAAGAGACAGTCTCATTGTGTTGTCCAGGCTGACCTTAAACATCTGAACTCAAGTAATTCTCTTGCCTGAGCCTCCCAAGTAGCCGGGACTACTGGTGCACACATGCTTGCCTGGCGGGACTACTGGTGCACACATGCTTGCCTGTCATTTGAGGAACTACTGGTGCAGTGAGAATTTTATTGCCTGGAGAGTATGGATCTACTGGTGACATCACACAGTGCTTGCCTGTCTTTAGAATAGGGACTACTGGTGCTTAGCACACATGCTTGAGCACATGGTGTTGTGCTTTTAGACTTGTGACTGTTGAGCACAAACTCTTAAAAGGCCAACATCATTTGATAGGAACATCTAATACAGAGTAAGAGTTTTATTGGCAACAAAGAGAAATGTTTGAGTATGTTTTGATCTAGGAATAGCATAGCAGACATCACATAGTACCCACATAACAGCAGGTTCTCAGCCAGTCTTTAGAATAGGAGCTGATTGGGGGGCTGGAGGGATGGCTGGCTTAGCAGTTAAGATGCTTGCCTGCCAAGCCGAAGGATCCCAGTTCGATTCTCCAGGACCCATGTAAGCCAGATGCACAAGGTGGCACATGCATCTGGAGATCATTTGCAGTGGCTGGAGGCCCTGGCATGCCCATTCTCTCTCTGTCTCTCCCTCTTTCTCTCTCTCAAATACATACATACATACATACATACATACATACATACATACATACATAAAATATATTAAAAAAAGAATAGGAGCTGGTTGATTTTCCCTGTGTCTAGAAGTTTGAATTTATAATCTTACTTGTAGTTATATCAGCTTGCACATAGGAGCTGTACTGAATTTTAAACAGTATCGTTTCTCGGCCTTTTGGCTAAGATCAAGTGTAAACAGTAAAACCTTTGGGCCGGGCACATGGCTCTGTGGTTAAAGGCACTTTCTTGCAAACTTGCCAGCCCAGGTTCAATTCTCCAGGACCCACATAAAGCCAGATGCACAGTGTTGCCTGTGTCTGGAGCATGTTTGCAGCAGCAGCAGGCTCTTTCCTCAAAAAAAATGAATTAAAACATACTCTGAAGAAATGGCTTCATGGTTAAGGCACTTGACTCAGGCTGGTTTCTAATTCATGGCTAAGGACCCAGAGTCGACTCCCCAGAGCCCATGTAAGCCAGAAGCACAAGGTGCACATGCGTCTGGAGTTCATTTGCAGTGGCTGGAAGCTGTGGTGCATCCATTCTCTCTCTCTCTCACTCTCTTTCTTTTTCCCCAATAAGTAAATAAAATATTTTTAGAAGTAAGTTAAAACAAAAAACCCTTCACAGACAGGAAAAGTACGCCTTCATTAGTTTCTTCATTGACAAGAAGAATCTTACAGGTTCTCTCGGTCCATTCCTCTCAAAACTCAGTATGGGAACTAGGAATCTGTCCATTGACAATCTTCCTCTGGGGGGGGGCAAGGAGACAGACAAAAAGAAACGTTTTGAGGGGACAGTGCTCAGCTAAGGCATTATGTAGTTATGTCAGCAATGTCCACATTCCCCTGCAGCCTAAGGCGGAACCCCCTTCCTTCACGCTGTGCTTCCACAGCTTTGCACATGGCTCACAGCGCCTGTGCAGGAACGAAAGCACTGACGTTCTCTCAAGGGTCACCTGCCTGCATTGCTTTCACTATGTCTTAATAGCTTAGTTCAGTGTCGGGGACATTGTAAGTACTTACCAAAGGGAACCTCAGCTGTATCCAGACGTTGATTGTTTTAGTCCAGATGATCTTTGGTAGCTTCCGAATTCCTGCTGTTTTGTGATGTGCACCATGTTTAACAGGTGAACATTTGAGACAAGTTTTGCTGCTTTTTCAAATTGGCAAATAGTAGCCAAGTTGATATAAGTGTGTCACCATTTCCTCATATTTTCTGTGTGTAGTAAGTGGTGTGGTGTATGCACATGTGTGTGTCAGATGAACTTATGTATATCTTTTAAAAATATTCATGACATTTATCTTTTTATTTATTTAGCAAGAGAGATACAGAGGCGGGGAGAGAGAATATGGGCATGCAGGCCTCTAGCCACTGCATATGCCATTTTGTGGATCTGCTTTTTTGTAGGCACTGGGAAACTGAACACGGGTCATTAGGTTTTGCAAGCAAACACCTTAACTGCAGAGCCATCTCTTCAGCCCCCTTCTATATATCTTTTTTGTTGTTGTTGATTTTTTCGAGGTAGGGTCTCACTCTAGTTCAGGCTGACCTGGAATTCACTCTGTATTCTCAGGGTGGCCTTGAACTCATGGCAATCCTCCTATCTCTGCCTCCCGAGTGCTGGGATTAAAGGCGTGCGCCAACACGCCCAGCCCCTTCTATATATCTTAACAACTTAGCTTTGTGCTGAAATTTATTTTTCTTCTTCTCTTCTTTTTTTCTCTTGAGATAAAAACATACTGTGTAGCCCAGGCTGGCCTGAAACTTTCTGTCTTTCTGTTGCAGTCTCCCACATGCTGGGATTATAGGCTCGTGTCACCACATCTGATTACTGAGCCATCTCTCCAGGTCTCTTTTGTTGTTGTTGTTGTTTTGATTTGGTTTGGTTTTTTCCAAAGGAGGGTCTTGCTTTTGCCCAGGCTGACCTGGAATTCACTATGTAGTCTCAGAATGGCCTCAAACTGACAGTGATCCTCCTACCTCTGCCTCCCAAGTGCTGAGATTAAAGGCGTGTGCCACCATGCCCTGCTTTATGAACTTTTTAGAAGTGTGTTTGTCTGGCATTTCTCATTGTAACCCAAGGGGAGATTATTAGGAAACAACCTAGGACACCATTGTCAAAGCAGGTATCTCATGGAACATTTTGGACTTAATGCTCTAAGTATAATTGCTCTATCAATTTAATAGAATATAGAGTAATGTTCTAAATATAATTACTCTATCAATTAGACTCATACTCTAGATATAATCAACATTCTTTTTTCCTCATTATTGAGGATCTTATGTTAGTATACACTCTTCTTTTGCTTCAGTATCACCACTCTGGTAGACAAAATAAGTTGGTTTTATTTTGATTTTTGAAAGATATAATTTAAACCTACAATACTTGTTGAAATCCTATTGAGTCAATCACAAATCAGCATAAAGATATATATATATATTTTTTTTTTTTTGGTTTTTTGAGGTAGGGTCTCACTCTAGCCCAGGCTGACCTGGAATTCACTCTGTATTCTCAGGGTGACCTCGAACTCACGGCAATCCTCCTACCTCTCCCTCCCGAGTGCTGGGATTAAAGGCCTGCGCCACCACGCCCGGCTAAAGATATTTTTAAAAATTACTCTCTTTGGTCCTTTAATGTAATAGCTTATCTTTTTACCAATGTATAATTTTACTTTTAGCTTGATTAGCTATCTTGTCCTGTAGGCTTTGTATAAAACTAATGTCTGAGCCGGGCATGGTGGTGCACACCTTTAATCCCAGCACTTGGGAGGCAGAGGTAGGAGGACCGCAGTGAGTTTGAGGCCACCCTGAGACTACATAGTGAATTCCAGGTCAGCCTGAGCTAGAGCAAGACCCTACCTCAAAAAACCAAAAAAAAGCTGGGCGTGGTGGCGCATGCCTTTAATCCCAGCACTCGGGAGGCAGAGGTAGGAGGATCGCCATGAGTTCAAGGCCACCCTGAGACTACATAGTTAATTCCAGGTCAGCCTGGGCCAGATTGAGACCCTACCTCAAAAAAAAAAAAAAATCAACCCCCCCAAAACTGATGTCTGTTGCCACCAAATTAAGCCATTATCTTACATAATAACTATGTTGTACAGAGTCAGTGTGTCATGAGCTTTTGACATTTCCAAAGTAAAATTATGTGCAGCAATATATGTAACATGTTAGATATAGAATGCTTTACACGGTAACATTATGTTAGTGGAAAAATGCTCACATTTATTTTTGAAGCTAAATTATACATTGTTATTATGGACTTAAACTCCCCAAGGAGACAAGTTTGCTTAACTCTAATTGATCTGTTTTAAGATGCAAATTTTTTCACCGTTTTTACAACTTTAAAGTTATGCTATGTGTTATAAAAGTAAAGCACAGAATCATTAAGTCATAGTTTGTCATCACGTGAATTCTTTCTTATGTTATAAAATAGTGGTATTGGGGCTGGAGAAATGGCTTAGTGATTAAGGCACTTGCCCGCAAAGTCAAAGGACCCAGGTAAGCCAGATACACAAGATGACACTTGTGTCTTGAGTTCATTTGCAGTGGCTGGAGGCCCTGGTGCACCCATTCTGTCCCTTTCTCTTTCTCTCTCTTTCTCTCTCTGTTTCTTTCTTCCTCTCAAATAAATTTTTTACAAGATAAAATATAAAATAATGGTGTTTTGTGTAAATGTAGTCACCTCTTACAATCTTCTGTCTTGTTTTTAGGGAAAGATGTCTTGGTATTACTCTAACACACTCTACTGAAAAAAATGCCTTTTAAAACACATGCTAATACTCTGGTTTCTCTTCAGATCGCATAAATCTTTCGCCTTTTACTA
This sequence comes from Orientallactaga sibirica, assembly GCA_036365145.1. NCBI lineage: Eukaryota > Metazoa > Chordata > Mammalia > Rodentia > Dipodidae > Orientallactaga > Orientallactaga sibirica. The sequence goes on from JAEOAD010001483.1 coordinate 15,900, forward strand.
AAGATTTCCGTGGAGAGGAACAACTCTGAGTCATAAGTATGTCAGATTGTCAGAGAAAAATAGCCCTTGAAGCTGTAATTCAAAGTCATTTGGGTGTCAAGAAGAAAGGGCTTAAAAATAAGGGAGCAACTAAAATTTTAAACCTTTCCAGTGAAGAAACTGACCATGGGGAAACTAGCATGTTGGACTCACACACAGGACAAGCAGGTTCAAGGAGTCTTCAGCAACCTTTCTCCTCAGCTAAAGGCTCTTCCACAGAGCCCACTGGAGACAGCTGCTCTAGGAAAGCTCTGCAGCCATCTGGTAAGAGACTCCGAGGAAAAAGGAGACCGGCATGCACCTCGACACTGGATCATCGTGAGCTCCTTTTCCCAACTCCCAGCACATTGGGCATTACCAGATCCAAGGCCAGATTCACCTCTCATATGCATCAGAATGGAAGAGCAGTTATCCATGACTTTCAGTTACCTGACGAAGACTTTGGACCTCTTAAGGTTGAAAAACTAAAGTCCTGCTCAGAAAGACTGACTGAGTGTCTTGGAGAGAGGCTTCCTCAACAGGGGGATTGTATTGTTCAGGAGGAACTGCTTCCCAAGCAGGGAGATGGGGACATGGAGGACTTGAAAGAGGAACTTATTGTTCTCCAAGGGAAAGCACGTTCCCGAGTGCCAAACCTACAAAGCCAACCTGCGAACAAGGGCTTTTCTTCATCCACAGTTCTTTTCACTCCTTTGTATACTGCTGTCACTGATAACAGTGACAGATCTGTTGCAGACCTGTGTTCACCTGCTTTCCCCATCCTGGGCACTACTCCAGCTTTTAGCTCCCAAGCATCCTATGGAAAAGTCTGTGCTGAAGTTGTTGAGCAAACTTGCCCTGCACCCCAACCTTCTCATTTGGAAGACACAGTCAATCTTGCCAATAATAGTAAACAATGCAACAGTTCAGCCAGCTCACCAAAACTGGATTGCAGCCTGTATGTATCAGGTAGGCAAGGACAACCTGCCTGTGACTGTGACTCCGGCCCCCAAGCAACACCTCTACCCATTGAGCCATTCACTTTCAGAGAAAATCAGCTCTGTGGAAGTACATGCCTGGAGTTGCATGAACATTCCATTGAACAGACCGAAATGACGGATCTTTCCACTTGTGGTAACTTAAACCCAGGCAACCTACAGTTGGTTTCAAAGTTAAAGAATCCTTCTGGTTCCTGTTCTGTGGATGTGGGCGCTGTGTGGTGGGAAAGAGCTGGTTCTAAAGAGCCATGTATCATAACTGCTTGTGAAGATGTTTCTCTTTGGAAACCTCTGGGCACTTGGCAATGGGAAAAAGTTTATACCTGGCATTTCACAGAGGTTCCAGTATTACAGATAGTTCCAGTTCCAGACGTTCACAATCTTGTATGTGTAGCTTTGGGAAGTTTGGAAATCAGAGAAATCAGGGCACTGATATGTCCATCTGATGGTGAACATGGAAAGCAAGCACTACTGAAGTCTGGAGACATCAAAGCTGTGCTGGGTCTGACAAAGGGGAGACTAGTGAGTAGCAGTGGAACAGTGTGTGATCAGCAAGTAGGAGTCATGTCATTTGCAGAAGATGGAGGAAGGAAAGAAGAACAGCTTTTAATGCCCCCAGAAGAGACAGTCCTGACTTACGCTGAGGTCCAGGGGATACAGGAAGTTCTGCTTGGCACTACCATTGTGAACAGCATTGTGATCTGGAATTTGAAAACTGGCCAACTCCTGAAAAAGATGCACATTGACGATTCTTACCAAGCTTCCGTCTGTCACAGAGCCTATTCTGAAATGGGGCTCCTGTTTGTTGTTCTGAGTCATCCTCATGCCAAAAAGAATGAGTCATTTGGAAGCCCTGTGTTTCAGCTGATGGTGATCAACCCTAAGACCACCCTTAACATGGGTGTGCTGCTGTACTGCCTTCCTCCAGGGCAGGCTGGGAGGTTCCTAGAAGGGGATGTGAAAGATCATGTTGCAGCAGCAGTCTTGACTTCCAGAACAATTGCATTTTGGGACTTGCTTCTGGGTCATTGCATGGCTCTCCTCCCACCTGTCTCTGACCAAAAGATGGAGACATATTCATATACCGCTACTTCTGACTTAGGAGAAAAAAATTGCTGCTTTTTTTTTTTTTCTGGGTATATTTGGCCTCTTGATACTTTTTTTGAAAAAGAGAACAGTTAAATGATATTTAAAATAACTCTAGCCAGGCATGGTGGCGCATGCCTTTAATCCCAGCACTCGGGAGGCAGAGGTAGGAGGATCGCCGTGAGTTCAAGGCCACCCTGAGACTACATAGTTAATTCCAGGTCAGCCTGGACCAGAGTGAGACCCTATCTCGAAAAACAAAAAAATAAAATAAAATAACTCTATGCATCCAAACCAACTTTTTCTTCTGGTGATGGTGCCACTTATGATGTGAATTTTTGTTTATACATTGGGTTTAAAGATCTCTAGGTGAGTTTTTATAATTCCCACATATTTATATAATTGCTAGTAAAAGTATACATAAAGCTTTGAATATTAATAAATATTTATTTGAAAAAAAACACATGCTATTTATTTATTTGAGAGAGAGAGAGAAAGAGGCAGGTAGAAAAAGAGAAGGAGGTAGAGAATGAGTGTGTGAGGGCCTCCAGCCATTGCATATGAACTCCAGGCATATGTGCCACCTTGTTCATCTGGCTTATATACGTACTAGGGAATCGAATCTGGGTCCTTAGGTTTTGCAGGCACATGCCTTAACTGCTAGGCCATCTCTCCTGCCCTGGTTTTCTTTTTTTAAGATGGGATTCTACTGTATTGCCCAAGCTGTCTTCAACTTTAGTTACCTACTTGTCTCAGCTTCTTGAGTAGCTTGGATTACAGGATAAAACTATGTATTTATTTACTTACTATATTTAGAGAGAGTGGACATGCTAGGGCCTCTTGCCTCTGCAAATGAACTCCAGACACATGCTCTACTTTGTGCATCTGGCTTTATGTGGGTACTGGGAATTGAATCCGGGCCAACAGGCTTTGCAAGCAAGTGCCTTTAACCTCTGAGCCCCCCTGCTCCTTAGCCTGAGCAAATTATTTTAAAAGAAATAATGTCTTCCCATTTGATTGACTTCAGGATGAGAGCATTATCATATAGTCTGGCCATGTTTACTCTCTAAATGAGAAGTATGATAACTACTTGTAAAATAAACAAGTTCTTACAATAGTGTGTGTAAGCCCAAGATAGTCCATTGGGCCTTTGGCATCGGGAGCTTGGCTTCCGCACTTAAACACTGTTACTTTGAAATTGAAAGCAAGTCTTGCTATAGTAACACTATAGTTTGACATAGATCTTCAGATCGCCTGGGTCCACTATGAAGAATAATCATTAGGACACAGCTCGGTTGTCAGAGACCTTGACTGGTTTGCACAAAGTCTTGAATTTCAATACCCAGTACTGCATACGCTGCGTATGGTGGTGCACGCCTGTAATATCCAGCACATGGGAGGTGGAAGCATATGAGGATCAGAAGATCAAAGTCAGCCTCATCTGCTTACTGAGTTTGAGGCCAGCTTGCATGTTATGAGACCCTGTCTCAGAGAAAGTAATGGTTAGTGTTGGTACATATTACATTTTCACAGCTGAGGAGAAGAAGACAGTCTAAGTCTAAAGAAAACAGGAAAAGAAGACTATCTAAACACTTAAGACAACTGTTCAGCAGTAGTGGCCATTCATCTGTCCTGTGTGGAGATACTTCAGTTCCTATGAATCATCCTTTCCCTGTAGTGGCTGTGTAAACACGACTGTTGATTGTTCCTTGAGCATTGCAACACAAGGTATCCTGTTGTGGGTGCCATTGTTTGCTTCTTGCTCATCTTGTGGAGGCAAAGGGAATGATAAGGGATTTTGTTTTATAAATTGAACTTCTGTGGTACTGGAGAGATGGCTTAGTGGTTAAGGCCTGTAAAGCCAAAAGGACCTATGTTCAATTCCCCAGGACCCACGTAAGCCAGATGCACAAGGTGGCTCATGTGTCTGGAGTTCATTTGCAGTGGCTGGAGGCCCTGGTGCACCCATTCTCTCTCTCTCTTTCTCTCTCTCTTTCTGCCTCTTTCCCTCTCTCACTCTCTCAAATAAATAAATAAATAAATAAATAAATAAATAAATAAATAACTTTTAAAAAGTTAGAAAATAAAAAATAAATAAATTGAACTTCTAGACCTTTTCAGTACCTATGTATCTAATTTCTCTTACAAATATAGAAGATGCCATTAGCATTCATTATGCCACTGTAGACTATAATTTGATGAATACAAAAAAATTTTCACTAAAAAGTCATGGCAGGTTTTTAAAGAAATAAATGTGTGTGTGTGTGTGTGTGTGTGTGTATGTGTATATATATGTATATAATGTATGTGTGTTATGTCTGTCTGTATTTATTGGTTTAAAAGTGCAGAGAGAGAACACCAGGGCCTCTTGCTACTCCAACAAACTCAAGATGCATGTGCCACCTTGTTTACCTGGCTCTGCATGCGTACTGGCGAAACAGGCCCAGTCTGGCAGGCTTTGCAAGCAGAGACCTTTAACCACTGAGCCATCTCACCACTACAGCTCAAGGGTTGTGTGTGTGTGCTTTTTAAAAAAAAAAATGAAATAATAGTGTGATTGTATCATGCACCCAGTTTATAAACTGACTGCTGGGAGGTGTTACAGCTGAATAGAAAAACTAAGAGCTTTGGATTTATAAAAATTTTAGGTTCAAGTTTAATGGCTATAACTTTGATATATAACATTTGCAATGTACTTGGACATCAAAGTATTGATTTATGATATTTTTATTTTTATTTATTTATTTGAGAGAGAGAATGGGCACACCAGGGCCTCTAGCCACTGCAAACTTCAGATGTTTGCACCACTTTGTGTATCTGGCTTACGTGGGTCCTGGGGAATCAAACCTGGGTTCTTTGGCTTTGCAGGCAAGTGCCTTAACTGCTAAGCCATTTCTCCAGTCCTGTGATATTTTTTCAATCAGGGAAGCAAAGATGATAATAGTCTTACAAGATTTCATGAGAGTTAAAAACCTAATAAAGTCCCTCATAGAGAACTCCAACCAGCAGTGTACAGTCAATGGTAACAGATGGTTTTGGTATATCCCGCTTCATTTACAGGTGTTTACATCAGTCTTCATTATTTCATATGATATGTATTATTACCATTCTTATTTTAATTTTATAAATTGAAAAGAAGTGTCAGGTTTAAAAATTTTTTATTTATTTGAGAGAGAGAGAGAATGGGCACGCAAGGGCCTTCGGCCACTGCAAACAAACTCCAGATGTGTGCACCCCCTCATGTGCATGTGCAACATTGTGTGCTTGTGTCATTGTGCATCTGGCTTTCATGGGACCTGGAGATTCAAACATGAGTTCTTAGGCTTCACAAGCAAGTGCCTTAACATCTAAGCCATCTCTCCATCCCAGAAGTGTCAGTTTTAAAAGCTTATTAATGGATATGTTTTAAGTTTTAAATTCAAAGTATGCATGGAACAACCTCATCCCTAATAAAAGGATGTATATAGTATATGATTTCTTATTTCTAGGTAATTGACACAACTTCATTTTGTTCATTTTGTATCTGGATGTATCTGGATTTTCATTTCATTCATCCACATAAAGTCCATGAGATGACTCCAAGATTTCATTAACAGGGAAACAATGTATATATTTTTTATTTGCCAGTGGCAGTCCTTGATTAACAGCTGAAACTAAAAGATGGTCCTGGCATGGTGGTCTTCACACCAGGTCAGGGAAACAATGTATATATTTTTCCAGGTAAATGCCATTATGATTTATGTACTTGATTAACAGCTGATTACATAAAAATACTTCATGGTCCTGGCATGGTGGTGCATGACTTTAGTCACAGCACTCAGGAGGTCCGAGATAGGAGGATTGCCCTGAGTTCAAGGCCATTTTGGGGCTACAGAGTGATTTCCAAGTCAGCCTGAGTTTTCTTTGAAACCCTGCCTCAATAAAAACAAATTTTGGAATTATTTTTGAAATTTAAGGTTGAAATGAGTATTTACAGAATTTTGATATGAATGTAGAGGAAAACACAAAGAAGTCAGTAATCGAACTTGCTTTGTTTTCTTTGAAGATTTATTTATACTGTCAAAAGTTTTTCATTATTTATTTATTTATTTATTTGACAGAAAGATAGAAAGAGAATGGGCATGCCAGTAACTGAGTTAATGGCATTTATTAAGGCAGACCCTTGAACACCAGGCACAAGTAGTAAAGAAAATAATTCTGTTTAGAGAAAGACAGAGGACCCTGAGGACAACTATTCTGCATCTTGTCTCAACATTAGTAGTCCCTAGAAGCATCAGCATCAGAGAATAAATTTCTGTGGTCTCCTCACTGAGTTGGGGGTAATTTGTTAAGGCAGCCCTTGAACACCAGGCACAAGGGCAGTACAAAATTCTTCAACTTTGTACACAAATTTGCCAGAGACCTATTCTGTTGCCTTAGTCCAAATGGAACAGAACACATGTGGAAAGGTGGCTACATTCCTGTCAATTGGATCCACCTTCACTGCACCATCAGGATGTGCCTCTAATACAGCATCATTCATTTGATTCTTCACACCTGAAGGGAATGGGTGGTGAAATGGACCAAGGGCCATCTTAATCCAAACTGGAGAACACACTTCAGCAGGTGACCTTCATTACAATTGACACAACTCACTGCACCATCAGGATGTACAGCTCTGAGTGTACAGCATCATTAAAGTGCCTTCAAGATAGTTGATCAAATGAAATAGTCATGGATTAAATAAAAATTTCCTGAAAATCAAAATGATGGGATCAAGTTCACAGATGGTTCAACATGAAGGGAATGGGTGGTGACACATCAAGGGGCCATCTGAATGGTCATTAGGTCAAACTGGAAATGGGAGGCTTACAGTTCAGTGCCAGGGCAGCATGGACTTGAGCCATCACTGAATGATACTGAAGACAGGCAGGAAGAAACCAAGAGGTCTTTGAAAGCTGAATCCCTGTAACAGAAACCCAAAGACCTGACACCAGTTTCAAGATAGTTCATCAAATGGGAAATAGTCATGGATTAAATAAAAATTTCTGAAAATCAAAATGAGGATTGGATCCACATCAAGTTCTACAGATGTGAATGGTCATTGAGGTTAGATTTAATGAGAACAAGAAGACAGTGTCAGGCCCTGGAGGGCAGCATGGACTTGAGCCATCACTGAGAATGAGAGAGGAGACAGTGGAAGACATGGCACGTGAAGAAACCAAGAGATTTTGAAACAGAAGTATTACAGACGGTCAAAGAGAAACCCAAAGACCTGGCAGGAGGAGGAGTAGTTTTAGGGAGGAGGGAAGGAGAGGGGGGAAGGGAGGGAGGGGAGACAGGGAGGAGAGAGGCCAGACGATGTCAGGGAGGGGGAGGGTGAAGGGCATGGGACAGAGTGAGGGGGTCCACATTCCACATCTTCTATGAAAGGACAGGAGAGAAAGAAGGGCCATTGAGAGGTTTTTGGTTTTGGCTTTTTAAGGAAGATTTTTTGCCTCTGGATTTGTTCTGGTTTGTTTTAGAGAGGTAGAGAGAGAGACATTTCTGTTTTTTTGGACTTGACTTTGACTTTTGATTTTTATTTTGATTTTTTATTTTACTTTCTTTGTTAACTATATCTTTCATTTACATTTTTACTTTTAACTTTAGAGGTGAGTTTTTTTGTTTTGGAGAGGAGAGGAGAGGAGGGAGGAGAGAGGAGGAGAGGAGAGAGGAGAGGTTTGGGAGAGGAGGGTAGTCTTTGGAGAGGAGGGGAGAGGAGGGAGGGGGAGGAGGAGGGAGGGGAGGGGAGGGGAGAGGGGAGAGGGGGACAGAGGAGAGGGGAGGGGAGGTGATAGGAGAGGAGAAGAGAGAGGAAAGGACAGGAGAGAAAGAAGAGAGGAGAGTTTTTTGGTTTTGGCTTTTTGCCTTTTAACTTTATTTTTTTTGCCTCTTTGGAATTTACTTTCTGGTTTGTTTTCTTTGGGTAGTCTTTGGTGAGGGATTTCTGTTTTTTTCTGGCTTGGTTTTGACTTTTGATTTTTATTTTGATTTTTTATTTTACTTTCTTTTGTTAACTATATCTTTCATTTACATTTTTACTTTTAACTTTATTTTGTGAGTTTTTTTGTTTTGGCTTTTTGCCTTTTCACTTTATTTTTTTGCCTCTTTGGAATTTACTTTCTGGTTTGTTTTCTTTGGGTAGTCTTTGGTGAGGGATTTCTGTTTTCTTCTGGCTTGGTTTTGACTTTTGATTTTTATTTTGATTTTTTATTTTACTTTCTTTTGTTAGTTACATATTTCATTTCTATTTTATTTTATCTTTTTATTTGGCATTCGTAGCCTTGCTACGATGTCTCAGAGTGAGACCTTGTGGTCTGAGTATGAGGACCTTGGCCTCATAGGCAAAGGCGCCTGCTCGAAAGTACGAGGAGCGCGCCACCGCCTGACAGGCGTCAAGGTCGCCATCAAGATACTGGAAAAGGCGATGGAGAAGGTACTCAGAATTTCAGGGGAGGTGGACATTTTGAAGACCATCACACACCCGAATATTGTGACGCTGTTTCAGGTCATTGAAACGCACACACGTACCTACTTGGTTCTGGAATTGTGCCAGAATGAGCTGCTGTGGCATGTCCACCGTAGTGACCACCTGCAGGAGGACGAGGCCCGCAACATTTTCTGTCAGGTTCTGGATGCTGTCTGTTACTGCCACAGCCAAGGGATAGCACACGGCGACATCAAGGCAAATAACATCATGGTGGAGGACAGTGGCAAGGTCACACTCATCGACTTCGGCATGGCCACCAGGTTCATTCCAGGCCAGAAGACCTCGAGGCCCCGTGGGGCTATCGCATATATGTCTCCAGAAGTGCTCCAGCACAAACCGTATGATGTCTGCAAAAAGGACGTGTGGTCTCTGGGGGTCCTCCTCTACTTTATGGTTATCGGGAGCCACGCATTTCAGTATAGGACAATTGCAGAACTCAAAAAGAAGATCATCAAAGGGGATTACACGATACCTGAATTTCTCTCTGAAGAATTAAGGGACCTAATACGGCTATTACTAACCAGAGACCCAAAACTGAGGCCCACAGCCATGGATATTCTGAAGCACCCTTGGATCCAGAGAGGCAAAGGAGGTCATCATGAGCCGCTCCCCAAACAGCTGGACCCTGACATCGTGTCACTTATGGCACTCATGTGGTTTGGTACAAGCAACATCGTTGAGTCAATCCAGGAAAGAAAGTATAATAAAGTCATGGCAACGTACCGGCTTTTGCAATATCAGGCACAAAGAAGGATGGGGGAAAACATCCCGGACAAACCTGTCTGCCCGGGAACAACGCCTTTCCCCACCCTCACTGATTCTGCTGCCATCCCTCTGCCACCAAAGAGGAAACAGTGTGTGCCTGTCTTTCAGACCTCGACTTCATGCTCAGAAGCACAGGAGCAGCCTGAGGATGCCCAGCAGACGGAGCTTGTTGCTTTCAGTAATGTCACTTGGCCTAACATACAGCTAGCTTACTGGAAGAAGATGGCCACTGTCACCCCAAGTGCCAAATGTCTTCACCTCCTTACTGCTCCAGACACCCTCTGCCCCAGCCCTGGTCCTCAGCTTCCAGAAAAGACAAGTCTTCAAATGAAAGAAGAACAGCCTGGATCATCTACCCAGGGTTCCGGTGGTCCAGGGAGCAGCCCCAAGTTCCTGGAGCAGATCATCAGAGCTGAGGTAACAAAAAAGAAGCCGGCAGCACACAGCCGGGGTACCCAGGACCGAGGGAACAGGCTGAAGCTCCTGGAGAAGACACCTGCCCTAGAGATCCTCTTTGAAAAGGAGCCTGAAACCTCTAACCGGGACCTGCGCAGGCGCTGGAAGGCCTTGCGGAGGCGAGTCCAGAACTTCCTGAGCAGAGTCTGTGTCCGCCTCAGGCCATCCCAGAGCCGCCTCAACTGCCTCCGATTCAGGAGCAAAGTGAGCCCAGTGAAAGCAGAGGACAGCTTTGAAGAGCACGAAGGGCCCAGAAATCTATAGGACTGTCAGGTGTGTGCGCATCCCTAGGTGGTGGCAGGAAAGGGAAGGAAAAGACCCTCCTGAGAAGTCTTCATGTGACACCTTTGCGGCAAGCTCCCCTCCTCCTCCTGCAGCCTCCTCTCTCCCTCCTTCTCCCAGGGCCTCAAGAGAATATATTTGTGTTGATTTCAACCATGTAGTCAGTGGTGATTTCTTACATCTCTTTCAGCAAACTAATATGTATGGGTTGTTAGGGGGTCCAGTGTCGCACACATAAGACCATCGAGTCATGGAATGTGAGGCAAAGTTTTATTGGGCAAAACAGAATGAAAAAGAAGAAAGGCTGGTGCACCAGGTATACACCCCAGAGTTTGGGATCTCAGGATGCAGTCCTGAACTGTTCGGAGGGAGGACTTTTATTACAAGAAGTCACAGGTATTCATTACATAGGGCTCATAGGCAGGACTGAGGTGAGAAACATTCTATGCTATGTAATCACAAAGATATTTAGAAACAAAGAGATACAGGAAGTTCATGATACATTGCACAGAGGGATCATCCCGTTCCTTAGATAACAGTAAACACCTGCATTTTGCAATAAGGCCTGTGGTAACAATTCCTGGGACTTCTCCTTTATCTGTCAGGAAGATCAACTTGGGTGGTGGCCTCCATTATGAGTGCCTAAAAGCAAGGGCTGCACAGGAGATGTTTAACCAGGTCTGTTGTGCCCTTTATATCCCATTTTCCAGGGTAAACAATATTTGTTAATTAAAGGGAGAAAGCAGTAGCTGAATGAAAGAGAAGTATAAATTTGTAAGCAGCAAATGCAGGGTGGTGTGAATGTTCACAGGGTCCAAAGCTGGCCTCACTG
>JAEOAD010001435.1:0-27129 GCA_036365145.1 Orientallactaga sibirica
AACTAATACGTTGTGGGTCTTTTGAGATTACATTAACAAGGAAAGTTTGAACTTGCTGCACTCAACCTTCTTCGTAGAAATTAAACTGTTTCCTAGAAGCGAATTAACTTATTTCTCACAGTACAGTGTTCAGTAATGAAGATGTTTGTTTTCTAAAGAAACTACTTTAGAAATGAGGCCAATCTACTACGTTGTGCATCTTTTCAGATTACATTAACAAGGAAAGTTTGAACTTGCTACACTCAACCTAATTTGTAGGAAAGCAACTGATTCCTAGAACTGAATGAGCTTATTTCACACAGTACAATGTCACGGCAATGAAGATGTTTGTTTTCCCAACAAACTACTTTACAAATGAGTTGAATCTACTAACTTGGCCATCTTTTTAGATTACATTAACAAGGAAAGTTTGAACTTGCTGCACTCAACCTTCTTTGTAGGAAAGCAACTGTTTCCTAGATCCGAATGAGCTTATTTCACACAGTACAATGTTAGGCAATGAAGATGTTTGTTTTCTCAACAAAGTACTTTACAAATAAGGCGAATCTTCTAACTTGGCCATCTTTTTAGACTACATTAACAAGGAAAGGTTGAACTTGCTGTACTCAACATAATGTAGTAAATTATACTGATTCCTAGAAGCGAATTAACTTATTTCACACAGTACAGTGTTTGGTAATGAAGATGTTTGTTTTCTAAAGAAACTACTTTAGAAATGAGGCAAATCTACTACCTTGTGCATCTTTTCAGATTACATTAACAAGGAAAGTTTGAACTTGCTACACTCAACCTTCTTTGTAGGAAAGCAACTGATTCCTAGAATCGAATGAGCTTATGTCACACATTACAATGTTCGGCAATGAAGATGTTTGTTTTCTCAACAAACTACTTTACAAATGAGTCGAATCTACTCACTTGGCCATCTTTTAGATTACATTAACAAGGAAAGTTTGAACTTGCTGCACTCAACCTTCTTTGTAGGAAAGCAAGTGGTTTCCTAGATCCGAATGAGCTTATTTCACACAGTACAATGTTCGGCAATGAAGATGTTTGTTTTCTCAACAAACTACTTTACAAATGAGGCGAATCTTCTAACTTGGCCATCTTTTGAGATTACATTAACCAGGAATGTTTGAACTTGCTGCACTCAACCTTCTTTGTAGAAATTAAACTGATTCCTATAAGCGAATTAACTTATTTCACACAGTACAGTGTTAGGTGTTGAAGATGTTTCTTTCTAAAGAATCTACTTCAGAAATGAGGCGAATCCACTAACTTGTACATCTTGTTAGATTACACAAAGTAGGAAAGTTTGAACTTGCTGCACTCAACCTTCTTTGTAGGAAAGCAAGTGATTCCTAGAATCGAACTAGCTCATTTCACATAGTACAGTGTTTGGTAATGAAGATGTTTGTTTTCTAAACAAACTACTTTAGAAATGAGGCCAATCTACTAAGTTGTGCATCTTTTCAGATTACATTAACAAGGAAAGTTTGAACTTGCTGCACTCAACCTTCTTTGTAGGAAAGCAACTGATTCCTAGAACCGAATGAGCTTATTTCACACAGTACAATGTTCGGCAATGAAGGTGTGTGTTTTCTAAACAAAGTACTTTACAAATGAGGCGAATCTTGGCCATCTTTTGAGATTACATTAAAAGGAAAGTTTGAACTTGCTGCACTCAACCTTCTTGTAGGAAATTAAACTGATTCCTAGAAGAGAATTAACTTATTTCACACAGTACAGTGTTCGGCAATGAAGATGTTTGTTTTCTAAAGAAACTACTTTAGAAATGAGGCCAATCTACTAAGTTGTGCATCTTTTCAGATTACATTAACAAGGAATGTTTGAACTTGCTGCACTCAACCTTCTTTGTAGGAAAGCAACTGATTCCTAGAACCGAAATAGCTTATTTCACACAGTACAATATTCGGCAATGAGGATGTTTGTTTTCTCAAAAAACTTTACAAATGAGGCGAATCTTCTAACTTGGCCATCTTTTGAGATTACATTAACAAGGAAAGTTTGAACTTGCTGCACTCAACCTTCTTCGTAGAAATTAAACTGATTCCTAGAACCGAATTAGCTTATTTCACACAGTACAGTGTTCGGTACTGAAGATGTTCATTTTCTAAAGAAACTACTTTAGAAATGAGGCGAATCCACTAACTTGTACATCTTGTTAGATTACAGAAAGTAGGAAAGTTTGAACTTGCTGTACTCAACCTTCTTTGTAGGAAAGCAAGTGATTCCTAGAATCGAACTAGCTCATTTCACATAGTACAGTGTTCGGTAATGAAGATGTTTGTTTTCTAAACAAACTACTTTAGAAATGAGGCCAATCTACTAAGTTGTGCATCTTTTTCAGATTACATTAACAAGGAAAGTTTGAACTTGCTCCACTCAACCTTCTTTGTAGGAAAGCAACTGATTACTAGAACCGAATGAGCTTATTTCACACAGTACAATGTTCGGCAAGGAAGATGTTTGTTTTCTCAAGAAACTACTTTACAAATGAGGGGAATCTACTAACTTGTACATCTTGTTAGATTACATTAACAAGGAAAGTTTGAACTTGCTGCACTCAACCTTCTTTGTAGAAAAGCAAGTGATTCTAGAAACGAATTAGCTTATTTCACACAGTACAGTGTTCGGCAATGAAGATGTTTGTTTTTCTAAAAAGAAACTACTTTAGAAATCAGGCGAATCCACTAACTTGTACATCTTGTTAGATTACACAAAAACTAGGAAAGTTTGAACTTGCTGCACTCAACCTTCTTTGTAGGAAAGCAAGTGATTCCTAGAATCGAATTGGCTTATTTCACACAGTACAATGTTGGCAATAAAGATGTTTGTTTTCTAAACAAAATACTTTAGAAATGAGGCCAATCTACTAAGTTGTGCATCTTTTTAGATTACACAAACAAGGAAAGTTTGAACTTGCTGCACTCAATCTTCTTTGTAGGAAAGCAAGTGATTCCTAGAACCGAATTAGCTTATTTCACACAGTACAATGTTCGGCAATGAAGATGTTTGTTTTCTCAACAAACTACTTTAGAAATGAGGCGAATCTACTAACTTGTACATCTTGTTAGATTACACAAACTAGGAAAGTTTGAACTTGCTGCACTCAACCTTCTTTGTAGGAAAGCAAGTGATTCCTAGAACCGAATTAGCTTATTTCACACAGTACAATGTTGGCAATGAAGATGTTTGTTTTCTCAAGAAACTACTTTACAAATGAGGCGAATCTACTAACTTGTACATCTTGTTAGATTACACAAACTAGGAAAGTTTGAACTTGCTGCACTCAACCTTCTTTGTAGGAAAGCAAGTGATTCCTAGAACCGAATTAGCTTATTTCACACAGTACAATGTTCGGCAATGAAGATGTTTGTTTTCTCAAGAAACTACTTTAGAAATGAGGCGAATCTACTAACTTGTACATCTTGTTAGATTACACAAACTAGGAAAGTTTGAACTTGCACTCAACCTTCTTTGTAGGAAAGCAAGTGATTCCTAGAAGCGAATTAGCTTATTTCACACAGTACAATGTTCGGCAATGAAGATGTTTGTTTTCTCAAGAAACTACTTTAGAAATAGGCCAATCTACTAAGTTACATCTTGTTAGATTACACAAACTAGGAAAGTTTGAACTTGCTGCACTCAACCTTCTTTGTAGGAAAGCAAGTGATTCCTAGAACCGAATTAGCTTATTTCACACAGTACAATGTTGGCAATGAAGATGTTTGTTTTCTCAAGAAACTACTTTAGAAATGAGGCGAATCTACTAACTTGTACATCTTGTTAGATTACACAAACTAGGAAAGTTTGAACTTGCTGCACTCAACCTTCTTTGTAGGAAAGCAAGTGATTCCTAGAACCGAATTAGCTTATTTCACACAGTACAATGTTAAAGCAATGAAGATGTTTGTTTTCTCAAGAAACTACTTTAGAAAATGAGGCGAATCTACTAACTTGTACATCTTGTTAGATTACACAAACTAGGAAAGTTTGAACTTGCTGCACTCAACCTTCTTTGTAGGGAAGCAAGTGATTCCTAGAACCGAATTAGCTTATTTCACACAGTACAATGTTCGGCAATGAAGATGTTTGTTTTCTCAAGAAACTACTTTAGAAATGAGGCGAATCTACTAACTTGTACATCTTGTTAGATTACACAAACTAGGAAAGTTTGAACTTGCTGCACTCAACCTTCTTTGTAGGAAAGCAAGTGATTCCTAGAATCGAATTAGCTTATTTCACACAGTACAATGTTCGGCAATGAAGATGTTTGTTTTTCTCAAGAAACTACTTTAGAAATGAGGCGAATCTACTAAAGTTGTACATCTTGTTAGATTACACAAACTAGGAAAGTTTGAACTTGCTGCACTCAACCTTCTTTGTAGGAAAGCAAGTGATTCCTAGAACCGAATTAGCTTATTTCACACAGTACAATGTTCGGCAATGAAGATGTTTGTTTTCTCAACAAACTACTTTAGAAATGAGGCGAATCTACTAACTTGTACATCTTTTTAGATTACACAAACTAGGAAAGTTTGAACTTGCTGCACTCAACCTTCTTTGTAGGAAAGCAAGTGATTCCTAGAACCGAATTAGCTTATTTCACACAGTACAATGTTTGGGCAATGAAGATGTTTGTTTTCTAAAGAAACTACTTTAGAAATGAGGCGAATCTACTAACTTGTACATCTTGTTAGATTACACAAACTAGGAAAGTTTGAACTTGCTGCACTCAACCTTCTTTGTAGGAAAGCAAGTGATTCCTAGAATCGAATTAGCTTATTTCACACAGTACAATGTTCGGCAATGAAGATGTTTGTTTTCTCAAGAAACTACTTTAGAAATGAGGCGAATCTACTAACTTGTACATCTTGTTAGATTACAAACTAGGAAAGTTTGAACTTGCTGCACTCAACCTTCTTTGTAGGAAAGCAAGTGATTCCTAGAACCGAATTAGCTTATTTCACACAGTACAATGTTCGGCAATGAAGATGTTTGTTTTCTCAAGAAACTACTTTAGAAATGAGGCGAATCTACTAACTTGTACATCTTGTTAGATTACACAAACTAGGAAATTTTGAACTTGCTGCACTCAACCTTCTTTGTAGGAAAGCAAGTGATTCCTAGAACCGAATTAGCTTATTTCACACAGTACAATGTTCGGCAATGAAGATGTTTGTTTTCTCAAAGAAACTACTTTAGAAATGAGGCGAATCTACTAACTTGTACATCTTGTTAGATTACACAAACTAGGAAAGTTTGAACTTGCTGCACTCAACCTTCTTTGTAGGAAAGCAAGTGATTCCTAGAACGAATTAGCTTATTTCACACAGTACAATGTTGGCAATGAAGATGTTTGTTTTCTCAAGAAACTACTTTAGAAATGAGGCGAATCTACTACTTTGTACATCTTGTTAGATTACACAAACAAGGAAAGTTTGAACTTGCTGCACTCAACTTCTTTGTAGGAAAGCAAGTGATTCCTAGAACCGAATTAGCTTATTTCACACAGTACAATGTTGGCAATGAAGATGTTTGTTTTTCTCAACAACTACTTTAGAAATGAGGCGAATCTACTTGTACATCTTGTTAGATTACAAACTAGGAAAGTTTGAACTTGCTGCACTCAACCTTCTTTGTAGGAAAGCAAGTGATTCCTAGAACCGAATTAGCTTATTTCACACAGTACAATGTTAGGCAATGAAGATGTTTGTTTTCTCAAGAAACTACTTTAGAAATGAGGCGAATCTACTAACTTTACATCTTGTTAGATTACACAAACTAGGAAAGTTTGAACTTGCTGCACTCAACCTTCTTTGTAGAAAAAGCAAGTGATTCCTAGAACGAATTAGCTTATTTCACACAGTACAATGTTTGGCAATGAAGATGTTTGTTTTCTCAAGAAACTACTTTAGAAATGAGGCGAATCTACTAACTTGTACATCTTGTTAGATTACACAAACTAGGAAAGTTTGAACTTGCTGCACTCACCTTCTTTGTAGGAAAGCAAGTGATTCCTAGAACGAATTAGCTTATTTCACACAGTACAATGTTCGGCAATGAAGATGTTTGTTTTCTCAAGAAACTACTTTAGAAATGAGGCCAATCTACTAACTTGTACATCTTGTTAGATTACACAAACTAGGAAAGTTTGAACTTGCTGCACTCAACCTTCTTTGTAGGAAAGCAAGTGATTCCTAGAACCGAATTAGCTTATTTCACACAGTACAATGTTCAGCAATGAAGATGTTTGTTTTCTCAGAAACTACTTTAGAAATGAGGCGAATCTACTAACTTGTACATCTTGTTAGATTACACAAACTAGGAAAGTTTGAACTTGCTGCACTCAACCTTCTTTGTAGGAAAGCAAGTGATTCCTAGAACCGAATTAGCTTATTTCACACAGTACAATGTTTGGCAATGAAGATGTTTGTTTTCTCAAGAAACTACTTTAGAAATGAGGATCTACTAACTTGTACATCTTTAGATTACACAAACTAGGAAAGTTTGAACTTGCTGCACTCAACCTTCTTTGTAGAAAAAGCAAGTGATTCCCTAGAACAATTAGCTTATTTCACACAGTACAATGTTGGCAATGAAGATGTTTGTTTTCTCAGAAACTACTTTAGAAATGAGGAGAAACTACTAACTTGTACATCTTGTTAGATTACACAAACTAGGAAAGTTTGAACTTGCTGCACTCAACCTTCTTTGTTTAAAAAGGAAGTGTTTTCTAGAACCGAATTAGCTTATTTCACACAGTACAATGTTCGGCAATGAAGATGTTTGTTTTCTCAAGACACTACTTTAGAAATGAGTCGAATCTACTAACTTGTACATCTTGTTAGATTACACAAACTAGGAAAGTTTGAACTTGCTGCACTCAACCTTCTTTGTAGGAAAGCAAGTGATTCCTAGAACCGAATTAAGCTTATTTCACACAGTACAATGTTCGGCAATGAAGATGTTTGTTTTCCAAGAAACTACTTTAGAAATGAGGCGAATCTACTAACTTGTACATCTTGTTAGATTACACAAACTAGGAAAGTTTGAACTTGCTGCACTCAACCTTCTTTGTAGGAAAGCAAGTGATTCCTAGAACCGAATTAGCTTATTTCACACAGTACAATGTTGGGCAATGAAGATGTTTTTTTTCCAAGAAACTACTTTAGAAATGAGGCCAATCTACTAACTTGTACATCTTGTTAGATTACACAAACTAGGAAAGTTTGAACTTGCTGCACTCAACCTTCTTTGTAGGAAAGCAAGTGATTCCTAGAACCAGAATTAGCTTATTTCACACAGTACAATGTTGGCAATGAAGATGTTTGTTTTCTCAAAAAACTACTTTAGAAATGAGGCGAATCTACTAACTTGTACATCTTGTTAGATTACACAAACTAGGAAAGTTTGAACTTGCTGCACTCAACCTTCTTTGTAGGAAAGCAAGTGATTCCTAGATCCAAATAGCTTATTTCACACAGTACAATGTTCGGCAATGAAGATGTTTGTTTTCTCAAGAAACTACTTTAGAAATGAGGCGAATCTTCTAACTTGTACATCTTGTTAGATTACACAAACTAGGAAAGTTTGAACTTGCTGCACTCAACCTTCTTTGTAGGAAAGCAAGTGATTCCTAGAACCGAATTAGCTTATTTCACACAGTACAATGTTCGGCAATGAAGATGTTTGTTTTCTCAAGAAACTACTTTAGAAATGAGGCGAATCTACTAACTTGTACATCTTGTTAGATTACACAAACTAGGAAAGTTTGAACTTGCTGCACTCAACCTTCTTTGTAGGAAAGCAAGTGATTCCTAGAACTGAATTAGCTTATTTCACACAGTACAATGTTCGGCAATGAAGATGTTTGTTTTCTCAAGAAACTACTTTAGAAATGAGGCGAATCTACTAACTTGTACATCTTGTTAGATTACACAAACTAGGAAAGTTTGAACTTGCTGCACTCAACCTTCTTTGTAGGAAAGCAAGTGATTCCTAGAACCGAATTAGCTTATTTCACACAGTACAATGTTCAGCAATGAAGATGTTTGTTTTCTCAAGAAACTACTTTAGAAATGAGGCGAATCTACTAACTTGTACATCTTGTTAGATTACACAAACTAGGAAAGTTTGAACTTGCTGCACTCAACCTTCTTTGTAGGAAAGCAAGTGATTCCTAGAACGAATTAGCTTATTTCACACAGTACAATGTTGGGCAATGAAGATGTTTGTTTTCTCAAGAAACTACTTTAGAAATGAGGCGAATCTACTAACTTGTACATCTTGTTAGATTACACAAACTAGGAAAGTTTGAACTTGCTGCACTCAACCTTCTTTGTAGGAAAGCAAGTGATTCCTAGAACAGAATTAGCTTATTTCACACAGTACAATGTTCGGCAATGAAGATGTTTGTTTTTTCTCAAGAAACTACTTTAGAAATGAGGCCAATCTACTAACTTGTACATCTTGTTAGATTACACAAACTAGGAAAGTTTGAACTTGCTGCACTCAACCTTCTTTGTAGGAAAGCAAGTGATTCCTAGAACCAATTAGCTTATTTCACACAGTACAATGTTCGGCAATGAAGATGTTTGTTTTCTCAAGAAACTACTTTAGAAATGAGGCGAATCTACTAACTTGTACATCTTGTTAGATTACACAAACTAGGAAAGTTTGAACTTGCTGCACTCAACCTTCTTTGTAGGAAAGCAAGTGATTCCTAGAACCGAATTAGCTTATTTCACACAGTACAATGTTCGGCAATGAAGATGTTTGTTTTCTCAAGAAACTACTTTAGAAATGAGGTGAATCTACTAACTTGTACATCTTGTTAGATTACACAAACTAGGAAAGTTTGAACTTGCTGCACTCAACCTTCTTTGTAGGAAAGCAAGTGATTCCTAGAAACGAATTAGCTTATTTCACACAGTACAATGTTAGGCAATGAAGATGTTTGTTTTCTCAAGAAACTACTTTAGAAATGAGGCGAATCTACTAACTTGTACATCTTGTTAGATTACACAAACTAGGAAAGTTTGAACTTGCTGCACTCAACCTTCTTCTTTGTAGGAAAGCAAGTGATTCCTAGAACGAATTAGCTTATTTCACACAGTACAATGTTGGCAATGAAGAGATGTTTGTTTTCTCAAGAAACTACTTTAGAAATGGCCAATCTACTAACTTGTACATCTTGTTAGATTACACAAACTAGGAAAGTTTGAACTTGCTGCACTCAACCTTCTTTGTAGGAAAGCAAGTGATTCCTAGAACCGAATTAGCTTATTTCACACAGTACAATGTTCGGCAATGAAGATGTTTGTTTTCTCAAGAAACTACTTTAGAAATGAGGTGAATCTACTAACTTGTACATCTTGTTAGATTACACAAACTAGGAAAGTTTGAACTTGCTGCACTCAACCTTCTTTGTAGGAAAGCAAGTGATTCCTAGAACCGAATTAGCTTATTTCACACAGTACAATGTTGGCAATGAAGATGTTTGTTTTCTCAAGAAACTACTTTAGAAATGAGGGCGAATCTACTACTTGTACATCTTGTTAGATTACACAAACTAGGAAAGTTTGAACTTGCTGCACTCAACCTTCTTTGTAGGAAAGCAAGTGATTCCTAGAACCGAATTAGCTTATTTCACACAGTACAATGTTAGGCAATGAAGATGTTTGTTTTCTCAAGAAACTACTTTAGAAATGAGGCGAATCTACTAACTTGTACATCTTGTTAGATTACACAAACTAGGAAAGTTTGAACTTGCTGCACTCAACCTTCTTTGTAGGAAAGCAAGTGATTCCTAGAACCGAATTAGCTTATTTCACACAGTACAATGTTCAGCAATGAAGATGTTTGTTTTCTAAAGAAACTACTTTAGAAATGAGGCGAATCTACTAACTTGTACATCTTGTTAGATTACACAAACTAGGAAAGTTTGAACTTGCTGCACTCAACCTTCTTTGTAGGAAAGCAAGTGATTCCTAGAACTGAATTAGCTTATTTCACACAGTACAATGTTAAACAATGAAGATGTTTGTTTTCTCAACAAACTACTTTAGAAATGAGTTGAATCTACTAACTTGTACATCTTGTTAGATTACACAAACTAGGAAAGTTTGAACTTGCTGCACTCAACCTTCTTTGTAGGAAAGCAAGTGATTCCTAGAATCCGAATTAGCTTATTTCACACAGTACAATGTTCGGCAATGAAGATGTTTGTTTTCTCAAGAAACTACTTTAGAAATGAGGCGAATCTACTAACTTGTACATCTTGTTAGATTACACAAACTAGGAAAGTTTGAACTTGCTGCACTCAACCTTCTTTGTAGGAAAGCAAGTGATTCCTAGAACGAATTAGCTTATTTCACACAGTACAATGTTGGGCAATGAAGATGTTTGTTTTCTCAAGAAACTACTTTAGAAATGAGGCAAATCTACTAACTTGTACATCTTGTTAGATTACACAAACTAGGAAAGTTTGAACTTGCTGCACTCAACCTTCTTTGTAGGAAAGCAAGTGATTCCTAGAATCGAATTAGCTTATTTCACACAGTACAATGTTCGGCAATGAAGATGTTTGTTTTCTCAAGAAACTACTTTAGAAATGAGGCGAATCTACTAACTTGTACATCTTGTTAGATTACACAAACTAGGAAAGTTTGAACTTGCTGCACTCAACCTTCTTTGTAGGAAAGCAAGTGATTCCTAGAACGAATTAGCTTATTTCACACAGTACAATGTTCGGCAATGAAGATGTTTGTTTTCTCAAGAAACTACTTTAGAAATGAGGCGAATCTACTAACTTGTACATCTTGTTAGATTACACAAACTAGGAAGTTTGAACTTGCTGCACTCAACCTTCTTTGTAGGAAAGCAAGTGATTCCTAGAAACGAATTAGCTTATTTCACACAGTACAATGTTCGGCAATGAAGATGTTTGTTTTCTAAAGAAACTACTTTAGAAATGAGGCGAATCTACTAACTTGTACATCTTGTTAGATTACACAAACTAGGAAAGTTTGAACTTGCTGCACTCAACCTTCTTTGTAGGAAAGCAAGTGATTCCTAGAATCGAATTAGCTTATTTCACACAGTACAATGTTCGGCAATGAAGATGTTTGTTTTCTCAAGAAACTACTTTAGAAATGAGGCGAATCTACTAACTTGTACATCTTGTTAGATTACACAAACTAGGAAAGTTTGAACTTGCTGCACTCAACCTTCTTTGTAGGAAAGCAAGTGATTCCTAGAACCGAATTAGCTTATTTCACACAGTACAATGTTAGGCAATGAAGATGTTTGTTTTTCTCAAAAACTACTTTAGAAATGAGGCGAATCTACTAATCTTGTACATCTTGTTAGATTACACAAACTAGGAAAGTTTGAACTTGCTGCACTCAACCTTCTTTGTAGGAAATTAAAGTGATTCCTAGAAACCAATTAGCTTATTTCACACAGTACAATGTTCGGCAATGAAGATGTTTGTTTTCTCAAGAAACTACTTTAGAAATGAGGCGAATCTACTAAGTTGTACATCTTGTTAGATTACACAAACTAGGAAAGTTTGAACTTGCTGCACTCAACCTTCTTTGTAGGAAAGCAAGTGATTCCTAGAACCGAATTAGCTTATTTCACACAGTACAATGTTCGGCAATGAAGATGTTTGTTTTCTCAAGAAACTACTTTAGAAATGAGGCGAATCTACTAACTTGTACATCTTGTTAGATTACACAAACTAGGAAAGTTTGAACTTGCTGCACTCAACCTTCTTTGTAGGAAAGCAAGTGATTCCTAGAACGAATTAGCTTATTTCACACAGTACAATGTTCGGCAATGAAGATGTTTGTTTTCTCAAGAAACTACTTTAGAAATGGCGAATCTACTAACTAACTTGTACATCTTGTTAGATTACACAAACTAGGAAAAGTTTGAACTTGCTGCACTCAACCTTCTTTGTAGGAAAGCAAGTGATTCCTAGAACGAATTAGCTTATTTCACACAGTACAATGTTGGCAATGAAGATGTTTGTTTTCCAAAAGAAACTACTTTAGAAATGAGGCGAATCTACTAACTTGTACATCTTGTTAGATTACACAAAAACTAGGAAAGTTTGAACTTGCTGCACTCAACCTTCTTTGTAGGAAAGCAAGTGATTCCTAGAACCGAATTAGCTTATTTCACACAGTACAATGTTGGCAATGAAGATGTTTGTTTTTCTCAAGAACTACTTTAGAAATGAGGGAATCTACTAACTTGTACATCTTGTTAGATTACACAAACTAGGAAAGTTTGAACTTGCTGCACTCAACCTTCTTTGTAGGAAAGCAAGTGATTCCTAGAACGAATTAGCTTATTTCACACAGTACAATGTTCGGCAATGAAGATGTTTGTTTTCTCAAGAAACTACTTTAGAAATGAGGCGAATCTACTAACTTGTACATCTTGTTAGATTACACAAACTAGGAAAGTTTGAACTTGCTGCACTCAACCTTCTTTGTAGGAAAGCAAGTGATTCCTAGAATCGAATTAGCTTATTTCACACAGTACAATGTTGGCAATGAAGATGTTTGTTTTCTCAAGAAACTACTTTAGAAATGAGGCGAATCTACTAACTTGTACATCTTGTTAGATTACACAAACTAGGAAAGTTTGAACTTGCTGCACTCAACCTTCTTTGTAGGAAAGCAAGTGATTCCTAGAACCGAATTAGCTTATTTCACACAGTACAATGTTGGCAATGAAGATGTTTGTTTTCTCAAGAAACTACTTTAGAAATGAGGCGAATCTACTAACTTGTACATCTTGTTAGATTACACAAACTAGGAAAGTTTGAACTTGCTGCACTCAACCTTCTTTGTAGGAAAGCAAGTGATTCCTAGAACCGAATTAGCTTATTTCACACAGTACAATGTTAGGCAATGAAGATGTTTGTTTTCTCAAGAAACTACTTTAGAAATGAGGCGAATCTACTAACTTGTACATCTTGTTAGATTACACAAACTAGGAAAGTTTGAACTTGCTGCACTCAACCTTCTTTGTAGGAAACAAGTGATTCCTAGAACCGAATTAGCTTATTTCACACAGTACAATGTTAGGCAATGAAGATGTTTGTTTTCTCAAGAAACTACTTTAGAAATGAGGCGAATCTACTAACTTGTACATCTTGTTAGATTACACAAACTAGGAAAGTTTGAACTTGCTGCACTCAACCTTCTTTGTAGGAAAGCAAGTGATTCCTAAAACCAATTAGCTTATTTCACACAGTACAATGTTCGGCAATGAAGATGTTTGTTTTTCTCAAGAAACTACTTTAGAAATGAGGCCAATCTACTAAGTTGTACATCTTGTTAGATTACACAAACTAGGAAAGTTTGAACTTGCTGCACTCAACCTTCTTTGTAGGAAAGCAAGTGATTCCTAGAACCGAATTAGCTTATTTCACACAGTACAATGTTAGGCAATGAAGATGTTTGTTTTCTCAAGAAACTACTTTAGAAATGAGGCGAATCTACTAACTTGTACATCTTGTTAGATTACACAAACTAGGAAAGTTTGAACTTGCTGCACTCAACCTTCTTTGTAGGAAAGCAAGTGATTCCTAGAACCGAATTAGCTTATTTCACACAGTACAATGTTGGCAATGAAGATGTTTGTTTTCTCAAGAAACTACTTTAGAAATGAGGCGAATCTACTAACTTGTACATCTTGTTAGATTACACAAACTAGGAAAGTTTGAACTTGCTGCACTCAACCTTCTTTGTAGGAAAGCAAGTGATTCCTAGAAACGAATTAGCTTATTTCACACAGTACAATGTTGGCAATGAAGATGTTTTTTTCTCAAGAAACTACTTTAGAAATGGCGAATCTACTAACTTGTACATCTTGTTAGATTACACAAACTAGGAAAGTTTGAACTTGCTGCACTCAACCTTCTTTGTAGGAAAGCAAGTGATTCCTAGACCGAATTAGCTTATTTCACACAGTACAATGTTCGGCAATGAAGATGTTTGTTTTCTCAAGAAACTACTTTAGAAATGAGGCGAATCTACTAACTTGTACATCTTGTTAGATTACACAAACTAGGAAAGTTTGAACTTGCTGCACTCAACCTTCTTTGTAGGAAAGCAAGTGATTCCTAGAACCGAATTAGCTTATTTCACACAGTACAATGTTCGGCAATGAAGATGTTTGTTTTCTCAAAAAGAAACTACTTTAGAAATGAGGCGAATCTACTAATTTGTACATCTTGTTAGATTACACAAACTAGGAAAGTTTGAACTTGCTGCACTCAACCTTCTTTGTAGGAAAGCAAGTGATTCCTAAACGAATTAGCTTATTTCACACAGTACAATGTTGGTAATGAAGATGTTTGTTTTTCAAGAAACTACTTTAGAAATGAGGCGAATCTACTAACTTGTACATCTTGTTAGATTACACAAACTAGGAAAGTTTGAACTTGCTGCACTCAACCTTCTTTGTAGGAAAGCAAGTGATTCCTAGAACGAATTAGCTTATTTCACACAGTACAATGTTTAGGCAATGAAGATGTTTGTTTTTCTCAAGAAACTACTTTAGAAATGAGGCCAATCTACTAACTTGTACATCTTGTTAGATTACACAAACTAGGAAAGTTTGAACTTGCTGCACTCAACCTTCTTTGTAGGAAAGCAAGTGATTCCTAGAACCGAATTAGCTTATTTCACACAGTACAATGTTCGGCAATGAAGATGTTTGTTTTCTCAAGAAACTACTTTAGAAATGAGGCAAATCTACTAACTTGTACATCTTGTTAGATTACACAAACTAGGAAAGTTTGAACTTGCTGCACTCAACCTTCTTTGTAGGAAAGCAAGTGATTCCTAGAACCAATTAGCTTATTTCACACAGTACAATGTTAGGCAATGAAGATGTTTGTTTTCTCAAGAAACTACTTTAGAAATGAGGCGAATCTACTAACTTGTACATCTTGTTAGATTACACAAACTAAGAAAGTTTGAACTTGCTGCACTCAACCTTCTTTGTAGGAAAGCAAGTGATTCCTAGAAGCGAATTAGCTTATTTCACACAGTACAATGTTCGGCAATGAAGATGTTTGTTTTCTCAAGAAACTACTTTAGAAATGAGGCGAATCTACTAACTTGTACATCTTGTTAGATTACACAAACTAGGAAAGTTTGAACTTGCTGCACTCAACCTTCTTTGTAGGAAAGCAAGTGATTCCTAGAACCGAATTAGCTTATTTCACACAGTACAATGTTAGGCAATGAAGATGTTTGTTTTCTCAAGAAACTACTTTAGAAATGAGCGAATCTACTAACTTGTACATCTTGTTAGATTACACAAACTAGGAAAGTTTGAACTTGCTGCACTCAACCTTCTTTGTAGGAAAGCAAGTGATTCCTAGAACCGAATTAGCTTATTTCACACAGTACAATGTTCGGCAATGAAGATGTTTGTTTTCTCAAGAAACTACTTTAGAAATGAGGCGAATCTACTAACTTGTACATCTTGTTAGATTACACAAACTAGGAAAGTTTGAACTTGCTGCACTCAACCTTCTTTGTAGGAAAGCAAGTGATTCCTAGAACCGAATTAGCTTATTTCACACAGTACAATGTTCGGCAATGAAGATGTTTGTTTTCAAGAAACTACTTTAGAAATGAGGCGAATCTACTAACTTGTACATCTTGTTAGATTACACAACTAGGAAAGTTTGAACTTGCTGCACTCAACCTTCTTTGTAGGAAAGCAAGTGATTCCTAGAACGAATTAGCTTATTTCACACAGTACAATGTTAGGCAATGAAGATGTTTGTTTTCTCAAGAAACTACTTTAGAAATGAGGCGAATCTACTAACTTGTACATCTTGTTAGATTACACAAACTAGGAAAGTTTGAACTTGCTGCACTCAACCTTCTTTGTAGGAAAGCAAGTGATTCCTAGAACCGAATTAGCTTATTTCACACAGTACAATGTTCGGCAGTGAAGATGTTTGTTTTCTCAAGAAACTACTTTAGAAATGAGGCGAATCTACTAACTTGTACATCTTGTTAGATTACACAAACTAGGAAAGTTTGAACTTGCTGCACTCAACCTTCTTTGTAGGAAAGCAAGTGATTCCTAGAACGAATTAGCTTATTTCACACAGTACAATGTTTGGCAATGAAGATGTTTGTTTTCTCAAGAAACTACTTTAGAAATGAGGCGAATCTACTAACTTGTACATCTTGTTAGATTACACAAACTAGGAAAGTTTGAACTTGCTGCACTCAACCTTCTTTGTAGGAAAGCAAGTGATTCCTAGAACCGAATTAGCTTATTTCACACAGTACAATGTTTGGCAATGAAGATGTTTGTTTTCTCAAGAAACTACTTTAGAAATGAGGCGAATCTACTAACTTGTACATCTTGTTAGATTACACAAACTAGGAAAGTTTGAACTTGCTGCACTCAACCTTCTTTGTAGGAAAGCAAGTGATTCCTAGAACCGAATTAGCTTATTTCACACAGTACAATGTTGGCAATGAAGATGTTTGTTTTCTCAAGAAACTACTTTAGAAATGAGGCGAATCTACTAACTTGTACATCTTGTTAGATTACACAAACTAGGAAAGTTTGAACTTGCTGCACTCAACCTTCTTTGTAGGAAAGCAAGTGATTCCTAGAACCGAATTAGCTTATTTCACACAGTACAATGTTCGGCAATGAAGATGTTTGTTTTCTCAAGAAACTACTTTAGAAATGAGGCCGAATCTACTACATTGTACATCTTGTTAGATTACACAAACTAGGAAAGTTTGAACTTGCTGCACTCAACCTTCTTTGTAGGAAAGCAAGTGATTCCTAGAACCGAATTAGCTTATTTCACACAGTACAATGTTCGGCAATGAAGATGTTTGTTTTCTCAAAAACTACTTTAGAAATGAGTCGAATCTACTAACTTGTACATCTTTTAGATTACATTACACAAACTAGGAAAGTTTGAACTTGCTGCACTCAACCTTCTTTGTAGAAAAGCAAGTGATTCCTAGAACGAATTAGCTTATTTCACACAGTACAATGTTCGGCAATGAAGATGTTTGTTTTCTCAGAAACTACTTTAGAAATGAGGCCAATCTACTAACTTGTACATCTTGTTAGATTACACAAACTAGGAAAGTTTGAACTTGCTGCACTCAACCTTCTTTTGTAGAAAAGCAAGTGATTCCTAGAACGAATTAGCTTATTTCACACAGTACAATGTTAGGCAATGAAGATGTTTGTTTTCTCAGAAACTACTTTAGAAATGAGGCGAATCTACTACGTTGTACATCTTGTTAGATTACACAAACTAGGAAAGTTTGAACTTGCTGCACTCAACCTTCTTTGTAGGAAAGCAAGTGATTCCTAGAACCGAGATTAGCTTATTTCACACAGTACAATGTTAGGCAATGAAGATGTTTGTTTTCTCAAAAAACTACTTTAGAAATGAGCGAGATCTACTAACTTGTACATCTTGTTAGATTACACAAACTAGGAAAGTTTGAACTTGCTCCACTCAACCTTCTTTGTAGGAAAGCAAGTGATTCCTAGATCCGAATTAGCTTATTTCACACAGTACAATGTTAGGCAATGAAGATGTTTGTTTTCTCAACAAACTACTTTAGAAATGAGGCGAATCTACTAACTTGTACATCTTTTTAGATTACACAAACTAGGAAAGTTTGAACTTGCTGCACTCAACCTTCTTTGTAGGAAAGCAAGTGATTCCTAGAACGAATTAGCTTATTTCACACAGTACAATGTTGGCAATGAAGATGTTTGTTTTCTCAAGAAACTACTTTAGAAATGAGGCGAATCTACTACGTTGTACATCTTGTTAGATTACACAAACTAGGAAAGTTTGAACTTGCTGCACTCAACCTTCTTTGTAGGAAAGCAAGTGATTCCTAGAACTGAATTAGCTTATTTCACACAGTACAATGTTGGCAATGAAGATGTTTGTTTTCTCAACAAACTACTTTAGAAATGAGTCGAATCTACTAACTTGTACATCTTGTTAGATTACACAAACTAGGAAAGTTTGAACTTGCTGCACTCAACCTTCTTTGTAGGAAAGCAAGTGATTCCTAGAACCGAATTAGCTTATTTCACAGTACAATGTTCAGCAATGAAGATGTTTGTTTTCTCAACAAACTACTTTAGAAATGAGGCGAATCTACTAACTTGTACATCTTGTTAGATTACACAAACTAGGAAAGTTTGAACTTGCTGCACTCAACCTTCTTTGTAGAAAGCAAGTGATTCCTAGAACCGAATTAGCTTATTTCACACAGTACAATGTTCGGCAATGAAGATGTTTGTTTTCTCAAGAAACTACTTTAGAAATGAGGCGAATCTACTAAGTTGTACATCTTGTTAGATTACACAAACTAGGAAAGTTTGAACTTGCTGCACTCAACCTTCTTTGTAGGAAAGCAAGTGATTCCTAGAACCGAATTAGCTTATTTCACACAGTACAATGTTAGGCAATGAAGATGTTTGTTTTCTCAACAAACTACTTTAGAAATGAGGCCAATCTACTAAGTTGTACATCTTTTTAGATTACACAAACTAGGAAAGTTTGAACTTGCTGCACTCAACCTTCTTTGTAGGAAAGCAAGTGATTCCTAGAACCGAATGAGCTTATTTCACACAGTACAATGTTGGCAATGAAGATGTTTGTTTTTTCTCAATAAACTACTTTAGAAATGAGGCGAATCTACTAACTTGGACATCTTGTTAGATTACACAAACTAGGAAAGTTTGAACTTGCTGCACTCAACCTTCTTTGTAGGAAAGCAAGTGATTCCTAGAGTGAATTAGCTTATTTCACACAGTACAATGTTGGTACAATGAAGATGTTTGTTTTCTCAAGAAACTACTTTAGAAATGAGTCGAATCTACTAACTTGTACATCTTGTTAGATTACACAAACTAGGAAAGTTTGAACTTGCTGCACTCAACCTTCTTTTTAGGAAAGCAAGTGATTCCTAGAATCGAATTAGCTTATTTCACACAGTACAATGTTCGGCAATGAAGATGTTTGTTTTCTCAACAAACTACTTTACAAATTAGTCGAATCTACTAACTTGTACATCTTGTTAGATTACAAACTAAGGAAGTTTGAACTTGCTGCACTCAACCTTCTTTGTAGAAAAGCAAGTGATTCCTAGAACCGAATTAGCTTATTTCACACAGTACAATGTTAGGCAATGAAGATGTTTGTTTTCTCAAGAAACTACTTTAGAAATGAGGCCAATCTACTAACGTTGTGCATCTTGTTAGATTACACAAACTAGGAAAGTTTGAACTTGCTGCACTCAACCTTCTTTGTAGGAAATTAAAGTGATTCCTAGAACGAATTAGCTTATTTCACACAGTACAATGTTCGGCAATGAAGATGTTTGTTTTCTCAAGAAACTACTTTAGAAATGAGGCCAATCTACTACGTTGTACATCTTGTTAGATTACACAAACTAGGAAAGTTTGAACTTGCTGCACTCAACCTTCTTTGTAGGAAAGCAAGTGATTCCTAGAACCGAATGAGCTTATTTCACACAGTACAATGTTAGGCAATGAAGATGTTTGTTTTCTTTCTCAACAAACTACTTTACAAATGAGGCGAATCTACTAACTTGTACATCTTGTTAGATTACACAAACTAGGAAAGTTTGAACTTGCTGCACTCAACCTTCTTTGTAGGAAATTAAAGTGATTCCTAGAGCGAATTAGCTTATTTCACACAGTACAGTGTTTGGCAATGAAGATGTTTGTTTTCTCAAGAAACTACTTTAGAAATGAGGCGAATCTACTAACTTGTACATCTTGTTAGATTATACAAACTAGGAAAGTTTGAACTTGCTGCACTCAACCTTCTTTGTAGGAAAGCAAGTGATTCCTAGAACGAATGAGCTTATTTCACACAGTACAATGTTCGGCAATGAAGATGTTTGTTTTCTCAAGAAACTACTTTAGAAATGAGGTGAATCTACTAACTTGTACATCTTGTTAGATTACACAAACTAGGAAAGTTTGAACTTGCTGCACTCAACCTTCTTTGTAGGAAAGCAAGTGATTCCTAGAAACGAATTAACTTATTTCACACAGTACAATGTTAGGCAATGAAGATGTTTGTTTTCTAAAGAAACTACTTTAGAAATGAGGCGAATCTACTAACTTGTACATCTTGTTAGATTACACAAACTAGGAAAGTTTGAACTTGCTGCACTCAACCTTCTTTGTAGGAAAGCAAGTGATTCCTAGAATCGAATTAGCTTATTTCACACAGTACAATGTTCGGCAATGAAGATGTTTGTTTTCTCAAGAAACTACTTTAGAAATGAGGCCAATCTACTAACTTGTGCATCTTGTTAGATTACACAAACTAGGAAAGTTTGAACTTGCTGCACTCAACCTTCTTTGTAGGAAAGCAAGTGATTCCTAGAACCAGAATTAGCTTATTTCACACAGTACAATGTTCGGCAATGAAGATGTTTGTTTTCTCAAGAAACTACTTTAGAAATGAGTCGAATCTACTAACTTGTACATCTTGTTAGATTACACAAACTAGGAAAGTTTGAACTTGCTGCACTCAACCTTCTTTGTAGAAAGCAAGTGATTCCTAGAACCGAATTAGCTTATTTCACACAGTACAATACAGTGGCAATGAAGATGTTTGTTTTCTCAAGAAACTACTTTAGAAATGAGGCGAATCTACTAAGTTGTACATCTTGTTAGATTACACAAACTAGGAAAGTTTGAACTTGCTGCACTCAACCTTCTTTGTAGGAAAGCAAGTGATTCCTAGAAGCGAATTAGCTTATTTCACACAGTACAAGTGTTGGGCAATGAAGATGTTTGTTTTCTAAAGAAACTACTTTAGAAAAATGAGTTGAATCTACTAACTTGTACATCTTGTTAGATTACACAAACTAGGAAAGTTTGAACTTGCTGCACTCAACCTTCTTTGTAGGAAAGCAAGTGTTTCCTAGAACGAATTAGCTTATTTCACACAGTACAATGTTCGGCAATGAAGATGTTGTTTTTTCTCAAGAAACTACTTTAGAAATGAGGCGAATCTACTAACTTGTACATCTTGTTAGATTACATTACACAAACTAGGAAAGTTTGAACTTGCTGCACTCAACCTTCTTTGTAGGAAAGCAAGTGATTCCTAGAACCGAATTAGCTTATTTCACACAGTACAATGTTCGGCAATGAAGATGTTTGTTTTCTCAAGAAACTACTTTAGAAATGAGGCGAATCTACTAACTTGTACATCTTGTTAGATTACACAAACTAGGAAAGTTTGAACTTGCTGCACTCAACCTTCTTTGTAGGAAAGCAAGTGATTCCTAGAACCGAATTAGCTTATTTCACACAGTACAATGTTCGGCAATAAAGATGTTTGTTTTCTCAAGAAACTACTTTTACAAATGAGGCGAATCTACTAACTTGTACATCTTTTTAGATTACACAAACTAGGAAAGTTTGAACTTGCTGCACTCAACCTTCTTTGTAGGAAAGCAAGTGATTCCTAGAAGCGAATTAGCTTATTTCACACAGTACAATGTTGGGCAATGAAGATGTTTGTTTTCTCAAGAAACTACTTTAGAAATGGGCGAAATCACTAACTTGTACATCTTGTTAGATTACACAAACTAGGAAAGTTTGAACTTGCTGCACTCAACCTTCTTTGTAGGAAAGCAAGTGATTCCTAGAATGGAATTAGCTTATTTCACACAGTACAATGTTGGCAATGAAGATGTTTGTTTTCTCAACAAACTACTTTAGAAATGAGGTGAATCTACTAAGTTGTACATCTTTTTAGATTACACAAACTAGGAAAGTTTGAACTTGCTGCACTCAACCTTCTTTGTAGGAAAGCAAGTGATTCCTAGAACCGAATGAGCTTATTTCACACAGTACAATGTTCGGCAATGAAGATGTTTGTTTTCTCAACAAACTACTTTACAAATGAGTCGAATCTACTAACTTGTACATCTTGTTAGATTACACAAACTAGGAAAGTTTGAACTTGCTGCACTCAACCTTCTTTGTAGGAAAGAAAGTGATTCCTAGAACCGAATTAGCTTATTTCACACAGTACAATGTTAGGTATTGAAGATGTTTGTTTTCTCAAGAAACTACTTTAGAAATGAGGCCAATCTACTACGTTGTACATCTTGTTAGATTACACAAACTAGGAAAGTTTGAACTTGCTGCACTCAACCTTCTTTGTAGGAAAGCAAGTGATTCCTAGAACGAATTAGCTTATTTCACATAGTACAGTGTTGGCAATGAAGATGTTTGTTTTCTCAAGAAACTACTTTAGAAATGAGGACAATCTACTAAGTTGTACATCTTGTTAGATTACACAAACTAGGAAAGTTTGAACTTGCTGCACTCAACCTTCTTTGTAGGAAAGCAAGTGATTCCTAGAACCAAATGAGCTTATTTCACACAGTACAATGTTGGCAATGAAGATGTTTGTTTTCTCAACAAACTACTTTACAAATGAGGCGAATCTACTAACTTGTACATCTTGTTAGATTACACAAACTAGGAAAGTTTGAACTTGCTGCACTCAACCTTCTTTGTAGGAAAGCAAGTGATTCCTAGAACCGAATTAGCTTATTTCACACAGTACAATGTTCGGCAATGAAGATGTTTGTTTTCTCAACAAACTACTTTACAAATGAGGTGAATCTACTAACTTGTACATCTTGTTAGATTACACAAACTAGGAAAGTTTGAACCTGCTGCACTCAACCTTCTTTGTAGGAAATTAAAAGTGATTCCTAGAAGAGAATTAGCTTATTTCACACAGTACAATGTTGGCAATGAAGATGTTTGTTTTCTAAAGAAACTACTTTAGAAATGAGGCGAATCCACTTGTACATCTTGTTAGATTACAGAAACTAGGAAAGTTTGAACTTGCTGCACTCAACCTTCTTTGTAGGAAAAGCAAGTGATTCCTAGAATCAATTAGCTTATTTCACACAGTACAATGTTCAGTAATGAAGATGTTTGTTTTTCTAAAGAAACTACTTTAGAAATGAGGCCAATCTACTACCTTGTACATCTTGTTAGATTACACAAACTAGGAAAGTTTGAACTTGCTGCACTCAACCTTCTTTGTAGGAAAGCAAGTGATTCCTAGAACCGAATTAGCTTATTTCACAGTACAATGTTTGGCAATGAAGATGTTTGTTTTCTCAAGAAACTACTTTAGAAATGAGGCGAATCTACTAACTTGTACATCTTGTTAGATTACACAAACTAGGAAAGTTTGAACTTGCTGCACTCAACCTTTCTTTGTAGGAAAGCAAGTGATTCCTAGAAGCGAATTAGCTTATTTCACACAGTACAATGTTCGGCAATGAAGATGTTTGTTTTCTAAAGAAACTACTTTAGAAATGAGGGGAATCTACTAACTTATACATCTTGTTAGATTACACAAACTAGGAAAGTTTGAACTTGCTGCACTCAACCTTCTTTGTAGGAAAGCAAGTGATTCCTAGAACGAATGAGCTTATTTCACACAGTACAATGTTAGGCAATGAAGATGTTTGTTTTCTCAACAAACTACTTTAGAAATGAGTCAAGATCTACTAACTTGTACATCTTTTTAGATTACACAAACTAGGAAAGTTTGAACTTGCTGCACTCAACCTTCTTTGTTGGAAAGCAAGTGATTCCTAGATCCGAATGAGCTTATTTCACACAGTACAATGTTAGGCATTGAAGATGTTTGTTTTCTCAAGAAACTACTTTAGAAATGAGGCGAATCTTCTAACTTGTACATCTTTTTAGATTACACAAGAAGGAAAGTTTGAACTTGCTGCACTCAACCTTCTTTGTAGAAAGCAAGTGATTCCTAGAAGCGAATTAACTTATTTGACACAGTACAATGTTAGGCAATGAAGATGTTTGTTTTCTAAAGAAACTACTTTAGAAATGAGGTGAATCTACTAACTGTACATCTTGTTAGATTACACAAACTAGGAAAGTTTGAACTTGCTGCACTCAACCTTCTTTGTAGGAAAGCAAGTGATTCCTAGAATCGAATTAGCTTATTTCACACAGTACAATGTTAGGCAATGAAGATGTTTGTTTTCTAAACAAACTACTTTAGAAATGAGGCCATTCTACTAACTTGTACATCTTGTTAGATTACACAAACTAGGAAAGTTTGAACTTGCTGCACTCAACCTTCTTTGTAGGAAAGCAAGTGATTCCTAGAAGCGAATTAGCTTATTTCACACAGTACAATGTTGGTACATGAAGATGTTTCTTTTCTAAAGAAACTACTTTGAAAATGAGGCCAATCTACTACGTTGGGCATCTTTTCAGATTACACAAACAAGGAAAGTTTGAACTTGCTGCACTCAACCTTCTTTGGAGGAAAGCAAGTGATTCCTAGAACCGAACTAGCTTATTTCACACAGTACAATGTTGGCAATGAAGATGTTTGTTTTCTAAAGAAACTACTTTAGAAATGAGGCCAATCTACTAACTTGTACATCTTTTCAGATTCCAAACTAGGAAAGTTTGAACTTGCTGCACTCAACCTTCTTTGTAGGAAGCAAGTGATTCCTAGAACCGAATTAGCTTATTTCACACAGTACAATGTTGGCAATGAAGATGTTTGTTTTCTCAACAAACTACTTTTACAAATGAGTCGAATCTACTAACTTTGTACATCTTGTTAGATTACACAAACTAGGAAAGTTTGAACTTGCTGCACTCATCCTTCTTTGTAGGAAAGCAAGTGATTCCTAGATCCGAATTAGCTTATTTCACACTGTACAATAGGGCAATGAAGATGTTTGTTTTTCTCAACAAAGTACTTTACAAATCTTGTTATTCTTCAAACTAGGATCTTTTAGATTACTTTAACAAGGAAAGCAAGTGTTTGAACTTATTGCACTCAGTACCTACTAAAGAAAGATGTTTGTTTTTTAGAAATGAGGGCCAATCTACTACGTTGTGCATCTTGTTAGATTACATTAACAAGGAAAGTTTGAACTGCTGCACTCAACCTTCTTTGTAGGAAAGCAAGTGATTCCTAGAACCGAATGAGCTTATTTCACACAGTACAATGTTGGCAATGAAGATGTTTGTTTTCTCAACAAACTACTTTACAAATGAGTCGAATCTACTAACTTGGTACATCTTGTTAGATTACACAAACTAGGAAAGTTTGAACTTGCTGCACTCAACCTTCTTTGTAGGAAAGCAAGTGATTCCTAGAACCGAATTAGCTTATTTCACAAAGTACAATGTTCGGCAATGAAGATGTTTGTTTTCTCAACAAACTACTTTACAAATGGCGAATCTACTAACTTGTACATCTTTTTAGATTACACAAACAAGGAAAGTTTGAACTTGCTGCACTCAACCTTCTTTGTAGGAAAGCAACTGATTCCTAGAACCGAATGAGCTTATTTCACACAGTACAATGTTAGGCAATGAAGATGTTTGTTTTCTCAACAAACTACTTTACAAATGAGGCGAATCTACTAACCTGTACATCTTTTTAGATTTACAAACAAGGAAAGTTTGAACTTGCTGCACTCAACCTTCTTTGTAGGAAAGCAAGTGATTCCTAGAACGAATTAACTTATTTCACACAGTACAGTGTTCGGCAATGAAGATGTTTGTTTTTCTAAAGAAACTCCTTTAGAAATGAGGCCAATCTACTACGTTGTACATCTTTTTCAGATTACACAAACTAGGAAAGTTTGAACTTGCTGCACTCAACCTTCTTTGTAGGAAAGCAAGTGATTCCTAGAACCGAATTAGCTTATTTCACACAGTACAATGTTCGGCAATGAAGATGTTTGTTTTCTCAACAAACTACTTTACAAATGGTGAATCTTCTAACTTGTACATCTTTTTAGATTACACAAACAAGGAAAGTTTGAACTTGCTGCACTCAACCTTCTTTGTAGAAAGCAAGTGATTCCTAGAAGCTAATTAACTTATTTCACACAGTACAGTGTTTGGTAATGAAGATGTTTGTTTTCTAAAGAAACTACTTTAGAAATGAGGCCAATCTACTACGTTGTGCATCTTTTCAGATTACATTAACAAGGAAAGTTTGAACTTGCTGCACTCAACCTTCTTTGTAGGAAAGCAAGTGATTCCTAGAATCGAACTAGCTTATTTCACACAGTACAATGTTTCGGCAATGAAGATGTTTCTTTCTAAAGAAACTACTTTAGAAATGAGGCCAATCTACTACGTTGTACATCTTTTTAGATTACAAACTAGGAAAGTTTCAACACTCAACCTTTTGTAGGAAAGCAAGTGATTCCTAGAACCCAATGAGCTTATTTCACACAGTACAATGTTAGGCAATGAAAATGTTTGTTTTCTCAACAAACTACTTTAGAAATGAGGCGAATCTACTAACTGTACATCTTGTTAGATTACATTAACAAGGAAAGTTTGAACTTGCTGCACTCAACCTTCTTTGCAGGAAAACAACTGATTCCTAGAACCGAATGAACTTATTTCACACAGTACAATGTTGGCAATGAAGATGTTTGTTTTCTCAACAAACTACTTTACAAATGAGTCGAATCTACTAACTTGGCCATCTTTTTAGATTACATTAACAAGGAAAGTTTGAACTTGCTGCACTCAACTTTCTTTGTAGAAATTAAACTGATTCCTAGATCGAATGAGCTTATTTCACACAGTACAATGTTGGGCAATGAAGATGGTTGTTTTCTCAACAAAGTACTTTACAAATGAGGCGAATCTTCTTACTTGGCCATCTTTTGAGATTACATTAACAAGGAAAGTTTGAACTTGCTGCACTCAACCTTCTTCGTAGAAATTAATCTGATTCCTAGAAAGCGAATTAACTTATTTCACACAGTACAGTGTTCGGTACTGAAGATGTTTCTTTTCTAAAGAAACTACTTTAGAAATGAGGCCAATCTACTACGTTGTGCATCTTTTCAGATTACATTAACAAGGAAAAGTTTGAACTTGCTGCACTCAAATTTCTTTGTAGGAAAGCAACTGATTCCTAGATCCGAATGAGCATATGTCACACAGTAC
>JAEOAD010001240.1:0-30691 GCA_036365145.1 Orientallactaga sibirica
TAAAAATTAGTTGAATCAAATAAGTTGTACATCTTGTTAAACTACACAAACAAGGAAAGTTTTAACTTGCTGCACTCAACCTTCTTCATAGGAAAGCAATTCATTCCTACAAACGAACTAGATATTTTCACACAGTACAGTGTTCGGCAATGAAGTTTTCTTTTTCTTCTAAACAAAATACTGTAGAAATGACAGCAATCTACTCAGTTGTATATCTCTTTAGATTACAGAAACTAGGAAAGTTTGAACTTGCTCCACTCATCCTGCTTTGTATGAAAGCAACTGATTCCTACAACTGAAAGAGCTTATTTCACACAGTACAATATTTGGCAATGACGATGTTTGTTTTCTAAACAAAGTAGTTTAAAAATGAGGTGAATCAAACAAGTTGTAAGTCTTCTTAGATTACACAAAAAGGAAAGTTGAACTTGCTTCACTCAACCTTCTTCGTAGGAAAGCAACTGATTCCGAGAAACGAACTAGCTATTTTCAAACAGTACAAGGTTCAGCAATGAAGATGTTTGTTTTCTAAACAAACTACTGAAGAAATGACACTAATCTACTAAGTTGTATATTTTTTTAGATTACATTCACCAGGAGTGTTTGAACTTACTGCACTCAACCTTCTTCATAGGAAAACAACTGATTCCCTGAAGCGAACTCGCTTATTTCACACTGTACAGTTTTCGGCAATGAAGATGTTTGTTTTCTAAACAAAGTAGTTTAGAAATCAAGCGAAAATTGTAAGTTGTATATCTTGTTAGATTACACAAGCAAGGAAAATTTGAACTTGCTGCACTCAACCTTCTTTGTAGGAAAGCAACTGATTACTAAAACCGAACAAGCTTATTTCACACAGTATAGTGTTCTACAATGAAGATGTTTGTTTTTTAAACAAACTACTGTAGAAATGAGGCCAATCTACTAAGTTGTACATCTTTTTAGATTACATTAACGAGGAATGTTTGAACTTGCTGCACTCAACATTCCTCGTAGGAAAACAACTGATTCCTTGAACCGAACTAGATTCTTTCAAACAGTACAGTGTTCGGCCATGATGGTGTTTGTTTTCTAAACAAAGTAGTTTATAACTGAAGCAAAACTTGTAAGGTGTACATCTTGTTAGATGACACAAACAAGGAAAGTTTGAAATTGCTGCACTCAACCTTCTTCGTAGGAAAGCAACTGATTTGTAGAACCAAACTAGCTTATTTCACACAGTACAGTGTTCGGCAATGAAGATGTTTGTTTTCTCAACAAAGTACTTTGGAAATGAAGTGAATCTATTAAGTTGTACATCATTTAGATTACATTAACAAGGAAAGTTTGAAGTTGTTGCACTCAACCATCTACTTAGAAATGCAAGTGATTCCTAGAAGCACACTAGCATATTTCACACATTACAGTGTTCGGCAATGGAGATGTTTCTTTTCTAAACAAAGTAGTTTATAAATGAAGTGAAACTTGTAAGTTGTACATCTTGTTAGATTACACAAACAACAAAAGTTTGAACTTGCTGCAATCCACCTTCTTTGTAGGAAAGCAACTGATTCCTACACCGAACTAGCTTATTTCACACTGTATAGGGTTCGGCAATGAAGATGTTTGTTTTCTAAACAAAGTACTTTAGAAATGAGGCGAATCAACTAACATATACATCTTCTTACATTACACAAACTAGGAAACTTTGAACTTGCTGCACTAAACCTTCTTCACAGGAAAGCAACTGGTTCCTAGAACCAAAACGGCTTATTTCACACAGTACAATATTTGTTAATGAGGGTGTTTATTTTCTAAACAGAGTAGTTTAGAAATGAGTCGAATCTAATAAGTTTTACATCTTGTTATATTTCGCATGCAAGGAAAGTTTGAACTTGCTGCACTCAACATTCTTCGTAGGAAAGCAACTGATTCGTAGAAAAGAATTCGCTATTTTCCCACATGGTTCGGCAATGAAGATGTTTGTTTTCTAAATGAACTTCTGTAGAAATGACACCAATCTACTGATTTCTACATCTTTTCAGATTACACTAACAAGGAAAGTTTGAACTTGCTGCACTCAACCTTCCTCGTATGAAAGCTACTGATTCCTAGAACCGAACTTGCTTATTTCACATATTACAGTGTTTGGCAATGAAGATGTTTGTTTTCTAAACAAGCTACTGTAGAAATGAGGCCAATCTACTAAGTTGTACATCTTCTTAAATTACATTAACAAGGAAAGTTTGAACTTGTTGCACTCAACATTCTTCATAGGAAAGCAAATGATTCCTAGAACCTAACTAGCTTATTTCACACAGTATAGGGTTTGGGATTGAATATGTTTGTTTTCTAAACAAACTACTTTAGAAATGAGGCGAATCTACTAACTTATACATCTTGTTAGATTACACATACTTGGAAAGTTTGAGGTTGCTGCACTCAACCTTCTTTGTAGGAAAGCAACTGATTCCTAGAACCAAAACCGCTTATTTCACCCACTACAATATTTGGAAATGAAGGTGTTTGTTTTCTGAACAAAGAAGTTTAGAAATGAGACAATTCTAGTAAGTTGTACATCTTGTTAGATTAAACAAACAAGGAAAGTTTGAACTTCCAGCATTCAACCTTCTTTGTATTAAAGCAACTGATTCCTAGAAATGAACTAGGTATTTTCATACAGTACAGGGTTCGGCATAGAAGATGTTTGTTTTCTAAATAAACTACTGAATTACTGACTCCAATCTACTAAGTTGTACATCTTTTTAGATTACACAAACAAGGAATGTTTGAACTTGCTGCACTCAACCTTCTTCGTAGGAAAGCAACTGATTCCTATAAACGAACTAGTTATTTTCACACAGAACAGGGTTTGGCAATGAAGATGTTTGTTTTCTCAACAAACTACTGTAGAAATGACACCAATGTACTAAGGTGTACATCTTTTTAGATTACATTAAAAAGGAATGTTTGAACTTGCTACACTCAACCTTCTTCGTAAGAAAGCTACTGATTCCTAGAACCGAAGTAGCTTATTTAACACAGTATAGGGTTCAGCAATGAAGATGTTTGTATTCTAAACAAACTAGATTAGAAATGAGGCGAATCTACTAACTTATATATCTTGTTAGATTACACAAACTAGGAAAGTTTAAACTTTCTGCACTCAACCTTCTTCGTAGGAAAGCAACTGATTCCTAGAACCAAAACAGGTTATTTCACACAGTACAACATTTAGCAATGAAGATGTTTGTTTTCTAAACAAAGTACTTTAGAAATTAGGTGAATCAAACAAGTTGTACATGTTGTTAGATTACACAAACAAGGGAAGTTTGAACTTGCTGCACTCAACCTTCTTCATAGGAAAGCAACTGATTCCTACAAACGAACCAGCTATTTACACACAGTACAGGGTTGGGCAATGAAGATGTTTTTCTTCAAAACAAACTACTGTAGAAATGACAGCAATCTACTAAGTTGTACATCTCTTTAGATTACATTATCAAGGAATGTTTGAACTTGCTGCACTCTACCTTCTTCGTAGAAACGCTACTGATTCCTAGAACAGAACTTGCTTATTCCACACAGTACAGTGTTCAGCAATGAAGATGTCTGTTTTCTAAACAAACTACTGTAGAAATGAGGCCAATCTACTAAGTTGTACATCTTTTTAGATTACATTAACAAGGAAAGTTTCAACTTGTTGCACTCAACCATCTTCGTAGGAAAGCAAATGATTCCTAGAACTGAACTAGCTTATTTCATACAGTATAGGGTTTGGCAATGAAGATGTTTGTTATCTAAACAAACTACTTCAGAAATGAGGCGAATCTACTAACTGATATATTTTGTTAGATTACACAAACTAGGAAAGTTTGAACTTGCTACACTCAACCGTCTTCGCAGGAAAGCAACTGATTACTAGAACCAAAAGGGCTTATTTCACCCAGTACAATATTTGTCAATGAAGATATTTGTTTTCTAAACAAAGTAGTTTCGAAATGAGGCGAATCAAATAAGTTGTACATCTTGTTCGATTACACAAAGAAGGAAAATTTGAACTTGCTGCACTCAACCTTCTAAGTAGGAAAGTAACTGATTCGTAGAACCGAACTAGCTTATTTCACACAGTATAGTGTTCTTCAATGCAGATGTTTGTTTTCTAAACAAAGTAGTTTAGAAATAAAGCCAAACTTGTAAGGTATACATCTTGTTAGATTACACAAACAAGGAAAGTTTGAACTTGCTGCACTCTACCTTCTTCGAGGAAAAACAACTGATTCCATGAACCAAAAATCGCTTATTTCACACAGTGCAGTGTTCGGCAATGGAGATGTTTCTTTTCTAAACAAGTAGTTTTGGAATGAAGCGAAACTTCTAAGTTGTACATCTTGTTAGATTACACATACAAGGAAAGTTTGAAATTGCTGCACTCCACCTTCTTCGTATGAAAACAACTGATTCCTAGACCGAACTAGCTTATTTCACAAAGAATAGGGTTTGGTAATGAAGATGTTTGTTTTTTAAAGTAGCTACTGTTGAAATGAGGCGAATCAACTAACGTTTACATCTTGTTATATTACACAAACTAGGAAAGTTTGAACTTGCTGCACTCAACTTTTTCGCAGGAAAGCAACTGATTCCTAGAACCAAAACAGCTTATTTCACACATTACAATATTTGGCAATGAAGGTGTTTGTTTTCTAAACAAAGTAGTTTAGAAATGAGGCGAATCTAATAAGTTGTGCATCGTGTTAGATTACGCAAACAAGGAAAGTTTCAACTTGCTTCACTCAACATTCTTCATAGGAATGCTACTGATTCCTAGAACCGAACTAGCTTATTTCACACAGCACGGTGTTCGGCAATGAAGATGTTTGTTTTTTAAACAAACTAGTGTAGAAATGAGTCCAATCTACTAAGTTGTATATCTTTTTAGACTACATTAACAAGGAAAGTTTGAACTTGTTGGACTCAACCTTGTTCGTAGGAAAACAACTTATTTCCAGAACCGAACTAGCTTATTTCACACAGTATAGGGTTTGGCAATGATGTTTGTTTTCTAAACAAACTATGTTAGAAATGAGGCGAATCTACTAACTTACACATCTTGTGAGATTACACAAACTTGGAAAGCTTGAAGTTGCTGCACTCAAAATTCTTCGTAGGAAAGTAACTGATTCCTGGAACCGAACCCGCTCATTTCACACAGAACAGTGTACGGCAATGAAGATGTTTGCTTTTTCATCAAACTACTTTAGAAATGAGGTGAATCTACTAAGTTGTACATCTTCTTAGATTACATTAACGAGGAATGTTTGAACTTGTTGCACTCAACTTTCTTCGTAGGAAAGCAACTGATTCCTAGACCGAACTAGCTTATTTCACACAGTATAGTGTTTGGCAATGAAGATGTTTGTTTTCTCAACAAACTACATTAGAAATGAGGTGAATCTATTAAGTTGTACATCTTTTTAGATTACATTAACACGGAAAGTTTGAACTTGTTGCAATCAACCATCTCCGTAGAAATGCAACTGATTCCTGGAAACAAACTAGCTTGTTTCACACATTACAGTGTTTGGCAATGGAGATGTTCCTTTTCTAAACAAAGTAGTTTAGAAATGAAGCGAAACTTGTAAGTTGTACATCTTGTTAGATTACACAAAAAACGAAAGTTTGAAGTTGCTGCACTCCACCTTCTTCGTAGGAAAGCAACTGATTCCTAGAACCGAAGTAGCTTATTTTACAAAGTACAGTGTTCGGCAATGAAGAGGTTTGTTTTCTAAACAAAGTAGTTTAGAAATGAAGCGAAACTTCTAAGTTGTATATCTTGTTAGATTACACAAACAAGGAAAGTTTGAAGTGGCTGCACTCAACTTCCTTCGTACGAAAGCAATGATTCCCAGAACCGAACTAGCTTATTTCACACAGTATAGTGGTCGGCAATGAAGATGTTTGTTTTCTAAACAAACTACTGTAGAAATGCGGCCAATCTACTAAGTTGTACATCTTTTTAGATTACATTAACAAGGAACGTTTGAACTTGTTGCACTCAACCTTGTTCGTAGGAAAACAACTTATTCCCAGTACCGAACTAGCTTATTTCACACAGTATGGGGTTCGGCAATGATGTTTGTTTTCTAAACAATCTACTTTAGAAATGAGGTGAATCTACTAACTTATACATCTTGTGAGATTACACAAACTAGGAAAGCTTGTACTTGCTGCACTCTACCTTCTTCATAGGAAAGCAACTGATTCCTAGAACCGAACCCGCTTATTTCACACAGAACACTGTTCTGCAATGAAGATGTTTGCTTTTTCAACAAACTACTTTAGAAATGAGGTCAATCTACTAAGTTGTACATCTTTTTAGATTACATTAACGAGGAATGTTTGAACTTGCTGCACTCAACCTTCTTCATAGGAAAAAACTGATTCCTTGAACCAAAATAGCTTATTTCACACAGTACAGAGTTCTGCAATGAAGGTGTTTGTTTTCTAAACAAACTACTGTAGAAAAGAGGCCAATCTAGTAAGTTGTACATCTTTTTAGATTACATTAACAAGGAAAGTTTGAACTTGTTGCACTCAACCTTCTTCGTAGGACAGGAAATGATTCCTAGAACCGAACTAGCTTATTTCACACAGTACAGGGTTGGGCAGTGAAGATGATTGTTTTCTAAACAAACTACTTTAGAAATGAGGCGAATCTACTTATACATCTTGTTAGATTACACAACCTAGGAAAGTTTGAACTTGCTGCCCTCAACCTTCTAAGTAGGAAAGCAACTGATTCCTAGAACCGAAACTGCTTATTTCACACA
The DNA here is from genome assembly GCA_036365145.1 of Orientallactaga sibirica. Classification (NCBI taxonomy): domain Eukaryota; kingdom Metazoa; phylum Chordata; class Mammalia; order Rodentia; family Dipodidae; genus Orientallactaga; species Orientallactaga sibirica. The sequence goes on from JAEOAD010001240.1 coordinate 6,810, forward strand.
TTACAATTTTTGGCAATAAAGGTGTTTGTTTTCTAAACAAAGTGGTTTAGAAATGAAGCGAAACTTCTAAGTTGTACATCTTGTTAGATTACACAAACAAGGCAAGTTTGAACTTGCTTCCCTCAACCATCTTCGTAGGAAACCAACTCATTCCTAGCGCTGAACTACCTTATTTCACACAGTATTGTGTTCGGCAATGAAGATGTTTTTTTCCTCAACAAACTACTTCAGAAAGGATGTGACTCTATTAAGTTGTACATCTTTATAGATAACATTCACAAGGAATGTTTTAACTGGTTGCAATCAACCATCTCCGTATTAATGCAACTGATTCCTAGAATGAAACTAGCTTATTTCACACATTACAGTGTTCGGCAATGGAGATGTTTCTTTTCTGAACAAAGTAGTTTAGAAATGAACCGAAACTTGTAAGTTGTACATCTTGTTAGATTACACAAACAATGAAAGTTTGAACTTGGATCACTCCACCTTCTTCGTAGGAAAACAACTGATTCCTAGAACCGAAGTAGCTTATTTCACACAGTACAGTGTTCGGCAATGAAGATGTTTGTTTTCTCAACAAGCTACTGTAGAAATGAGGCTAATCTACTACGTTGTACATCTTTTACATTACATTAACAATGAAAGTTTGAACTTTTTGCACTCAACCTTCTTCGTAGGAAAGCAAATGATTCCTGGAAAGAAGTAGCTTATTTCACAGAGTATAGGGTTCGGGAATGAAGATGTTTGTTTTCTAAACAAACTACTTCAGAAATGAGGCGAATCTACTAACTGATACATCTTGTTAGATTACACAAACTAGGAAAGTTTGAACTTGCTGCACTCAACCTTCTTCGCAGGAAAGCAACTGATTCCTAGAACCGAAAGAGCTTATTTCACCCAGTACAATATTTGGCAATGAAGATATTTGTTTTCTAAACAAAGTAGTTTAGAAATGAGGTGAATCAAATAAGTTGTACATCTTGTTTGATTACACAAACAAGGAAAGTTTGAACTTGCTGCACTCAACCTTCTAAGTAGGAAAGCAACTGATTCGTAGAACCGAACTAGCTATTCTTACACATAGTTTGGCAATGAAGATGTTTGTGTTCTAAACATACTACTGTAGAAATGACTCCCATATACTAAGTTGTACGTCTTTTTAGATTACATTAACAAGGAAAGTTTGAACTTGCTGCACTGAAAATTCCTCGTAGGAAAGCTACGGTTTGCTAGAACCGAACTAGCTTATTTCACACAGTATAGTGTTTGGCATTGAAGATGTTTGTTTTCTAAAAAAACTACTGTAGAAATGAGGCCAGTCTACTAAGTTGTACATCATCTAAAATTACGTTAACAAGGAAAGTTGGAACTTGTTTCACTCAACCTTCTTTGTAGGAAAGCACATGATTTCTAGAACCGAACTAGCTTATTTCAAAAACTACAGTGTTTGGCAATGAAGATGTTTGTTTTCTAAACAAAGTAGTTTAGAAATAAAGCGAAACTTGTACGTTGTACATCTTGTTAGATTACACAAACAAGGAAAATTTGAACTTGCTGCACTCAATCTTCTTCGTAGGAAAGCAACCGATTCCTAGAAATGCACTTGCTATGTTCACACAATACATGGTTCGGCAATGAAGATGTTTGTTTTGTAAACAAACTACTTTAGAAATGACGCCAATCTACTAAGTTGTACGTTTTTTTAGATTACATTAACAAGGAAAGTTTGAACTTGCTGCACTCAAAAATCCTCGTAGGAAAGCTACTGATTCCTAGAACTGAACTAGCTTATTTCACACAGTACAGTGTTTGGCATTGAAGATGTTTGTTTTCTAAACAAACTACTGTAGAAACGAGGCCAGTCTACTAATTTGTACATCATCTAAAATTACGTTAACAAGGAAAGTTGGAACTTGTTTCACTCAACCTTCTTTGTAGGAAAGCAACTGATTCCTAGACCCGAAACTGCTTATTTCACACAGTACAATATTTGGGATTGAAGGTTTTTGTTTTCTAAACAAAGAAGTTTAGAAATGAGGCGAATCTAATAAGTTGTACATCTTGTTAGATTACACAAAGAAGGAAAGTTTGAACTTGCTGCACTAAACCTTATTCATAGGAAAGCAACTGAATCCCAGAAACAAACTAGCTTCTTTCACACAGTAGAATGTTAGGCAATGACGATGTTGGTTTTTTAAACAAGTTACTGTAGAAATAAGGACAATATACTAAGTTGTACATCCTTTTAGATTACATTAATAAGGAAAGTTTGAACTTGTTATACTCAACCTTCTTCATAGGAAAGCAACTGATTCCTAGACCGAAGTAGCTTATTTCACACAGTATAGGGTTCGGCAATAAAGATGTTTGTTTTCTGAACAAGCTACTGTTGAAATGAGGCCAATCAACTAACTTATACATCTTGTTCGATTACACAAATTAGGAAAGTTTGAACTTGCTGCACTCAACCTTCTTCGTAGGAAAGCTACTGATTTCTAGAACAGAACTAGCTTATTTGACACAGTGCAGTGTTTGGCAATGAAGATGTTTGTTTTCTAAACAAACTACTGTAGAAATGACGCCAATCTACTAAGTTGTACATCTTTTTAGATTATACTAAAAGGACACAACTTAGGAACGTTTGAACTTGCAGCTATCAACATTTTTTGAAGGAAAACAACTGATTCCTAGAACCGAAAGAGCTTATTTCACACAGTACAATATTTGGCAATGAAGATGTTTGTTTTCTAAACAAAGTAGTTTAGAAATGAGCCGAATGGAATAAGTTGTACATCTTGTTAGATTACACAAACAAGGAAAGTTTGAACTTGCTGCACTCAACCTTCTTCGTAGGAAAGCAACTTATTCCTAGAAACGAACTAGGTATTTTCACACAGTACAGGGTTCGGCAATGAAGATGTTTGTTTTCTAAATGAACTACTGAAGAAATGATGCCAATGTAATAAGTTGTACATCTTTTTAGATTACATTAACAAGGAATATTCGAACTTTATGCATTCAACCTTCTTCGTAGAAAAACAACTGATTCCTCAAACCGAACTAGCTTATTTCACACAGTACAGTGTTCGGAAATGAAGGTGTTTGTTTTCTAAACAAAGTAGTTTAGAAATGAGAGGAATCAAATAAGTTGTACATCTTGTTAGCTTACACAAACAAGGAAAGTTTGAACTTGCTGCCCTCAACCTTCTTTGTAGGAAAGCAACTGATTCCTAGAAACGAACTAGCTATTTTCACACTGCACAGGGTTCGGCACTGAAAATATTTGTTTTCTAAACAAACTACTGTAGAAATGACTCCAATCTACTAACGTGTACATCTTTTTTAGATTACATTAGCAAGGAACGTTTTAACTTGCTGCACTCAACCTTCTTTGTAGGAAAGCAACTGATTCCTAGACCGAACTAGCTTATTTCACACAGTATAGGGTTGGCATTGAAGATGTTTGTTTTCTAAACAAACTCCTTTAGAAATGAGGCGAATCGACTAACTTATATATTTTGTTAGATTACACAAACCAGGAAATTTGAACTTTCTGCACTCAACCTTCTTGTTAGGAAACTAATTGATTTCTAGAACCAAAAGAGCTTATTTCACACAGTACAATTTTTGGCAATGAAGGTGTTTGTTTTCCAAACAAAAAAGTTTAGAAATGAAGAGATACTTATAAGTTGTACATCTTGTGAGATTACACAAACAAGGAAAGTTTGAACTTGCTGCACTCAACATTCTTCGTAGGAAAGCAACTGATTCCTAGAACCGAAGTAGCTTATTTCACACAGTACAGTGTTCGGCAATGATCATGTTTGTTTTCTCAAGAAACTACTTCAGAAATGAGGTGAATCTATATCATTGTACATCTTTTTAGTTTACATTAACAAGGAAAATTTGAACTTGTTGATCTCAACCATCTCCGTAGAAAAGCAACTGATTCCTAGAACCGAATTAGCTTATTTCACACACTACACTGTTTGGCAATGAAGATGTTTTTTTCTAAACAAAGTAGTATAGAAATGAGGAGAATCTAATAAGTTGTACATCTTGTTAGAGTACGGAAACAAAGAAAGTTTGAACTTCCTGCACTCAACCGTGTTCGTAGGAAAACAACTGATTCCTACAAACGAACTACCTTTTTTCACACAGTACAGGGTTCAGCAATGAAGATGTTTGTTTTCTAAACAAGCTGCTGTAGAAATGAGGCGAATCAACTAACTTATACATCTTGTTAGATTATACAAACTAGGAAAATTTGAACTTGCTGCACTCAACCTTATTCTCAGGAAATCACCTGATTCCTATACCTAAAACAGCTTATTTCACACAGTACAATATTTGGCAATGAAGGTGTTTGTTTTCTAAAGAAAGTAGTTTAGAAATGAGGCGAATCTAATAAGTTGGACATCTTGTTAGATTACATTAACAAGGAAAGTTTGAACTTGCTGCTCCCAACCTTCTTCGTAGGAAAGCAACTGATTCCTAGAACCGAACTAGCTTTTTTCACACAGTACAGTGTTCCTCAATGAAGATGTTTGTTTTCTGAACAAACTACTTTAGAAATGAGGTGAATCTATTAAGTTGTACATCTTTTTAGATTACATTAACAAGGAACGTTTGAACTTGTTGCACTCAACCATATCCGTAGAATAGCAACTGATTCCTATAACGGAACTAGCTTATTTCACACATTACCGTGTTTGGCAATGGAGATGTTTCTTTTCTAAACAAAGTAGTTTAGAAATGAATCAAAACTTGTAAGGTGTACATTTTGTTAGATTACAAAAACAAGGAAAGCTTGAACTTGCTGCACTCAACCTTCTTCGTAGGAACGCAACTGATTCCTAGAACTGAACTAGCTTATTTCACCCAGTATAGTGTTCGGCAATGAAGATGTTTGTTTTCTCAACAAATTATTTTAGACATGAAGTGAATCTATTAAGTTGTACATCTTTTTAGATAACATTAACAAGGAAAGTTTGAACGTGTTGCACTCAACCCTCTTCGTAGGGAAGCAACTGATTCCCAGACCAAACTAGCTTATTTCACACAGTATAGGGTTTGGCAATGAAGATGTTTGTTTTCTAAACAAACTACTGTAGAAATGATGCCAATCTACTATGTTGTACTTCTTGTTAGATTACACAAACAAGGAAAGTTTGAACTTGCTGCACTCAACCTTCTTCGCAGGAAAGCAAATGATTCCTAGAACCAAAACAGCTTATTTCACACAGTACAATATTTGGCAATGAAGGTGTTTGTTTTCTAAACAAAGTAGTTTAGAAATGAGACCAATTTACTAAGTTATACATCTTTTTAGATTACATTAACCAGGAAAGTTTGATCTTGTTGCACTCAACTTTTTTCGTAGGAAATCAACTGATTTCTAGACCGAACTAGCTTATTTCACACAGTATAGTGTTCGGCAATGAAGATGTTTGCTTTCTAAACAAACTACTTTAGAAATGAGGAGATTATAGTAACTTATACATATTTTTAGATTACACAAACTAGGAAAGTTTGAACTTGTTGCACTCAACCTTGTTCGTAAGATAGCAACTGTTTCCTAGACCAAACTAGCTTATTTCACAAAGTACAGTGTTTGGCAAGAACATGTTTGTTTTCTTAACAAACTACTTTAGAAATGAGGTGAATCTATTAAGTTGTACATCTTTTTAGATTACTTTAACAAAGAAAGTTTGAACTTGTTGCACTCAACCATCTCCGTAGAAAAGCAACTGATTACTAGAACAGAACTAGCTTATTTCACACACTACAGTGTTTGGCAATGAAGATGTTTGTTTTGTAAACAAAGTAGTTTAGAAATGAAGCGAAACTTGTACGTTGTACATCTTGTTAGATTACACAAACAAGGAAAGTTTGAACTTGCTGCACTCAACCTTCTTTGTAGGAAAGCTACTGATTCCTAGAACCGAACTAGCTTATTTCACACAGTACAGCGTTCGGCAATGAAGATGTTTGTTTTCTAAACAAACTACTGTAGAAATGAGGCTGTGGTAGTTTGAATATATGTCCACCTATATATTCAGGGTTTTACTAGTTATAGTTTGCATCTGCAATCACCTTGCTAGAGGCAATGTCACTGGGGGCTGGTCTTAAGGTGTTAATGGTGTGGGTTTGAGATTCCATTGTTTAGATATGCAAATGTGCCTAGCAGGAGTTCCTGAAGTGTGCTGTGACCTTTTGGCTGTAGTTTTTGCTCTGTGTGCTGTGGTGGCTGCTTGGTTTCTCTCTCTCTCTGCTTGGACCTGTGGAGAGCAGGCCGCTTCTCCTGCCATTATTGAACTTCCCCTGGATCTGTAAGCTTTAATAAATAATATCCCTTCCTCCAAAGCTGTGCCCGGTCTGGAAGTTCATCTCAGCGAACCTGAAGCTGTCTGCTACAGTAAAGTGGTACCGAGGAGTGTGGGGTGAGATGAACCTGATGGTGTGGTTGCTTGTCTTTTGGAACTTTTGTTTTGGAGGAAGGGCATGGACTTGGTGCTTGCAACTGAAGATGCCTTCTGGAGTGTTAAGCCAAGTTTTATGGACTATTCTGATGAGAGTTTCAGAATGCTAAGTGCAGACTGTATTGAACTTCGAGGCTTGGCTTATGAGCTTTCTAAGGGGAAGGACAGACTGCAGAGGACTTTATTGGAACTGGGCTACTGGCATAAGGGATAGCTACGTTCCGCTATCCATGCCCAGAGTGTTTGATCAAACTTAAATTTGTAATGGACTGATGTGCTTGGCTAAAGATATCAGACTGAGATTTTAAGATTTTAAGTTGGAAAACCTGAAGCAAGTTAAAAGTAGAGGCATTAAGACTGGTTTAGCTGTTATTGTCAACACATTAGCATTCTTAAGGAAGGTGGAAGGAAGGTGGCCCGACTGCAGTTGCATTAAAACAATGGAGAGGATGCCTGAGGAAAGACTGTTAAAAATGCAAATTCTTGGAAAGAGCTGACTGGAGAATGAACCTGCTTTTCAAGGCTATGATTTATTTTCTCCCTGGATTAAGAATATGGCAGTGTCCTGCACACCTGGTATTAGTTTTGGAAGCATGAAAAATGCATGGAGTGGTCATGAATTGCACACGGTTCCAGGAGCCGCTGCTGAGATGCGGCATGAGGCAGGGCATGAAGACTCTCAGGAATAGGCTGCAAGAGCCTTTGGAAGATGGGCCGTGGTTTGCATGGAGACCTGAAGATGTTTTGGATATACCAGAAATGTGCAAAAGGGCTACCATGGAGTGCAGTGTTGGCATGGGATAAAAGTTTTCCCTGGCGACTCTGCCCAGCTGGAGGGGCGGAATTGGAAAACCTGGACACTGTCAGTCTATGGTTATATTGAACTTGAACTGCAGAAGTTTGATGACGGCTGATGGTGGTTGAGTTTGCATTGTTCTAGTCTCTCCTTGCTATTCCTTATACAGTTAAAATGTTTACTATGTGCCTTTATATGTTGAAAGTGTTTAACTTGTTTGATTTTACAGAACTCACTATCTTAAGTTGATCAAGACTGTGAGAAGCTTTGAAATAGGACTAAGTACAATTTTCAATGTGTGATAGTTATAAATCTATTGGGGGCCAAGAGCTAAATATATTTGGGGCCATTGGCGGAATGTGGTAGTTTGAACAGATGTCCCTCAAAATATTCAGTATTTTACTAGTTATAGTTTACATATGCAATCACCTTGCTAGAGGCAATGTCACTGGGGGCTGGTCTTAAGGTGTTAATGGTGTGGGTTTGAGATTCCATGGTAAAGATATGCAAATGTGCCTAGCAGGAGTTCCTGAAGTGTTCTGTGTGACCTTTTCGCTGTAGTTTTTGCTCTGTGTGCAGTGGTGGCTGGTTGGATTCTCTCTCTCTGCTTGGCCCTGTGGAGAGCAGGCTGCTTCTCCTGCCATTATGGAACTTCCCCTGGATCTGTAAGCTTCAAAAAATAATATCCCTTCCTCCATAACTGTGCCCGGTCTGGAAGTTCATCTCAGCGAACCTGAAGCTGTCTGCTACAGAGGCCAATCTACTAAGATGTACATCTTTTCATATTACATTAACAAGGAAAGTTTGAACTTGTTGCACTCAACATTCTTCGTAGTAAAGAAAATGACTCCTAGAACCGAACTAGCTTATTTCACATAGTATAGGGTTCAGCAATGAAGATGTTTGTTTTCTAAACAAAGTACTTTATAAATGAGGTGAATCTACTGTCTTATATATCTTGTTAGATTACACAAGCTAGGAAAGTTTGAACTTGCTGCAGTCAACCTTCTTTGTAGGAAAGCAACTGATTCCTAGAAAAGAAACAACTTATTTCACACAGTACAATATTTGGCAATGAAGGTGTTTGTTTTCTAAACAAAGTAGTTTAGAAATGAGACAAATCTAATCAGTTGTCCATATTTTTAGATTACATTAACAACGAAAGTTTGAACTTGCTGCACTTAACTTTCTTCGCAGGAAAGCAACTGATTCCTAGACCGAACTAGCTTATTTCACACAGTATAGGGTTCAGCAATGAAGATGTTTGTTTTCTAAACCCACTACTTTAGAAATGAGGCGAATCTACTACCTTATACATCGTGTTAGATTACACAAACTAGGACAGTTTGAACTTGCTGCACTCAACCTTCTTCGTAGGAAAGCAACTCTTTCCTAGAAACGAACCAGCTTATTTCACACAGTACAGTGTTCAGCAATGAAGATGTTTGTTTTCTCAACAAACTACTTTAGAAATTTGGTGACCCTACCAAGTTGTACATCTTTTTAGATTACATTAACAAGGAATGTTTGAACTTGCTGCACTCAACCTAATTCGTAGGAAAGGAACTGATTCCTAGAACCGAACCAGCTTATTTTACACAGTATACGGTTTGTCAATGAAGATGTTTGTTTTCTAAACCAACAACTTTAGAAATGAGGCGAATCTACTAACTCATACATCTTGTGAGATTACACAAACTAGGTCAGTTTGAACTTGCTGCACTCAACCCGTCTTAGAGGGAAAGCAACTCTTTCTAGAGGTGTTAACCAGCTTATTTCACACAGTACAGTGTTCAGCAATGAAGATGTTTGTTTTCTCAACAAACTACTTTGAAATTTTCTGAACCTACCAAGTTGTACATCTTTAGATTACATTAACAAGGAATGTTTGAACTTGCTGCACTCTCTCAAGTTGTAACTGTGGACACAGCATGAAAATCTTTGTTTTCTCCTTTATTTACACAGAACAGAAAGCTTGGCAATAAATAATTTGAACTTCCTCCAAAGCTATTTTTAGGTCTGGAAGTTCATGTACATCTTTCAGCGAATAACATTAACTGTCTGCAACAGTAATTTCACACAGAACAGTGTTTGGCAATGAAAACAGCTTATTTGTCAGTCTTTTGGCAAAGATGTTTATTTTAGAAATGAGGCAACTGAATCTATTAAGTTGTACATCTTTTTAGATTACATTAAGTTTCAAGAAAGCTTGTGCAGACTGTATTCAACCGAGTCTTGGCAATGAGGAAAGCAACTGATTCAGAGGAGTTGAACTAGCTTATTTCATACAGTATAGGGTTCAGCAATGAAGATGAGTGTTTTCTAAACAAAGTAATTTACTGAAATGAGGCTATATCAACTAACATTTTACATTTTGTTAGATTACCAAACAAGGAAAGTTAAAAGTTGCTGCCCTCAAGGCATTAAGACTGGTTTAGCTGAAACAGCTTATTTCAACAGTACATTAGCATTCTTAAGGAAGGTGGAAGCAAAGGTACTGTTTGTTTTAAAACAATGGATGAGGATGCTTGAATGAAAAGACTGTTAAAAATGCAAATTCTTGGAAAGTTTGAACTTGCTGCAATCAACCTTCTTTAGGAAAATAACTGATTTAAATTAACTCTTATTTTAACAGTATGGCTGTGTCCTGCAAATGAAGTATTAGTTTTGGAAGCAATGAAAAATACATGCACAAATGAATTTGCCCTCAACACGGTTCCAGGAAAGCAACTGATTAATTAACATGAAGACCCTTTGAATTGGCTAGCCTTTGGAAGATGGGAAAATAACTGTACATTCCATGGAACCTGAAGATGTTTGATATTTTGTTAAACAAACTGGAGTGCAGTGAAATGGGATCAAAAACTATTTTTTCCTGAAGTGAATCTCTGTACATCTGAGGGGATTACATTAACTAGGAAAACCTGGACAACTGTCAGTCTAGCTGGTTACATTGAACTTGAACTGCAAAGTTTGATGATGGCTGATGGTTTGAGTTTGCATTGTTATCTACATCTCTGAACTTGCTTGAACTTTTACAGTTAAAATGTTCAACTGATGTGCCTTTAGCTTATTTTGAAAGTGTTTAACTTGTTTGTTTTTCACACACTAGAAACAGTCTTGCAATCAAGGTGAGAAAGTTTTCTCAAAAAAGTACAATTAGAAATGTGTGCTTAAAGTTATAAATGAAGATTTGTTTTTAGATTAAATTAACATTAAGTGGAATCTTGTTAGTTTGAACTTGTTTGCACTCAACCTTCTTCAGGGAAACTAACTTATTCCTAATATGCAACTCACCTTATTTTACAATGTCAGTACAGTGGTTAAGCAATTAATGGTGTTTGTTTTTTTAAACATTAATATGCAAATGTTTTTAGAAATGAGCTGAAGTCTTCTAAGATGTATACATCTTGTTAGCTTTTTACACAAACAATGAGTGTTTGCTGGTTGGTTTTCTCTCAACCTTCTTGGCCCTGTGGAGAGCAGGCTGCTTAAATCCTAATTCCTAAACTGAACTGGAGCTTATTTTTTCAAATAATATCCCTTCCAGCAACTGTATTGGTTTGTTTTCTAAAGTATGAAAAGTACTTTAGAAATGAGGTGAATCTACTAAGATGTACATCTTGTTAGATTACACAAACAAGGAAAGTTTGAACTTGTTGCACTCAACCTTCTTCTTAGGAAAGCAACTGATTCCTAGAACCAAACTAGCTTATTTCACACAGTACAGGGTTCAGCAATGAATGTTTGTTTTCTAAACAAAGTACTTTAGAAATGAGGTGAATCTACTGTCTTATACATCTTGTTAGATTACACAACAAGGAAAGTTTGAACTTGCTGCACTCAACCTTCTTTTGTAGGAAAGCAACTGATTCCTAGAACCAAACAGCTTATTTCACACAGTACAGGGTTTGGCAATGAAGATGTTTGTTTTCTAAACAAAGTATTTTAGAAATGAGGTGAATCTAATAAGTTGTACATCTTTTTAGATTACATTAACAAGGAAAGTTTGAACTTGCTGCACTCAACCTTCTTCTTAGGAAAGCAACTGATTCCTAGAACCGAACTAGCTTATTTCACACAGTATAGGGTTCAGCAATGAAGATGTTTGTTTTCTAAACAAACTACTTTAGAAATGAGGTGAATCTACTAAGTTGTACATCTTTTTAGATTACACAAACTAGGAAAGTTTGAACTTGCTGCACTCAACCTTCTTTGTAGGAAAGCAACTGATTCCTAGAACCGAACCAGCTTATTTCACACAGTACAGTGTATGGCAATGAAGATGTTTGTTTTCTAAACAAACTACTTTAGAAATGAGGTGAAACCTACCAAGTTGTACATCTTTTAGATTACATTAACAAGGAATGTTTGAACTTGCTGCACTCAACCATCTTCGTAGGAAAGCAACTGATTCCTAGAACCGAACTAGCTTATTTCACACAGTACAGTGTTCAGCAATGAAGATGTTTGTTTTCTAAACAAACTACTTTAGAAATGAGGTGAATCTACTAAGTTGTACATCTTTTAGATTACATTAACAAGGAATGTTTGAACTTGCTGCACTCAACCTTCTTCGTAGGAAAATAACTGATTCCTAGAACCAAACTAGCTTATTTCACACAGTACAGTGTTCAGCAATGAAGATGTTTGTTTTTCAACAAACTACTTTAGAAATGAGGTGAACCTACCAAGTTGTACATCTTTTAGATTACATTAACAAGGAATGTTTGAACTTGCTGCACTCAAGGTTCTTTGTAGGAAAGCAACTGATTCCTAGAACCAAAACAGCTTATTTCACACAGTACAGTGTTTGGCAATGAAGATGTTTGTTTTCTCAACAAACTATTTTAGAAATGAGGTGAATCTATTAAGTTGTACATCTTTTTAGATTACATTAACAAGGAAAGTTTGAACTTGCTGCACTCAACCGTCTTCGTAGGAAAGCAACTGATTCCTAGAGCGAACTAGCTTATTTCACACAGTATAGGGTTCAGCAATGAAGATGTTTGTTTTCTAAACAAAGTACTTTAGAAATGAGGCTAATCAACTAACATATACATCTTGATAGATTACACAAGCTAGGAAAGTTTGTACGTGCTGCCCTCAACCTTCTTTGCAGGAAAGCAACTGATTCCTAGAACCAAAACAGCTTATTTCACTCAGTACAATATTTGGCAATGAAGGTGTTTCTTTTCTACACAAAGTAGTTTAGAAATGAGGCGAATCTAATAAGTTGTACATCTTGTTAAAATACACAAACAAGGAAAGTTTTGAACTTGCTGCACTCAACCTTCTTTCCAGGAAAGCAACTGATTAATAGAAACGAACTAGCTATTTTCACACAGTACAGGGTCCGGCAATGAAGATGTTTGTTTTTTAAACAAACTACTGTAGAAATGAGGCCAATCTACTAAGTGGTACATCTTCTAGATTACATTAACTAGGAATGTTTGAACTTGCTGCACTCAACCTTCTTCGTAGGAAAATAACTGATTCCTTGAACCGAACCAGCTTATTTCACACAGTACAGTGTTTGGCAATGAAGGTGTCTGTTTTCTCAAAAAACTACTTTAGAAATGAGGTGAACCTACCAAGTTGTACATCTTTTTACATTACATTAACAAGGAATGTTTGAACTTGCTGCACACAACCTTCTTCGTAGGAAAATAACTGATTCCTTGAACCGAACTAGCTTATTTCACACAGTACAGTGTTCGGCAATGAAGGTGTTTGTTTTCTAAACAAGGTAGTTTAGAAATGAAGCGAAACTTGTAAGATGTATATGTTGTTAGATTACAAAAACAATGAAAGTTTGAACTGACTGCACTCAACCTTCTTCGTAGGAAAGCATCTAATTCCTAAACTGAACTAGCTTATTTTACACAGTATAGGGTTCAGCAATTAAGACGTTTGTTTTCTAAACAAAGTACTTTAGAAATGAGCGAATCAACTAACATATACATCTTGTTAGATTACACAAACTAGGAAAGTTTGTACTTGCTGCCCTCAACCTTCTTCGCAGGAAAGCAACTGATTCCTAAAACCAAAACAGCTTATTTCACTCAGTACAATATTAGGCAATGAAGTTGTTTGTTTTCTACACAAAGTAGTTTAGAAATGAGGCGAATCTAATAAGTTGTACATCTTGTTCGATTACACAAACAAGGAATGTTTGAACTTGCTGCACTCAACCTTCTTCGCAGGAAAGCAACTGATTCCTAGAACCGAACTAGCTTATTTCACACAGTACAGTGTTCGGCAATGAAAATCTTTGTTTTCTCAACAAACTATTTTAGAAATGAGGTGAATCTATTAAGTTGTACATCTTTTTAGATTACATTAACAAAGAAAGTTTGTACTTGTACTCAACCTTCTTCTTAGGAGTGCAACTGATTCCTTACCGAACTAGCTTATTTCACACAGTATAGGGTTCAGCAATGAAGATGGTTTGTTTTTCTGTACAAAGTACTTTAGAAATGAGGTGAATCAACTAATATATACATCTTCTTAGATTACACAAGCTAGGAAAGTTTGTACTTGCTGCCCTCAACCTTCTTCACAGGAAAGCAACTGATTCCTAGAACCAAAACAGCTTATTTCACTCAGTACAATATATGGCAATGAAGGTGTTTGTTTTCTACACAAAGTAGTTAGAAATGAGGAGAATCTCATAAGTTGTACATCTTGTTACACTACACAAACAAGGAAAGTTTGAACTTGCTGCGCTCAAACTTCTTCGCAGGAAAGCAACTGATTCCTAGAAAGGAACTAGCTATTTTCACAGTACAGGGTCCAGCAATGAAGATGTCTGTTTTTTAAACAAACTACTGTAGAAATGAGGCCAATCTACTAAGTGGTACATCTTTTTAGATTACATTAACTAGGAATGTTTGAACTTACTGCACCCAACCTTCTTCGTAGGAAAGTAACTTATTCCTAGAACCGAACTACCTTTTCACACATTATATTGTTTGGTAATGAAGATGTTTGTTTTCTCAACAAACTACTTTAGAAATGAGGTGAACCTACCAAGTTGTACATCTTTTTAGATTACATTAACAAGGAATGTTTGAACTTGCTACACTCAAGGTTCTTTGTAGGAAAGCAACTGATTCCTAGAACCAAACCAGCTTATTTCACGCAGTACAGTGTTCGGCAATGAAGATGTTGGTTTTCTCAACAAACTACTTTAGAAATGAGGTGAACCTACCAAGTTGTAAATCTTTTAAATTACACTAACAAGGAATGTTGGAACTTGCTGCACACAAACTTCTTCGTAGGAAAATAACTGATTACTTTAACCGAACTAGCTTATTTCACACAGTACAGTGTTCGGCAATGAAGGTGTTTGTTTTCGAAACGAGGTAGTTTAGAAATGAAGTGAAACTTGTAAGGTGTACATGTTGTTAGATTACACAAACAAGGAAAGTTTGAACTGAATGCACTCAACCTTCTTCGGAGGAAAGCATCTGATTCCAAAACTGAAGTAGCTTATTTCACACAGTATAGGGTTCAGCAATGAAGATGTTTGTTTTCTACACAAAGTACTTTAGAAATGAGGTGAATCAACTAACATATAAATCTTGTTAGATTACACAAACTAGGAACGTTTGTACTTGCTGCCCTCAACCTTCTTCGCAGGAAAGCAACTGATTCCTAGAACCAAAACAGGTTATTTCACTCAGCACAATATTTGGCAATGAAGGTGATTGTTTCCTACACAAAGTAGTTTAGAAATGAGGCGAATCTAATAAGTTGTACATCTTGTTAGATTACACAAACAAGGAAAGTTTGAACTTCCTGCACTCAACCTTCTTCATAGGAAAGCAACTGATTCCTAGAAACGAACTAGCTATTTTAACACAGTACAGGGTTCGGCAATGAAGGTGTTTGTTTTTTAAACAAACTACTGTAGAAATGAGGCCAACCTACTAAGTGGCACATATTTTTAGATTACATTAACTAGGAATGTTTGAACTTGCTGCATTCAATCTTCTTCGTAGGAAAATAACTGATTCCTTGAACCGAACTAGCTTATTTCACACAGTACAGTGTTCGGCAACGAAGGTGTTTGTTTTCTAAACAAAGTAGTTTAGATATGAAGTGAAACTTGTAAGGTGTACATGTTGTTAGATTACACAAACGAAGAAATTTTGAACTTGCTGCACTCAACCATCTTCGTTGGAAAGCAACTGATTACTAGCACCGAACTAACTTATTTCAACAGTAAAATGTTCGGCAATGAAGATGTTTGTTTTCTCAACAAACTACCTTAGAAATGAAGTGAACCTACTCAGTTGTACACCTTTTTAGATTACATTAACAAGGAATGTTTGAACTCGCTGCACATAACCTTCTTCGTAGGAAAATAACTGATTCCTTGAACCAAACTCGCTTATTTCACACAGCACAGTATTCGGCAATGAAGGTGTTTGTTTTTTAAACAATGTAGTTTAAAAACGAAGTGAAACTTGTTAGTTGTACATCTTGTTAGATTACACAAAAAAGGAATGTTTGAACTTGCTGCACACAACCATCTTCAAGGAAAGCAACTGATTCCTAGAACCGAACTAGCTTATTTCACACAGTACAGTGTTGGCAATGAAGATGTTTGTTTTCTCAACAAACTATTTTAGAAATGAGGTGAATCTATTAAGTTGTACATCTTTTTAGATTACATTAACAAAGAAAGCTTGTACTTGTACTCAACCGTCTTCGTAGGAAAGCAACTGATTCCTAGAGCGAACTAGCTTATTTCACACAGTATAGGGTTCAGCAATGAAGATGTATGTTTTCTAAACAAAGTACTTTAGAAATGAGGCTAATCAACTAACATATACATCTTGATAGATTACGCAAGCTAGGAAAGTTTGTACGTGCTGCCCTCAACCTTCTTTGCAGGAAAGCAACTGATTCCTAGAACCAAAACAGCTTATTTCACTCAGTACAATATTTGGCAATGAAGGTGTTTCTTTTCTACACAAAGTAGTTTAGAAATGAGGCGAATCTAATAAGTTGTACATCTTGTTAAAATACACAAACAAGGAAAGTTTTGAACTTGCTGCACTCAACCTTCTTTCCAGGAAAGCAACTGATTAATAGAAACTGAACTAGCTATTTTCACACAGTACAGGGTTCAGCAATGAAGATGTTTGTTTTTTAAACAAACTACTGTAGAAATGAGGCCAATCTACTAAGTGGTACATCTTCTAGATTACATTAACTAGGAATGTTTGAACTTGCTGCACTCAACCTTCTTCATAGGAAAATAACTGATTCCTTGAACCGAACTAGCTTATTTTCACACAGTACAGGGTAAACAAAGTAGTTTAGAAATGAAAATCTTGTTAGTTGTACATCTTGTTAGATTAAACAAACAAGGAATGTTTGAACTTGCTGCACTCAACCTTCTTCATAGGAAAGCAACTGAGAACCATCTATTTTCACAAAGTACAGTGTTCTGAAATGAAGATGTTTGTTTTTAAAACAAACTACTTTAGAAATGAGGTGAACCTATCTAAGTTGTACATCTTTTTAGATTACATTAACTAGGAATGTTTGAACTTTTGCATTCAACCTTCTTCGAAGGAAAATAACTGATTCCTAGAACTGAACTAGCTTATTTCACACAGTACAGTGTTCGGCAATGAAGGTGTTTGTTTTCTAAACAAACTAGTTTAGAAATGAAGTGAAACTACTAAGTTTTACATCTTTTAGATTACATTAACAAGGAATGTTTGAACTTGCTGCACACAACCTTCTTCGTAGGAAAAAACTGATTCCTTGAACCGAACTAGCTTATTTCACACAGTACAGTGTTCGCAATGAAGGTGTTTGTTTTTAAACAAGTACTTGTAAGTTGTACATCTTTTTAGATTACACAAACAAGGAAAGTTTGAACTGACTGCACTCAAAGGAAAGCAACTGATTCCTTAAACTGAACTAGCTTATTTCACACAGTACAGGGTTCAGCAATGAAGATGTTTGTTTTCTAAACAAAGTACTTTAGAAATGAGGCAAATCAACTAAGTTATACATCTTGTTAGATTACACAAACTAGGAAAGTTTGAACTTGCTGCACGCAACCTTCTTCGCAGGAAAGCAACTGATTCCTAGAACCAAAACAGCTTATTTCACACAGTACAATATTTGGCAATGAAGGTGTTTGTTTTCTAAACAAAGTAGTTTAGAAATGAGGTGAATCTAATAAGTTGTACATCTTGTTAGATTACACAAACAAGGAAAGTTTGAACTTGCTGCACTCAACCTTTTTCTCAACAGGAAAACAACTGATTCCTAGAAAGAAAAGCTATTTTCACACAGTACAGGGTTTGGCAATGAAGATGTTTGTTTTTAAACAAACTACTGTAGAAATGAGGCCAATCTACTAAGTGGTACATCTTTTAGATTACATTAACAAGGAATGTTTGAACTTGCTGCACTCAACCTTCTTTTAGGAAAGCAACTGATTCCTAGAACCAAACTAGCTTATTTCACACAGTACAGTGTTTGGCAATGAAGGTGTTTGTTTTCTAAACAAAGTAGTTTAGAAATGAACCAGAAACTTGTAAGTTGTACATCTTGTTAGATTACACAAACAAGGAAAGTTTGAACTTTCTGCACTCAACCTTCTTTCCAGGAAAGCAACTGATTCCTAGAACCGAACCAGCTTATTTCACACAGTAAAGTGTTCAGAAATGAAGATGTTTGTTTTCTCAACAACAAACTACTTTAGAAATGAGGTGAACCTACTAAGTTGTACATCTTTTAGATTACATTAACAAGGAATGTTTGAACTTGCTGCACTCAACCTTCTTCATAGGAAAATAACTGATTCCTTGAACTGAACTAGCTTATTTCACACAGTACAGTGTTCGGCAATGAAGATGTTTGTTTTCTAAACAAACTAGTTTAGAAATAAAGTGAAACTTCTTGTACATCTTGTTAGATTACACAAACAAGGAAAGTTTGAACTTGCTGCACTCAACCTTCTTGTAGGAAAGAAACTGATTCCTAGAACCAAACTAGCTTATTTCACACAGTACAGTGTTAGGCAATGAAGATGTTTGTTTTTAAAACAAACTACTTTAGAAATGAGCCAATCTACTAAGTTGTACATCTTTTAGATTACATTAACAAGGAATGTTTGAACTTACTGCACTCAACTTTTCGTAGGAAAGCAACTGATTCCTAGAACCAAACTAGCTTATTTCACACAGTACAGTGTTTGGCAATGAAGATGTTTGTTTTCTAAACAAACTACTTTAGAAATGAGGTGTAAGTTATACATCTTTTTAGATTACACAAACAAGGAAAGTTTGAAAAGGAAAGCAACTGATTCCTAGAAATGAACTAGCTATTTTTCACAGTACAGTGTTGGCAATGAAGATGTTTGTTTTCTAAACAAACTACTTTAGAAATGAGCCAATCTTAAGTTGTACATCTTTTAGATTACATTAACAAGGAATGTTTGAACTTGCTGCACTCAACCTTTTTTTGTAGGAAAGCAACTGATTCCTAGAACTGAACTAGCTTATTTTACACAGTATAGTGTTTGGTAATGAAGATGTTTGTTTTCTAAACAAACTACTTTAGAAATGAGGGTAACTTATACATCTTTTTAGATTACACAAAACAAGGAAAGTTTGAACTTGACTGCACTCAACCTTCTTTGTAGGAAAGCATCTGATTCTAAACAAAGCTTATTTCACACAGTATAGGGTTCACCTATGAAGATGTTTGTTGTCTAAACAAAGTACTTTAGAAATGGGGCAAATCAACTACCATATACATCTTGATAGATTACACAAACTAGGAAAGTTTGTACTTGCTGCCCGCAACCTTCTTCGCAGGAAAGCAACTGATTCCTAGAACCAAAACAGCTTATTTCACTCAGTACAATATTTGGCAATGAAGGTGTTTGTTTTCTACATAAAGTAGTTTAGAAATGAGGCCAATATAATAAGTTGTACATCTTGTTAGATTACACAAACAAGGAAAGTTTGAACTTGCTGCACTCACTGTTCTTCGTAGGAAAACAACTGATTACTAGAAACTAGCTATTTTCACACAGTACAGGGTTCGGCAATGAAGATGTTTGTTTTTTAAACAAACTACTGTAGAAATGAGGCCAATCTACTAAGTGGTACATCTTTTTAGATTACATTAACTAGGAATGTTTGAACTTGCTGCACTCAACCTTCTATGTAGGAAAATAACTGATTCCTTGAACCGAACTAGCTTATTTCACATAGTACAGTGTTCGGCAACGAAGGTGTTTGGTTTCTAAACAAAGTAGTTTAGATATGAAGCGAAACTTGTAAGGTGTACATGTTGTTAGATTACACAAACAAGGAAAGTTTGAACTTTCTGCACTCAACCATCTTTGTTGGAAAGAAACTGATTCCTAGCACCGAACTAACTTATTTCCCATAGTAAAGTGTTCAGAAATGAAGATGTTTGTTTTCTCAACAAACTACTGTAGAAATGAGGTGAACCTACTAAGTTGTACACCTTTTTAGATTACATTAACAAGGAATGTTTGAACTTGCTGCACATAACCTTCTTCATAGGAAAATAACTGATTCCTTGAACTGAGCTAGCTTATTTCACACAGTACAGTGTTCGGCAATGAAGATGTTTGCTTTCTAAAGATAGCAGTTTAGAAATAAAGTGAAACTTTTAACTTGTACATCTTGTTAGATTACACAAACGAGGAAAGTTTGAACTTGCTGCACTCAACGTTCTTCGTAGGAAAGAAAGTGATTCCTAGGACCAAACTAGCTTATTTCACACAGTATAGTGTTAGGCAATGAAGATGGTTGTTTTTTTAACAAACTACTGTAGAAATAAGGCCAATCTACTAAGTGGTACATCTTTATAGATTACATTAACTAGGAATGTTTGAACTTACTGCACTCAACTTTCTTCGTAGCAAAATAACTGATTCCTAGAACCGAACTACCTTATTTTACACAGTATACGGTTTGGCAATGAAGATGTTTGTTTTCTAAACCAACTACTTTAGAAATGAGGCGAATCTACTAACTTATACATCCTGTGAGATTACACAAACTAGGACAGTTTGAACTTGCTACACTGAAATTTCTTCGTAGGAAAGCAACTGATTCCTAGAAATGAACTAGCTATTTTCACACAGTACAGGGTTCGGCAATGAAGATGTTTGTTTTTTAAACAAACTAGTGTAGAAATGAGGCCAATCTACTAAGTGGTACATCTCTGTAGATTATATTAACTAGGAATGTTTGAACTTGCTGCACTAAAACTTTTTCGTAGGAAAGCAACTGATTCCTAGAACCGAACCAGCTTATTTTACACAGTATACGGTTTGGTAATGAAGATGTTTGTTTTCTAAACCAACTACTTTAGAAATGAGGCGAATCTACTAACTTATGCATCCTGTGAGATTACACAAACTAGGACAGTTTGAACTTGATCCACTGATCCTTCTTCGTAGGAAAGCAACTGATTCCTAGAACTGAACCAGCTTATTTCACACAGTACAGTGTTCTGTTATGAAGATGTTTGTTTTCTCAACAAACTACTTTAGAAATGAGGTGAACCTACCAAGTTGTACATCTTTTTAGATTACATTAACAAGGAATATTTGAACTTGCTGCACACAACCTTCTTCGTAGGAAAATAACTGATTTCTTGAACTGAACTAGCTTATTTCACACAGTACAGTGTTCGGCAATGAAGGTGTTTGTTTTGTAAACAAGGCAGTTTAGAAATGAAGCGAAACTTGTAAAGTGTACCTGTTGTTAGATTACACAAACAAGGAAAGTTTGAACTGACTGCACTCAACCTTCTTCATAGGAAAGCATCTGATTCCTAAACTGAACTAGCTTATTTCATACAGTATACGGTTCAGCAATGAAGATGTTTGTTTTCTAAACCAACTACTTTAGAAATGAGGCGAATCTACTAACTTATACATCTTGTGAGATTACACAAACTAGGACAGTTTGAACTAGCTGCACTCAACCTTCTTTGTAGGAAAGCAACTGATTCCTAGAACCGAACCAGCTTATTTTACACAGTTTACGGTTTGGCAATGAAGATGTTTGTTTTCTAAATCAACTACTTTAGAAATGAGGCGAATCTACTAACTTATACATCTTGTGAGATTACACAAACTAGGACAGTTTGAACTTGCTGCACTCAACCTTCTTCGTAGGAAAGCAACTGATTCCTAGACCGAACTAGCTTATTTCACACAGTATAGTGTTCGGCAATGAAGATGTTTGTTTTCTAAACAAAGCAGTTTAGAAATGAAGCGAAAGTTGTAACTTGTACATCTTGTTAGATTACACAAACGAGGAAATTTTGAACTTGCTGGACTCAACGTTCTTCATAGGAAAGCAACTGATTCCTAGAAACGAACTAGCTATTTTCACACAGTACATGGTCCGGCAATGAAGATGTTTGTTTTTTAGACAAACTACTGTAGAAATGAGGCCAATCCACTAAGTGGTATATCTTTGTAGATTACATTAACCAGGAATGTTTGGCAATGAAGACGTTTGTTTTCTAAAGCAACTACTTTAGAAATGACACGAATCTACTTACTTATACATCTTGTGAGATTACACAAACTAGGACAGTTTGAACTTGCTTCACTCAACCTTCTTTGCAGGAAAGCAACTGATCCCTATAACCGAACCAGCTTATTTCAAACAGTACAGTGTTCGGCAATGCAGATGTTTGTTTTCTCAACAAACTACTTTAGAAATGAGGTCAACCTACCAAGTTGTACATCTTTTTAGATTACATTAAAAAGGAATGTTTGAACTTGCCGCACACAACCTTCTTCGTAGGAAAATAACTGATTCCTTTAACCGAACTAGCTTATTTCACACAGTACAGTGTTCAGCAATGAAGGTGTTTGTTTTCTAAATAAGGTAGTTTAGAAATGAGGCAAATCAACTAACATATACATATTGTTAGCTTACACAAACTAGGAAGGTTTGTACTTGCTGCCCTCAACCTTCTTCGCAGGAAAGGAACTGATTCCTAGAACCAAAACAGCTTATTTCACTCAGTACAATATTTGGCAATGAAGGGGTTTGTTTTCTACACAAAGTAGTTTAGAAATGAGGCGAATCTAGTAAGTTGTACATCTTGTTAGATTACACAAACAAGGAAAGTTTGAACTTTTTGCACTCAACCATCTGTGTAGAAGTGCAACTTATTTCTACAACCAAACTAGCTTATTTCACACATTACAGTGTTCAGCAATGGAGATGTTTGTTTTCTAAACAAAGTAGTTCAGAAATGAAGTGAAACTTGTAAGTTGTACTTCTTGTTACATTACACAAAGGACGAAAGTTTGAACTTGCTGCACTCCACCTTCATTGTAGGAATGGAACTGATTCCTAGACCCGAAGTAGCTTATTTCACTCCATTCAGTGTTCTGCAATGAAGTTGTTTGTTTTCTCTAAAAGCTACTGTAGAAATGAGGCCAATCTACTAAGCTGTACATCTTTTACATTACATTAACAAGGAAAGTTTAAACTTGTTGCACTCAACCTTCTTCGTAGGAAAGTTTCTGGTTCCCTAGAACCGACATAGCTTATTTCACACAGTACAGTGTTCAGCAAAGAAGATGTTTGTTTTCTAAACAAACTACTGTAGAAATGAGGTCAATCTACAAAGTTTTACATCTTTTTAGATTACATTAAAAAGGAAAGTTTGGACTTGTTCCACTCAACCTTCTTCATAGGAAAGCAAATGATTCCTAGAACCGAACTAGCTTATTCCACACAGTATAGGGTTCGGCAATGAAGATGTTTGTTTTCTAAACAAACTACTTTAGAAATGAAGCGAATCTATTTATACATCTTGTTAGATTACACAAACTAGGAAAGTTTGAACTGGCTGCACTCAACCTTGTTCGTAGGAAAGCAACTGATTCCTAGAACCAAAACAGCTTATATCACACAGTACAATATTGGGCAATGAAGATGTATGTTTTCTAAACAAAGCAGTTTAGCAATTAGGCGAATCAAATAAGTTTTACATCTTGTTAAACTACACAAACAAGGAAAGTTATAACTTGCTGCACTCAACCTTCTTCGTAGGAAAGCAACTGATTCCGACAAAAGAACTAGCTATTTTCAAACAGTACAGTTTTTGGCAATGAAGATGTTTTTCTTCTAAACAAACTACTGTAGAAATGACAGCAATCTATTAAGTTGTATATCTCTTTAGATTACATTAGCAAGGAAAGTTTGAACTTGCTGCACTGAACGTTTTTCGTAGGAAAGCTACTGATTCCTAGAAGCGAACTAGCTTATTTCACACAGTACAGTGTTTGGCAATGAAGATGTTTCTTTTCTAAACATACTACTGTAGAAAAGAGGCTAATCTACTAAGTTGTACATCATTTTAGATTACATTAACAAGGAAAGTTTGAACTTGTTACACTCAACCATCTTCGTAGGAAAGCACATGGTTCCTAGAACCGAACCAGCTTATTTCACACAGTATAGGGATCGGCAATGAAGATGGTTGTTTTCTAAAGAAACTACTTCAGAAATGAGGTGAATCTACTAATTGAAACTTCTTGTTAAATT
>JAEOAD010001340.1:0-26766 GCA_036365145.1 Orientallactaga sibirica
AATCAGTTTAATTTGTAATGAGAAGAAGGTTGAGTGCAGCAAGTTCAAACTTTCCTTGTTAATGTAATCTAAAAATATGGCCAAGTTAGAAGATTTGCCTCATTTGTAAAGTACTTTGTTGAGAAAACACACACCTTCATTGCCGAACATTGTACTGTGTGAAATAAGCTCATTCGGTTCTAGGAATCAGTTGTTTTCCTACAAAGAAGGTTGAGTGCAGCAAGTTCAAACTTTCCTTTTAATGTAATCTAAAAAGATGTCCAAGTTAGTAGATTCGCCTCATTTGTAAAGTAGTTTGTTGAGGAAACAAACATCTTCATTGCCGAATATTGTACTGTGTGAAATAAGCTCATTCGGTTCTAGGAATCAGTTGCTTTCCTACAAAGAAGGTTGAGTGCAGCAAGTTCAAACTTTCCTTGTTAATGTAATCTGAAAAGATGCACAACTTAGTAGATTGGCCTCCTTTCTAAAGTCGTTTGTTTAGAAAACAAACATCTTCATTATTGAACACTGTACTATGTGAAATGACCTAGTTCAATTCTAGGAATCACTTGCTTTCCTACGAAGAAGGTTGAGTGCAGCAAGTTCAAACTTTCCTACTTTGTGAAATATAACAAGATGTATAAGTTAGTGGATTCGACTCATTTCTAAACTAGTTTCTATAGAAAAGAAACATCTTCAGTACCGAACACTGTACTGTGTGAAATAAGTTAATTCGCTTCTAGGAATCAGTTTAATTTCTTCGAAGAAGGTTGAGTGCAGCAAGATCAAACTTTCCTTGTTAATGTAATCTCAAAAGATGGCTAAGTTAGTAGATTCACCTCATTTGTAAAGTACTTTGTTGAGAAAACAAACATCTTCATTGCCGAACATTGTACTGTGTGAAATAAGCTCATTCGGTTCTAGGAATCAGTTGCTTTCCTACAAAGAAGGTTGAGTGCAGCAAGTTCAAACTTTCCTTTATAATGTAATCTGAAAAGATGCACAACTTAGTAGATTGGCCTCATTTCTAAAGTAGTTTCTTTAGAAAAGAAACATCTTCAGTACCGAACACTGTGCTGTGTGAAATAAGTTAATTCGCTTCTAGGAATCAGTTTAATTTCTACGAAGAAAGTTGAGTGCAGCAAGTTTAAACTTTCCTTGTTAATGTAATCTGAAAAGATGCACAACGTAGTAGATTGGCCTCATTTCTAAAATAGTTTCTTTAGAAAAGAAACATCTTCAGTACCGAACACTGTACTGTGTGAAATAAGTTAATTCGCTTCTAGGAATCAGTTTAATTTCTACGAAGAAGGTTGAGTGCAGCAAGTCCAAACTTTCCTTGTTAATGTAATCTAAAAAGATGGCCAAGGTAGAAGATTCGCCTCATTTGTAAAGTACTTTGTTGAGAAAACAAACATCTTCATTGCCGAACATTGAACCGTGTGAAATAAGCTCATTCGGTTCTAGAAATCAGTTGCTTTCCTACAAAGAAGGTTGAGTGCAGCAAGTTCAAACTTTCCTTGTTAATGTAATCTGAAAAGATGCACAACTTAGTAGATTGACCTCATTTCTAAAGTAATTTGTTTGGAAAACAAACATCTTCATTAAGGAACACTGTACTATGTGAAATGAGCTAGTTCGATTCTAGGAATCACTTGCTTTCCTACGAAGATGGTTGAGTGCAGCAAGTTCAAACTTTCCTACTTTGTGTAAACTAACAAGGTGTACAAGTTAGTGGATTCGCATCATTTCTAAAGTAGTTTCTTTAGAAAAGAAACATCTTCAGTACCGAACACTGTACTGTGTGAAATAAGTTAATTCGCTTGTAGGAATCAGTTTAATTTCTACGAAGAAGGTTGAGTGCAGCAAGTTCAAACTTTCCTTGTTAATGTAATCTCAAAAGATGGCCAAGTTAGAACATTCGCCTCATTTTTAAAGTACTTTGTTGATAAAACAAACATCTTCATTGCCGAACATTGTACTGTGTGAAATAAGCTCATTCGGTTCTAGGAATCAGTTGCTTTCCTACACAGAAGGTTGAGTGCAGCAAGTTCAAACATTCCTTCTTAATGTAATCTGAAAAGATGCACAACTTAGTAGATTGGCCTCATTTCTAAAGTAGTTTGTTTAGAAAACAAACATCTTCATTACCGAATCCTGTACTATGTGAAATGAGCTAGTTCGATAATAGGAATCACTTGCTTTCCTACGAAGAAGGTTGAGTGGAGCAAGTTCAAACTTTCCTACTTGTGTAATCTAACAAGATGTACAAGTTAGTGGATTCGCCTCATTTCTAAAGTAGTTTCTTTAAAAAAGAAACATCTTCATTACCCAACACTGTATTCTGTGAAATAATTTAATTCGCTTCTAGGAATCAGTTTAATTTCTACGAAGAAGGTTGAGTGCAGCAAGTTCAAACTTTCCTTGTTAATGTAATCTCAAAAGATGGCCAAGTTAGACGATTCTCCTCATTTGTAAAGTACTTTGTTGATAAAACAAACATCTTCATTGCCAAACGTTGTACTGTGTGAAATAAGCTCATTCGGTTCTAGGAATCAGTTGCTTTCCTACAAAGAAGGTTGAGTGCAGCAAGTTCAAACTTTCCTTGTTAATGTAATCTGAAAAGATGCACAACTTAGTAGATTGGCCTCATTTCTAAAGTAGTTTGTTTAGAAAAGAAACATCTTCATTACCGAACACTGTACTATGTGAAATGAGCTAGTTCGATAATAGGAATCACTTGCTTTCCTACGAAGAAGGTTGAGTGCAGCAAGTTCAAACTTTCCTACTTTGTGTAATCTAACAAATTGTACAAGTTAGTGGATTCGCCTTATTTCTAAAGTACTTTTTTTAGAACAGAAACATCTTCAGTACCGAACAGTGTACTGTGTCAAATAAGTTAATTCGCTTCTAGGAATCAGTTTAATTTCTACGAAGGAGGTTGAGTGCAGCAAGATCAAACATTCCTTGTTAATGTAATCTCAAAAGATGGCCAAGTTAGAAGATTCGCCTCATTTGTAAAGTACTTTGTTGAGAAAACAAACATCTTCATTGCCGAACATTGTACTGTGTGAAATAAGCTCATTCGGTTCTAGGAATCAGTTGCTTTCCTACAAAGAAGGTTGAGTGCAGCAAGTTCAAACTTTCCTTGTTAATGTAATCTAAAAAGATGGCCAACTTAGTAGATTCGCCTCATTTGTAAAGTAGTTTGTTGAGAAAACACACATCTTCATTTCCGAACATTGTACTGTGTGAAATAAGCTCATTCAGTTCTAGGAATCAGTTGCTTTCCTACAAAGAAGGTTGAGTGCAGCAAGTTCAAACTTTCCTTGTTAATGTAATCTGAAAAGATGCACAACGTAGTACATAGGCCTCATTTCTAAAGTAGTTTCTTTAGAAAAGAAACATCTTCAGTACCGAACACTGTACTGTGTGAAATAAGTTAATTCGCTTCTAGGAATCAGTTTTATTTCTACGAAGAAGGTTGAGTGCAGCAAGTTCAAACTTTCCTTGTTAATGTAATCTAAAAAGATGGCCAAGTTAGAAGATTCGCCTCACTTGTAAAGTACTTTGTTGGGAAAACAAACATCTTCATTGCCCAACATTGTACTGTGTGAAATAAGCTCATTCGGTTCTAGGATTCGGTTGCTTTCCTACAAAGAAGGTTGATTGCAGCAAGTTCAAACTTTCATTGTTAATGTAATCTAAAAAGATGGCCAAGTTAGTAGATTCGACTCAATTGTAAAGTAGTTTGTTGAGAAAACAAACATCTTCATTGCCAAACATTGTACTGTGTGAAATGAGCTAGTTCGATTCTAGGAATCACTTGCTTTCCTACGAAGAAGGTTGAGTGCAGCAAGTTCAAACTTTCCTAGTTTGTGTAATCTAACAAGATGTACAAGTTAGTGGATTCGACTCATTTCTAAAGTAGTTTCTTTAGAAAAGAACCATCTTCAGTACCGAACACTGTACTGTGTGAAATAAGTTAATTCTCTTCTAGGAATCAGTTTAATTTCTCCGAAGAAGGTTGAGTGCAGCAAGTTCAAACTTTCCTTGTTAATGTAATCTAAAAAGATGGCCAAGTTAGTAGATTCGACTAATTTGTAAAGTAGTTTTTGAGAAAATTAACATCTTTATTGCCGAACATTGTACTGTGTCAATTAAGCTCATTCGGTTCTAGGAATCAGTTGCTTTCCTACAAAGAAGGTTGAGTGCAGCAAGTTCAAACTTTCCTTGTTAATGCAATCTAACAAGATGGCCAAGTTAGTAGATTCGACTCATTTGTAAAGTAGTTTGTTGAGGAAACAAACATCTTCATTTCCGAACATTGTACTGTGTGAAATAAGCTCATTCGGTTCTAGGAATCTGTTGCTTTCCTACAAAGAAGGTTGAGTGCAGCAAGTTCAAACTTTCCTTGTTAATGTAATCTAAAAAGATGTACAAGTTAGTAGATTGGCCTCATTTTTAAACTAGTTTCTTTAGAAAAGAAACATCTTCATTGCCAACATTGTACTGTGTGAAATAAGTTAAGTTCTAGGAATCACTTGCTTTCCTACAAAGAAGGTTGAGTGCAGCAAGTTCAAACTTTCCTTGTTAATGTAATCTAAAAAGATGCCAAGTTAGAAGATTTGCCTCATTTGTAAAGTAGTTTGTTGAGAAAACAAACATCTTCATTGTTTAACATTGTACTGTGTGAAATAAGCTCATTCGGTTCTAGGAATCAGTTGCTTTCCTACAAAGAAGGTTGAGTGCAGCAAGTTCAAACTTTCCTAGTTAATGTAATCTAAAAAGATGCACGAGTTAGAAGATTGGCCTCATTTGTAAAGTACTTTGTTGGGAAAACAAACATCTTCATTGTTTAAACATAGTACTGTGTGAAATAAGCTCATTCGGTTCTAGGAATCAGTTGCTTTCCTACAAAGAAGGTTGAGTGGAGGAAGTTCAAACTTTCCTAGTTAATGTAATCTAACAAGATGTACAAGTTAGTAGATTCACTAATTTGTAAAGTAGTTTGTTGAGAAAACAAACATATTTATTGCCGAACATTGTACTGTGTGAAATAAGCTCATTCGGTTCTAGGAATCAGTTGCTTTCCTACAAAGAAGGTTGAGTGCAGCAAGTTCAAACTTTCCTTGTTAATGCAATCTAAAAAGATGGCCAAGTTAGAAGATTCACCTCATTTGTAAAGTACTTTGTTGAGAAAACAAACATCTTCATTGCCGAACATTGTACTGTGTGAAATAAGCTCATTCGGTTCTAGGAATCAGTTGCTTTCCTACAAAGATTGTTGAGTGCAGCAAGTTCAAACTTTCCTTCTTAATGTAATCTAAAAAGATGCACAACGTTAGTACATTGGCCTCATTTCTAAAGTAGTTTCTTTATAAAAGAAACATCTTCAGTACCTCTAACACTGTACTGTGTGAAATAAGTTAATTCGCTTCTAGGAATCAGTTTAATTTCTACGAAGAAGGTTGAGTGCAGCAAGTTCAAACTTTCCTTTTTAATGTAATCTAAAAAGATGGCCAAGTTAGAGGATTCGCCTCATTTGTAAAGTGGTTTGCTGAGAAAACAAACATCTTCTTTGCCGAACATTGTACTGTGTGAAATAAGCTCATTCGGTTCTAGGAATCAGTTGCTTTCCTACAAAGAAGGTTGAGTGCAGCAAGTTCAAACTTTCCTTGTTAATGTAATCTGAAAAGATGCACAACTTAGTAGATTGGCCTCATTTCTAAAGTAGTTTGTTTAGAAAACAAACATCTTCATTACCGAACACTGTACTATGTGAAATGAGCTAGTTCGATTCTAGGAATCACTTGCTTTCCTACGAAGAAGGTTGAGTGCAGCAAGTTCAAACTTTCCTACTTTGTGTAATCTAACAAGATGTACAAGTTAGTGGATTCGCCTCATTTCTAAAGTAGTTTCTTTAGAAAAGAAACATCTTCATTACCGTACAGTGTACTTTGTGAAATAAGTTAATTCGATTCTCGCAATCAGTTTAATTTCTACTTAGAAGGTTGAGTGCAGCAAGTTCAAACTTTCCTAATTTGTGTAATCTAATAAGATGTACAAGTTAGTGGATTTGCCTCATTTCTAAAGTGTAGGGAGCCGTTAACAGTCGCCATTACAAGATGGCGCTGGCTTCTTGCCTGCCATGTGGTAAGCAACTCCATATTTGGCATGAGTCCTGGCGCTACTAGTTGTACAATCTGCGCATGGTCATGATTGAGCTTGTTCTCAGCCTATCCCGAGGCATATGCTTGTGGCGTCAATCCTGCAGCCAATCACTTGTGTGCACATAGGCTTGAACAGCATAAAAGTTGCAGCAAGGCAGTGCTCGGGGCCCTCCGCCATCAGCTCATCTGTTAACCAAGTGCTCCAATAAAGTGTGATACAAGAAGGATCTTCGTTTGTGGCCGTTTATTCCCTGCAGGACAGGGGCTCGCCGCAAAGTGGTGCCGAAAACCCGGACGCGGACCTTTCAAAGACACACCGGCGTGGGGCAAGAGGATTCAGAACTTGACCCACGGAGAGGTAGACGCGGTAAGTCATCCCCGGCTTTGTTATCTGATGGATTTTCGACTGACCCTGGCTTTCCTCGCCTGTTTTTGCCTGCTTTGTTTGGGGTTTTATCTCTGTTTCTGTCTATTTACCTTTAGGGACTTTGCTAATGACTGTTTGCATTGTCCCTGGGACGAGATAGTGAAAGTAAAATCTCCCGGTAGATAACGGTTTTTCCTTCTGTCCATCCTGCCTTTGGTGATAAAGCTCGCAGGTAGATAATCTGCGTTCATCATGGGCAACTCGCAGAGCGGCTCTGTGGCCATTGAACACTTTTCTGGGCTGATTAAAGCTCTATTGAAACAACGTGATATTCAGATTTCTACAGTAACCATCAGACGGATTCTTAGAGTTATGGATTCAACAGCCCCTTGGTTTGCGGCTTCAGGATCCCTTACACTCCCCTCCTGGGAGAAGTTGGGGCGTGACCTGCGACAGGCAGAACAGGAAGGAAGTTTAGGAAGGGCACATTACCGTTTTGGCGACTGGTTCATTTTTTTCTCAATAGCGGTAAACATGTGGAAATAATTGGGAGGGACAAAGAGCTTTAGCCCAACATCAGGACAGTCTTTCAGAGTCAGATACTAGCGGGACTCACATGCTAGGCCTAGGAAGAAACAAAAGGGAAAAATAGGATCCAGTCAAAAAGGAGAGGACAAGGAGAAAAGTTTACAAGAAGCACTTGAGGAGATAGGTGAGGCTTGCAGGCCGCCCCTCGGAAAGGACAGAGAGACATAAGAGGCATTTATTCCCCTTTGAGTGGGCTGCAGCCTCCAATATCAGAATTGTCAAGGTTACAATTAGGGGAGACTGATGATGACAGTGGCTCGGAGTCAGGCTCCCAGGAAGGAGATGGGCGCCTAGGCGCTCCTGAGGATATATTTAGTAAAAGGCCTAATTGTGCTCAGGCTGTGGGAGCATGCGCCCGGTAGTTCCATCAGCCCCCGCATTATGCGCCCTTGGGTAAAATGTCATTTCATAAAAGATAAAACCTGGTCAAAATTAGCCTCAGCCTTCCCGGTCTTTGAAGACCCTGTCACTCAACAGAGAAGATACGAGGCAATACCTTATGAGCAGTTAAAGATTTGGTACAAGCTACCAAGGACTTTGGCCCTGGGGCTGACTATACTATTGCCCTTTGCGTAGAATCATTCTGGCGCCCTGACGCCTACTGATTGGATGGAACTAGCTAGGGCTTGCTTTACTAAAGGCCAATTTTTAGAATTCAGGGCCCTGGTCACAGACTATGCTAACAATCAGGCTAAAATAAATTATGAACAAGGCAGACCCCATGGACAGCAGAAATGCTTCTAGGCTTGGGCCCGCATATGCCTCATCAAACACAGTATCCATTGGAGGTATATCAACAAGTCAGTGAAGTCCATTATAAGGCCTGGAAGGCACTCCTAATAAAGGAGAGGTCATTGGACATTTAACAAAAATTCTCCAGCGTCCTGCTGAGCCTTTTTATGGATTTTGCTGCCCGCATGATGGAGGCGGCTGAAAAACAATCGGCACTGCTGATTACACTATGCCTTTCGTTCAACAATTAATCTATGAGCAGTCTACCCCAGAATGTCAGCGAGCCATCAATCCCGTTAGAAAAAGGGGCTGGATGCATGGGTCAAGGCTTGCCGTGAGGTTGGCACCCTCTGACCAATCGGGTCTTGCCGCTGCCGTTCTTGCGGCCGCTAAGTCACCTCAGCAGAATAAATCAAAGGGATGTTTCAAATGTGGCCAGTTGGGGCATTTCAGACGTCAATGTCCAAATGATAATAGTGCTAAATTGATGGATAAGGCAGAAGTTAGGCCTAGAGCCCCAGGTACCTGCCCGAGATGCAAGAAAGGAAAGCATTGGGCCAATGAGTGCAGGTCAGTTAGGGACATTAATGGAATGCCCATCCCACCTATTCAACAAGGACAAGGTTCAAAAACGGGATGAGGGGCCCTCGACCCCAGGGCCCCAAATATATGGGGCCCTTCAGGCTCCGGCTCAGATGATGGGCCCCCCATCTCACAGTCAGAAGAGCCACCTCAGGCTCCTCGCAGGGCTGGACCTCTGTGCCGCCACCGGATTGGTCTTAACCCCTGAAATGGGAGTTCACATTGTGGACACAGATGTTTGTGGACCTCTCCAACCTGACACGGTGGGCCTGCTATTGGGACGGTCCTCATCAACACTGAAGGGCCTGATTGTTTTCCCAGGGTTATTGATTCTGACTACACGGGTACTATTAAGGTCCTGTGCCACTCTCCTTATGGGGTAGTTTCTATAGCCCCAGGGGACCACATTGCACAACTGTTAATCTTGCCTTCTCTCCACTCCTCATTTCCCGCTAGTCATAAGAACAGGGGATATGCTGGTTTGGGATCTACTGGTATAGAATTAGCTTGCTTGTCTCTTGAATTAGATCAGAGACCGCTTTTACATCTAACTATAGAAGGAAAATATTTTCAGGCCTGGTTGATACTGGGGCGGATAGAAGTATTATCCAAGAAAGTTTATGGCCAAAATCTTGGCCCCTTCAGAGATCTTCTCAAACTCTGCAGGGCCTAGGGTATGCGAATACGCCACAGATGAATGCAAAAAAATTGACTTGGCGTACTGAGGAAAGGCAAAAGGACACAATACAGCCATTTGTTTTAGCTGTCCCAATTAATCTGTGGGGCAGGGACGCCCAGTCCCAGATGCGACTCCGCCTGACCAACGAAGTCTCTGGACCTGCTATAAATATGATGAAAAACAGGGATTTGTCCCAGACAAAGGCTTGGGTAAACATTTACAAGGGAGAGCAGAACCAATCATTCCTAAACAGAAGTTGGATCGCCATGGATTGGGTTTTACATAGGGGCTATTGAAAATAAGGCAGCTTCCATGACTATACAGGTGCCCATACCCTGGTTGGTTTCGCTGGCGGTGTGGGTTCCTCAATGGCCCCTGTCACAAGAAAAATTGGAAGCTGCAAAAACTTTAGTACAAGAACAATTGAATCTTGGTCATTTAGAACCATCTGTCTCTCCCTGGAATACCCCAATATTCGTGATTAAAAAACAGTCAGGAAAATGGAGACTGCTCCACAATCTGCGAGCTGTTAATGCACAAATGCAGGTCTTAGGGCCAGTGCAGAGAGGTCTGCCTATACTCTCAGCCTTGCCAAAAGATTGGCCTATAATAGTATTAGATATTAAGGACTGCTTTTTCTCAATCCCTCTTTGCCCTCAGGATAGGGAACGTTTCGCGTTTACCCTGCCTTCGGTCAATCATGAGAAGCCTGACGCTCGCTTTCAATGGCGTGTATTGCCCCAAGGCATGGCTAATAGTCCCACTATGTGTCAGCTATTTGTGGATTCTGTTTTGGCTTCTGCACGCAAGCAATTTCTCTCTCCTTCGCATGATACACTATATGGATGATATTTTACTTACAGCTCCCACCTTATCTCTTTTGCATACTGCTTTTGAAAGGGTTGTCCAAGTTTTAAAGGAGAGTGGGCTAATTATCGCTCCTGAGAAGGTTCAATGTTCAGATGCTGTCACCTTCTTGGGGTCTGTCATCACCGGCAGGCGATACGCCCACAAAAATTGTGCATTCGCACTCGCATTTACATACTTTAAATGATTTTCAGAAATTGATGGGGACATAAATTGGTTGAGGGGTTTTTACATGTCCCTCGCTCGGAGTTGCTGCCGCTTTTTCCATATTGGAGGGTAACCCAGAGCTTACTTCTCCCCATGAGCTCACTCCATTGGCGTGTGAGGCCCTTAAGAAGATTGAAAAGCATTGGAAAAGGCTCAGTTGGTTCGTTTTGACCCTTCTCAACCCCTTCTCTTATGTATCCTTAAAACTAAAAATGTTCCTACAGGGGTGCTCTGGCAAGAGGGACCCCTACTCTGGCTCCATGGACGCTCTTGGGAGCCCGTACCCTTCAGTATTTTCCACAATTAGTGGAGCTCAACAGGCATGCTTAGGGCTTAAATATTGCTTAATGCACTTTGCAAAGCCCTGACAAGCTCATATTCCCTTATACTAGAGAGCAGACAGAGGTTTTGGCTGGTACTGTAGATGACTGGGCCATTCTTTGTTGTGCTTTTCCCTAATGTTATAGATAATCATTATCCAAAGAGTCCTATTCTCTCTTTTGTTGAGCACAACTTAGTTTATTTCCCAAAAATTACTGTCCAGGATCCTATTGCATCAGCCCTGACCATCTTCACTGATGGGTCAAAATCTGGCCAAGGAGCATATTTAGTGCTGGGATCACAACCTGTGGTGAAACAATACAGACTTGAATCCCCCAAATTGTGGAATGTATGATTGTTTTAGAGGTTTTTCAGACCTTTTCCACTCCTCCTTTTAATTTAATCACTGACTCTCAATATGTGGCCAACGCAGTTGCTGGCTTAGAAATTGCTGCTTCCGTTAAATTTGTTAGCACAATCTCTAATATTCTTCTACAGCTTCAGTCTTTGATCCTGCAACGAGACTCTCCCTTTTATGTCACCCATATTCGTGCTCACTCGCTGTTGCCTGGCCCTTTGTCACAAGCTAATGATTTGGTGGACAAGGCCACGAGGTTGGCCATGCTTTCCTTGGATGATTCAGGGCCTTGGCCACTGAATTTCATAGGTTATATCATGTTCCTGCAAATACCTTGAGGAAGAAGTTCTCTATTTCAAGAAATGAGGCACGAGACATTGTAAAATCTTGTCAGTCTTGTGTTACTTTCCTGCCTTCCTCATGTGGGTGTTAATCCCGGGGCCTTCGACCTGGTGATCTCTGGCAGATGGATGTGACGCATGTGCCCGAGTTCGGGAGGCTGAAATACTTGCATGTCTCCATAGACACCTGTTCAGGCATTATTTTTGCCTCACCCTTGGCGGGAGAAAGGGTTTCTCATGTTAAAACTCATTGCTTGGAGGCCTGGGCTGCCTGGGGAAAGCCGCAAGGCCATTTAAAGACTGATAATGGCCCGGCATACTTCTGCTGGTTTTCGGGCCTTTTTGTACACAGATGCAAGTTGCCCACACTACTGGCTGCCATACAATCCACAAGGCCAAGGCATTGTGGAGAGAGCCAATAAAAGTATTAAGGCCATTTATTTAAGCAAAAGAAGGGGATAGCAGAAGATGCAACCCCTAAGGAGAGGGTTTCCTTAGCCCTCTTCACCCTTAATTTTTTAATTTTGGACAATGATGATAAATCTGCAGCAGATAGACATAGTCAAATTGTGCCAAAAGCCCCAAGAGAGAAATAGTAATGTGGAAGGATGTCTTGGATAATAAATGGAAGAGACCGGATCTTGTCATTCTAAGATCCAGGGGAGCTGTTTGTGTTTTCCCACAGGACCAAGAATCACCTCATTGGGTTCCTAGTCGGTTGGTGAAGGCGATCCGATCTTCTCCAGAAGATGCCTTGGAGACTCAGAATAACCACGAGGAATCAGAAAAATCGAGTATGGATGGGCCTCTGGATGGTGACCCTCCAGTACCTAGCAAGTAGCAAAGGAGAAATCTCTGCTGTCATTGTCAGCATAATTGCTACCGCAGCGGTTGCTGCATCCCTGACAGCCTCAGCCCTGGCGTTATCGGGCCAGGTTCAGGCGGCAGAGGCCATTAATGACTTGTCTGCGACGTTTCCGTTGCTATGGACACACAAATTTTAGCCAAAATTCAAGGGGTCTTATGTTGGTTAATCAACGCATAGACCTTGTTCAAGAGCAAGTTGATGTGCTATGGCAAATAGCACAACTTGGATGCGAGCGTAAATATCCAGGTCTGTGCGTCACATCTGTCCAATATGAAAATTTTACCCGAGCCGCTAATCTGTCAAGAGCCCTCTCTCAATATTTGTTACAGAATTGGACCTATGACTTTGAACAGACCCTCCGGGAGCTGAGGATTGCTATTGTCCAGGTCAACTCTATGCGCCTCGATTTGACCCTGACGGAAGGGTTATCTACCTGGATCTCTTCTGCTTTTTCCTACTTTAAAGAGTGGGTGGGGTGGGGATGTTTGCTGTTTGTGTTATTGGAGGCCTGGTGTTATGCATGTGGTTGGTTTGCAGGTTGCGTGCTCAGGCTAGAAGAGACAAGGTCATTATTTCCCAGGCTCTTGCTGCATTGAGAATGGCTCTCCCCCTCAGGTCTGGCTGGCAGCCCTTAAAAAACCCTGATTTTCTTTGGCCCTTGCACCCTTAGGGTTTTATACCCATTGCACAAGGAGGGCAAGGAAGTAGGGTGGGCTTTAGTTGGCACAGGATGCGAGACAAAGTACTGCACGTGAGGTGAGCCTTTATTAGCCTCACGAAGAGCATGTTTGATTGCATATGGGTTAGTACCAAAATCCCATCTCTGAGAAAAGGTACTGGACCGGGATGACACTGGTTTGGCTGGCCACCAGGTCTGGAGCTATCGTGAAGGTCCTCTTTCTGTTCAGAGATCAGACCTCTGCTCTTGCCTGTCGCTAAGAAATAGAAAAGGGGGAAATGTAGGAGCCGTTAACAGTCGCCATTACAAGATGGCGCTGGCTTCCTGCCTGCCATGTGGTAAGCAACTCCATATTTGGCATGAGTCCTGGCGCTACTAGTTGTACAATCTGCGCATGGTCATGATGAGCTTGTTCTCAGCCTATCCCGAGGCATATGCTTGTGGCGTCAAACCTGCAGCCAATCACTTGTGTGCACATAGGCTTGAACAGCATAAACGTTGCAGCAAGGCAGTGCTCGGGGCCCTCCACCATCAGCTCATCTGTTAACCAAGTGCTCTCCAATAAAGTGTGATACAAGAAGGATCTTCGTTTGTGGCCGTTTATTCCCTGCAGGACAGGGGGCTCGCCGCACTAAAGTAGATTCTTTAGAAAAGAAACATCTTCAGTACCGAACACTGTACTGTGTGAAATAAGTTAATTCTTTCTAGGAATCAGTTTAATTTCTACGAAGAAGGTTGAGTGCAGCAAGTTCAAACCTTCCTTGTTAATGTAATCTAAAAAGATGTCCAAGTTAGTAGATTCGCCTCATTTCTAATGTAGTTTCTTTAGAAAACAAACCTAAATTGCCAAACTTTGTACTTTGTAAAATGAGCTAATTAAGTTCTAGGAATCAGTTTACTTTCTACGAAGATGGTTGAGTTTAGCAAGTTCAAACTTTCCTTATTAATGTGGTCTGAAAAAGATGTCCAAGTTAGTAGATTTGCCTCATTGGTACAGTAGTTTGTTGAGAAAACAAACATCTTCATTGCCGAACATTGTACTGTGTGAACAAAGCTAATTTAGTTCTAGAATTCAGTTGCTTTCCTAAAAGAAGGTTGAATGTAGCCAGTTCAAACTTTCCTTGTTAATGTAACCTAAAAAGATGAGTGACTTAGTAGATTGGCCTCATTTCTAAAGTAGTTTCTTTAGAAAAGAAACATCTTCAGTACCGAACACTGTATTGTGTGAAATGAGTTAATTAGCTTCTAGTAGTCAGTTTAATTTCTACGAAGATGGTTGAGTGTAGGAAGTTCAAACTTTCCTAGTTTGTGGATTCGCACCATTTCTAAATTAGTTTCGTTAGAAAAACAAACACCTTCAGTACCGAACACTGTACTGTGTGAAATAAGTTAATTCGGTTCTAGGAATCAGGTGCTTTCCTACAAAGAAGGTTGAGTGCAGGAAGTTCAAACTTTCCTTGTTAATGTAATCTAAAAAGATGGCCAAGTTAGTAGATTCGACTCATTTATAAAGTAGTTTGTTAAGAAAACAAACATCTTCATTAAATAACATTGTACTGTGTGAAATAAGCTCATTCGGTTCTAGGAATCAGTTGTTTTCCTACAAAGAAGGTTGAGTGCAGCAAGTTCAAAGTTTCCTCGTTAATGTAATCTAAAAAGATGGCCAAGTTAGTAGATTCGACTCATTTGTAAAGATGCACAACTTAGTAGATTGGCCTCATTTCTAAAGTAGTTTGTTTAGAAAACAAACATCTTCTTTACTGGACACTGTACTATGTGAAATGAGCTATCTCGATTCTAGGAATCACTTGCTTTCCTACGAAGAAGGTTGAGTGCAGCAAGTTCAAACTTTCCTACTTTGTGTAATCTAACAAGATGTACAAGTTAGTGGATTCGCCTCATTTCTAA
The DNA here is from genome assembly GCA_036365145.1 of Orientallactaga sibirica. Taxonomy (NCBI): domain Eukaryota; kingdom Metazoa; phylum Chordata; class Mammalia; order Rodentia; family Dipodidae; genus Orientallactaga; species Orientallactaga sibirica. The sequence goes on from JAEOAD010001340.1 coordinate 14,653, forward strand.
AGTAGTTTCTTTAGAAAAGAAACATCTTCAGTAATCAACACTGTACTGTGTGAAATAAGTTAATTCTCTTCTAGGAATCAGTTTAATTTCTCCGAAGAAGGTTGAGTGCAGCAAGTTCAAACTTTCCTTGTTAATGTAATCTAAAAAGATGGCCAAGTTAGTAGATTCGAATCATTTGTAATGTAGTTTGTTGAGAAAACAAACATCTTCATTGCCGAACATTGTACTGTGTGAAATAAGCTCACTCAGTTCTAGGAATCAGTTGCTTTCCTACAAAGAAGGTTGGGTGCAGCAAGTTTAAACTTTCCTTGTTAATGTAATCTGAAAAGATGCACAACGTAGTACATTGGCCTCATTTCTAAAGTAGTTTCTTTAGAAAAGAAACATCTTCAGTACCGAACACTGTACTGTGTGAAATAAGTTAATTCACTTCTAGGAATCAGTTCAATTTCTACGAAGAAGTTTGAGTGCAGCAAGTTCAAACTTTCCTTGTTCATGTAATCTAAAAAGATGGCCAAGTTAGAAGATTCGCCTCATTTGTAAAGTACTTTGTTGAGAAAACAAACATCTTCATTTCCGAACATTGTACTGTGTGAAATAAGTTCATTCGGTTCTAGGAATCAGTTGCTTTTCTACAAGGAAGGTTGAGTGCAGCAAGTTCAAACTTTCCTTGTTAATGTAATCTAACAAGATGGCCAAGTTAGTAGGTTCTACTCCTTTGTAAAGTCGTTTGTTGAGAAAACAAAGATCTTCATTGCCGAACATTGTACTGTGTGAAATAAGCTCATTGGGTTCTAGGAATCAGTTGCTGTCCTACAAAGAAGGTTGAGTGCAGCAAGTTCAAACGTTCCTTGTTCATGTAATCTGAAAAGATGCACAACGTAGTAGATTGGCCTCATTTCTAAAGTAGTTTCTTTAGAAAAGAAACATCTTCAGTGCCTAACACTGTACTGTGTGAAATAAGTTAATTCGCTTCTAGGAATCAGTTTAATTTCTATGAAGAAGGTTGAGTGCAGCAAGTTCAAACTTTCCTTGTTAATGTAATCTAAAAAGATGGCCAAGTTAGAAGATTCGCCTCATTTGTAATGTACTTTGTTGAGAAAACAAACATCTTCATTCCTGAACATTGTACTGTGTGAAATAAGCTCATTCGGTTCTAGGAATCAGTTGCTTTCCTACAAAGAAGGTTGAGTGCAGCAAGTTCAAAGTTTAATTGTTAATGTAATCTGAAAAGATGCAAAACTTAGTAGATTGGCCTCATTTCTAAATTACTTTGTTTAGAAAACAAACATCTTCATTACCTAACACTGTACTATGTGAAATGAGCTAGTTCAATTCTAGGAATCACTTGCTTTCCTACAAAGAAGGTTGAGTGCAGCAAGTTCAAACTTTCCTAGTTTGTGTAATCTAACAAGATGTACAAGTTAGTGGATTCGCCTCATTTCTAAAGTAGTTTCTTTAGAAAAGAAACATCTTCAGTACTGAACATTGTACTGTGTGATATAAGTTAATTCGGTCAGTTAGGAATCATTTTAATTTCTACAAAGAAGGTTGAGTGCAGCAAGTTCAAACTTTCCTTGTTAATGTAATCTGAAAAGATGCACAACTTAGTAGATTGGCCTCATTTCTAAAGTAGTTTGTTTAGAAAACAAACATCTTCTTTACTGAACACTGTACTATGTGAAATGAGCTAGTTTGATTCTAGGAATCACTTGCTTTCCTACAAAGAAGGTTGAGTGCAGCAAGTTCAAACTTTTTCCTACTTTGTGTAATCTAACAAGATGTACAAGTTAGTGGATTCGCCTCATTTCTAAAGTAGTTTCTTTAGAAAAGAAACATCTTCAGTACCGAACACTGTACTGTGTGAAATAAGTTAATTCTCTTCTAGGAATCAGTTTAATTTCCTACAAAGAAGGTTGAGTGCAGCAAGTTCAAACTTTCCTTGTTAATGTAATCTAAAAAGATGGCCAAGTTAGTAGATTCGACTCATTTGTAATGTAGTTTGTTGAGAAAACAAACATCTTCATTGCCTAACATTGTACTGTGTGAAATAAGCTCACTCGGTTCTAGGAATCAGTTGCTTTCCTTCAAAGAAGGTTGAGTGCAGCAAGTTCAAACTTTCCTTGTTAATGTAATCTGAAAAGATGCACAACGTTAGTACATTGGCCTCATTTCTAAAGTAGTTTCTTTAGAAAAGAAACATCTTCATTACCTAACACTGTACTGTGTGAAATAAGTTAATTCACTTCTAGGAATCAGTTCAATTTTCTACAAAGAAGTTTGAGTGCAGCAAGTTCAAACTTTCCTTGTTCATGTAATCTAAAAGATGTACAAGTTAGAAGATTCGCCTCATTTGTAAAGTACTTTGTTGAGAAAACAAACATCTTCATTTTTAACATTGTACTGTGTGAAATAAGCTCATTCGGTTCTAGGAATCAGTTGCTTTCCTACAAAGAAGGTTGAGTGCAGCAAGTTCAAACTTTCCTTGTTAATGTAATCTAAAAAGATGGCAAGTTAGAAGATTCGCCTCATTTGTAAAGTACTTTGTTGAGAAAACAAACATCTTCATTGCCTAACATTGTACTGTGTGAAATAAGCTCATTCGGTTCTAGGAATCAGTTGCTTTCCTACAAAGAAGGTTGAGTGCAGCAAGTTCAAACTTTCCTTGTTAATGTAATCTAACAAGATGGCCAAGTTAGTAGGTTCTACTCATTTGTAAAGTCGTTTTGTTGAGAAAACAAACATCTTCATTGCCGAACATTGTACTGTGTGAAATAAGCTCATTCGGTTCTAGGAATCAGTTGCTTTCCTACAAAGAAGGTTGAGTGCAGCAAGTTCAAACTTTCCTTGTTAATGTAATCTGAACAAGATGCACAACTTAGTAGATTGGCCTCATTTCTAAAGTAGTTTGTTGAGAAAACAAACATCTTCTTTACTGAACATTGTACTGTGTGAAATAAGCTAATTCGGTTCTAGGAATCACTTGCTTTCTTACAAAGAAGGTTGAGTGCAGCAAGTTCAAACTTTCCTAGTTTGTGTAATCTAACAAGATGTACAAGTTAGTAGAGTCGCCTCATTTCTAAAGTAGTTTCTTTAGAAAACAAACATCTTCATTGCCTAACATTGTACAGTGTGAAATAAGCTAATTCGGTTCTAGGAATCAGTTGCTTTCCTACAAAGAAGGTTGAGTGCAGCAAGTTCAAACTTTCCTTGTTAATGTAATCTAAAAAGATGCAACAAGTTAGTAGATTCGCCTCATTTCTAAGTACTTTGTTGAGAAAACAAACATCTTCATTGCCTAACATTGTACTGTGTGAAATAAGCTAAGTCTCGGTTCTAGGAATCACTTGCTTTCCTACAAAGAAGGTTGAGTGCAGCAAGTTCAAACTTTCCTTGTTAATGTAATCTAACAAGATGTACAAGTTAGTAGATTGGCCTCATTTCTAAAATAGTTTCTTTAGAAAAGAAACATCTTCAGTACTGAACACTGTACTGTGTGAAATAAGTTAATTCGTTTCTAGGAATCAGTTCAATTTCCTACAAAGAAGTTTGAGTGCAGCAAGTTCAAACTTTCCTTGTTTGTGTAATCTAAAAAGATGGTACAAGTTAGAAGATTCGCCTCATTTGTAAAGTATTTGTTGAGAAAACAAACATCTTCATTAGTTGAACATTTTACTGTGTGAAATAAGCTCATTCGGTTCTAGGAATCAGTTGCTTTCCTACAAAGAAGGTTGAGTGCAGCAAGTTCAAACTTTCCTTGTTAATGTAATCTGAAAAGATGCACAACTTAGTAGATTGGCCTCATTCCTAAAGTAGTTTGTTTAGAAAACAAACATATTCATTACCGAACACTGTGCTATGTGAAATGAGCTAGCTCGATTCTAGGAATCACTTGCTTTCCTACGAAGAAGGTAGTGCAGCAAGTTCAAACTTTCCTAGTTTGTGTAACCTAACAAGATGTACAAGTTAGTGGATTCGGCTCATTTCTAAAGTACTTTCTTTAGAAAAGAAACATCTTCAGTACCGAACAGTGTACTGTGTGAAATAAGTTAATTCGCTTCTAGGAATCAGTTGCTTTCCTACAAAGAAGGTTGAGTGCAGCAAGTTCAAACTTTCCTTGTTAATGTAATCTGAAAAGATTCACAACGTAGTACTTTGGCCTCTTTTCTAAAGTAGGTTCTTTAGAAAAGAAACATCGTTAGTACCACACAGTGTACTGTGTGAAATAAGTTAATTCGCTTCTAGGAATCAGTTTAATTTCTACGAAGAAGGTTGAGTGCATCAAGTTCAAACTTTCCTTGTTAATGTAATCTAAACAGATGGCCACGTTAGAAGATTCGCCTCATTTGTAAAGTACTTTGTTGAGAAAACAAACATCTTCATTGCCTGTGTGAAATAACATTGTACTGTGTGAAATAAGCTCATTCGGTTCTAAGAATCAGTTGCTTTCCTACAAAGAAGGTTGAGTGTAGCAAGTTCAAACTTTCCTTGTTAATGTAATCTAAAATGATGCACAACTTAGTAGATTGGCCTCATTTCTAAAGTAGTTTGTTTAGAAAACAAACATCTTCATTACCGAACACTGTACTATGTGAAATGAGCTCATTCGGTTCTAGGAATCACTTGCTTTCCTACAAAAAGGTTGAGTGCAGCAAGTTCAAACTTTCCTTGTTTGTGTAAACTAACAAGATGTACAAGTTAGTGTATTCTCCTCATTTCTAAAGTAGTTTCTTTAGAAAAGAAACATCTTCATTACCTAACACTGTACTGTGTCAAATAAGCTAATTCGCTTCTAGGAATCAGTTTAATTTCTACAAAAGAAGGTTGAGTGCAGCAAGTTCAAACTTTCCCTCTTAATGTAATCTAAGAAGATGTACAAGTTAGAACATTCACCTCATTGTAACGTACTTTGTTGAGAAAACAAACATCTTCATTGCTAACATTGTACTGTGTGAAATAAGCTCATTCGGTTCTAGGAATCAGTTGCTTTCCTACAAAGAAGGTTGAGTGCAGCAACTTCAAACTTTCCTTGTTAATGTAATCTAAAAAGATGGCCAAGTTAGTAGATTCGACTCATTTGTAAAGTAGTTTGTTGAGAAAACAAACATCTTCATTGCCGAACATTGTACTGTGTGAAATAAGCTCATTCGGTTCTAGGAATCAGTTGCTTTCCTACAAAGAAGGTTGAGTGCAGCAAGTTCAAACTTTCCTTGTTAATGTAATCTGAAAAGATGCACAACGTAGTAGATTGGCCTCATTTCTAAAGTAGTTTCTTGAGAAAAGAAACATCTTCAGTACCGAACACTGTACTGTGTGAAATAAGTTAATTCACTTCTAGGAATCAGTTTAATTTCTACGAAGAAGGTTGAGTGCAGCAAGTTCAAACTTTCCTTGTTAATGTAATCTAAAAAGATGGCCAAGTTAGAAGATTCGCCTCATTTGTAAAGTAGTTTGTTGAGAAAACAAACATCTTCATTGCCGAACATTGTACTGTGTGAAATAAGCTCATTGGTTCTAGGAATCAGTTGCTTTCCTACAAAGAAGTTTGAGTGCAGCAAGTTCAAACTTTCCTTGTTAATGTAATCTAAAAAGATGGCGAAGTTAGTAGATTCGCCTCATTTGTAAAGTAGTTTATTGAGAAAACAAACATCTTCATTGCCGTTTAACATTGTACTGTGTGAAATAAGCTAATTCGGTTCTAGGAATCAGTTGCTTTCCTACAAAGAAGGTTGAGTGCAGCAAGTTCAAACTTTCCTTGTTAATGTAATCTGAAAAGATGCACAACTTAGTAGATTGGCCTCATTTCTAAAGTAGTTTGTTTAGAAAACAAACATCTTCATTACCGAACACTGTGCTATGTGAAATGAGCTAGTTCGATTCTAGGAATCACTTGCTTTCCTACAAAGAAGGTTGAGTGCAGCAAGTTCAAACTTTCCTAGTTTGTGTAATCTAACAAGATGTACAAGTTAGTGGATTCGCCTCATTTCTAAAGTAGTTTCTTTAGAAAAGAAACATCTTCAGTACGAACACTGTACTGTGTGAAATAAGTTAATTGTTTCTAGGAATCAGTTGCTTTTCTACAAAGAAGGTTGAGTGCAGCAAGTTCAAACTTTCCTTGTTAATGTAATCTAAAAAGATGTACAAGTTAGTAGATTCGCCTCATTTCTAAAGTAGTTTCTTGAGAAAACAAACATCTTCATTGCCGAACATTGTACTGTGTGAAATAAGCTTAATTCGGTTCTCGGAATCAGTTGCTTTCCTACAAAGAAGGTTGAGTGCAGCAAGTTCAAACTTTCCTTGTTAATGTAATCTAAACAGATGGCCACGTTAGAAGATTCGCCTCATTTGTAAAGTACTTTGTTGAGAAAACAAACATCTTCATTGCCGAACATTGTACTGTGTGAAATAAGCTCATTCGGTTCTAAGAATCAGTTGCTTTCCTACAAAGAAGGTTGAGTGTAGCAAGTTCAAACTTTCCTTGTTAATGTAATCTGAAAAGATGCACAACTTAGTAGATTGGCCTCATTTCTAAAGTAGTTTGTTTAGAAAACAAACATCTTCATTACCGAACACTGTACTATGTGAAATGAGCTAGTTCGATTCTAGGAATCACTTGCTTTCCTACGAAAAAGGTTGAGTGCAGCAAGTTCAAACTTTCCTACTTTGTGTAAACTTACAAGATGTACAAGTTAGTGTATTCTCCTCATTTCTAAAGTAGTTTCTTTAGAAAAGAAACATCTTCAGTACCGAACACTGTACTGTGTCAAATAAGTTAATTCGCTTCTAGGAATCAGTTTAATTTCTACGAAGAAGGTTGAGTGCAGCAAGTTCAAACTTTCCTTCCTAATGTAATCTCAGAAGATGGCCAAGTTAGGACATTCACCTCATGTGTAACGTACTTTGTTGAGAAAACAAACATCTTCATTGCCGAACATTGTACTGTGTGAAATAAGCTCATTCGGTTCTAGGAATCAGTTGCTTTCCTACACAGAAGGTTGAGTGCAGCAACTTCAAACTTTCCTTGTTAATGTAATCTAAAAAGATGGCCAAGTTATTAGATTCGACTCATTTGTAAAGTAGTTTGTTGAGAAAACAAATATCTTCATTGCCGAACATTGTACTATGTGAAATAAGCTCATTCGGTTCTAGGAATCAGTTGCTTTCCTACAAAGAAGGTTGAGTGCAGCAAGTTCAAACTTTCCTTGTTAATGTAATCTGAAAAGATGCACAACGTGTTAGACTGGCCTCATTTCTAAAGTAGTTTCTTGAGAAAAGAAACATCTTCAGTACCGAACAGTGTACTGTGTGAAATAAGTTAATTCACTTCTAGGAATCAGTTTAATTTCTACGAAGAAGGTTGAGTGCAGCAAGTTCAAACTTTCCTTGTTAATGTAATCTAAAAAGATGGCCAAGTTAGAAGATTCGCCTCATTTGTAAAGTAGTTTGTTGAGAAAACAAACATCTTCATTGCCGAACATTGTACTGTGTGAAATAAGCTAATTGGTTCTAGGAATCAGTTGCTTTCCTACAAAGAAGTTTGAGTGCAGCAAGTTCAAACTTTCCTTGTTAATGTAATCTAAAAAGATGGCGAAGTTAGTAGATTCGCCTCATTTGTAAAGTAGTTTATTGAGAAAACAAACATCTTCATTGCCGAACATTGTACTGTGTGAAATAAGCTAATTCGGTTCTAGGAATCAGTTGCTTTCCTACAAAGAAGGTTGAGTGCAGCAAGTTCAAACTTTCCTTGTTAATGTAATCTGAAAAGATGCACAACTTAGTAGATTGGCCTCATTTCTAAAGTAGTTTGTTTAGAAAACAAACATCTTCATTACCGAACACTGTGCTATGTGAAATGAGCTAGTTCGATTCTAGGAATCACTTGCTTTCCTACGAAGAAGGTTGAGTGCAGCAAGTTCAAACTTTCCTAGTTTGTGTAATCTAACAAGATCTACAAGTTAGTGCATTCGCCTCACTTCTAAAGTACTTTCTTTAGAAAAGAAACATCTTCAGTACCGAACACTGTACTGTGTGAAATAAGTTAATTCGTTTCTAGGAATCAGTTTAATTTCTACGAAGAAGGTTGAGCGCAGCAAGTTCAAACTTTCCTTGTTAATGTAATCTAAAAAGATGGCCAAGATAGAAGATTCGCCTCATTTGTAAAGTACTTGGTTGAGAAAACAAACATCTTCATTGCCGAACATTGTACTGTGTGAAATAAGCTCATTCGGTTCTCGGAATCAGTTGCTTTCCTACAAAGAAGGTTGAGTGCAGCAAGTTCAAACTTTCCTTGTTAATGTAATCTAAACAGATGGCCACGTTAGAAGATTCGCCTCATTTGTAAAGTACTTTGTTGAGAAAACAAACATCTTCATTGCCGAACATTGTACTGTGTGAAATAAGCTCATTCGGTTCTAAGAATCAGTTGCTTTCCTACAAAGAAGGTTGAGTGCAGCAAGTTCAAACTTTCCTTGTTAATGTAATCTGAAAAGATGCACAACTTAGTAGATTGGCCTCATTTCTAAAGTAGTTTGTTTAGAAACCAAACATCTTCATTACCGATCACTGTACTATGTGAAATGAGCTAGTTCGGTTCTAGGAATCACTTGCTTTCCTACAAAAAGGTTGAGTGCAGCAAGTTCAAACTTTCCTAGTTTGTGTAAACTTACAAGATGTACAAGTTAGTGTATTCTCCTCATTTCTAAAGTAGTTTCTTTAGAAAAGAAACATCTTCATTACCGAACATTGTACTGTGTCAAATAAGTTAATTCGGTTCTAGGAATCAGTTTTGCTTTCCTACAAAGAAGGTTGAGTGCAGCAAGTTCAAACTTTCCTTCCTAATGTAATCTCAGAAGATGGCCAAGTTAGAACATTCACCTCATTTGTAACGTAGTTTGTTGAGAAAACAAACATCTTCATTGCGAACATTGTACTGTGTGAAATAAGCTCATTCGGTTCTAGGAATCAGTTGCTTTCCTACACAGAAGGTTGAGTGCAGCAAGTTCAAACTTTCCTTGTTAATGTAATCTAAAAAGATGGCCAAGTTATTAGATTCGACTCATTTGTAAAGTAGTTTGTTGAGAAAACAAATATCTTCATTGCCGAACATTGTACTGTGTGAAATAAGCTCATTCGGTTCTAGGAATCAGTTGCTTTCCTACAAAGAAGGTTGAGTGCAGCAAGTTCAAACTTTCCTTGTTAATGTAATCTAAAAGATGTACAAGTTAGTAGATTGGCCTCATTTCTAAAGTAGTTTCTTGAGAAAAGAAACATCTTCATTGCGAACAGTGTACTGTGTGAAATAAGTTAATTGGTTCTAGGAATCACTTAATTTCTACAAAGAAGGTTGAGTGCAGCAAGTTCAAACTTTCCTTGTTAATGTAATCTAAAAAGATGTACAAGTTAGTAGATTCGCCTCATTTGTAAAGTAGTTTCTTGAGAAAACAAACATCTTCATTGCCGAACATTGTACTGTGTGAAATAAGCTCATTGGTTCTAGGAATCAGTTGCTTTCCTACAAAGAAGGTTTGAGTGCAGCAAGTTCAAACTTTCCTTGTTAATGTAATCTAAAAAGATGGTACAAGTTAGTAGATTCGCCTCATTTCTAAAGTAGTTTCTTGAGAAAACAAACATCTTCATTGCCGAACATTGTACTGTGTGAAATAAGCTAATTCGGTTCTAGGAATCACTTGCTTTCCTACAAAGAAGGTTGAGTGCAGCAAGTTCAAACTTTCCTAGTTTGTGTAATCTAACAAGATGCACAAGTTAGTAGATTGGCCTCATTTCTAAAGTAGTTTGTTTAGAAAACAAACATCTTCATTACCGAACATTGTACTGTGTGAAATAAGCTAGTTCGATTTCTAGGAATCACTTGCTTTCCTACAAAGAAGGTTGAGTGCAGCAAGTTCAAACTTTCCTAGTTTGTGTAATCTAACAAGATCTACAAGTTAGTAGATTCGCCTCATTTCTAAAGTAGTTTCTTGAGAAAACAAACATCTTCATTGCCGAACATTGTACTGTGTGAAATAAGCTAATTCGGTTCTAGGAATCAGTTGCTTTTCTACAAAGAAGGTTGAGTGCAGCAAGTTCAAACTTTCCTAGTTTGTGTAATCTAACAAGATGTACAAGTTAGTAGATTCGCCTCATTTCTAAAGTAGTTTCTTGAGAAAACAAACATCTTCATTGCCGAACATTGTACTGTGTGAAATAAGCTCATTCGGTTCTAGGAATCACTTGCTTTCCTACAAAGAAGGTTGAGTGCAGCAAGTTCAAACTTTCCTTGTTTGTGTAATCTAAAAAGATGTACAAGTTAGTAGATTGGCCTCATTTCTAAAGTAGTTTCTTGAGAAAACAAACATCTTCATTACCGAACATTGTACTGTGTGAAATAAGCTAATTCGGTTCTAGGAATCACTTGCTTTCCTACAAAGAAGGTTGAGTGCAGCAAGTTCAAACTTTCCTACTTTGTGTAATCTAACAAGATGTACAAGTTAGTGGATTCTCCTCATTTCTAAAGTAGTTTCTTGAGAAAACAAACATCTTCATTACCGAACATTGTACTGTGTGAAATAAGCTAATTCGGTTCTAGGAATCACTTGCTTTCCTACAAAGAAGGTTGAGTGCAGCAAGTTCAAACTTTCCTAGTTTGTGTAATCTAACAAGATGTACAAGTTAGAAGATACGCCTCATTTCTAAAGTAGTTTCTTGAGAAAACAAACATCTTCATTGCCGAACATTGTACTGTGTGAAATAAGCTCATTCGGTTCTAGGAATCACTTGCTTTCCTACAAAGAAGGTTGAGTGCAGCAAGTTCAAACTTTCCTAGTTTGTGTAATCTAACAAGATGTACAAGTTAGTAGATTCGACTCATTTGTAAAGTAGTTTCTTGAGAAAACAAACATCTTCATTGCCGAACATTGTACTGTGTGAAATAAGCTCATTCGGTTCTAGGAATCAGTTGCTTTCCTACAAAGAAGGTTGAGTGCAGCAAGTTCAAACTTTCCTTGTTAATGTAATCTAAAAAGATGTACAAGTTAGTAGATTGGCCTCATTTCTAAAGTAGTTTCTTGAAAGAAACATCTTCAGTAACGAACAGTGTACTGTGTGAAATAAGTTAATTCGGTTCTAGGAATCAGTTTAATTTCTACAAAAGAAGGTTGAGTGCAGCAAGTTCAAACTTTCCTTGTTAATGTAATCTAAAAAGATGGCCAAGTTAGAAGATTAGCCTCATTTGTAAAGTACTTTGTTGAGAAAACAAACATCTTCATTGCCGAACATTGTACTGTGTGAAATAAGCTCATTGGTTCTAGGAATCCGTTGTTTTCCTACAATGAAGGTTGAGTGCAGCAAGTTCAAACTTTCCTTGTTAATGTAATCTAAAAAGATGGCGAAGTTAGTAGATTCGCCTCATTTGTAAAGTAGTTTATTGAGAAAACAAACATCTTCATTGCCGAACATTGTACTGTGTGAAATAAGCTCATTCGGTTCTAGGAATCAGTTGCTTTCCTACAAAGAAGGTTGAGTGCAGCAAGTTCAAACTTTCCTTGTTAATGTAATCTGAAAAGATGCACAACTTAGTAGATTGGCCTCATTTCTAAAGTAGTTTGTTTAGAAAACAAACATCTTCATTACCGAACACTGTGCTATGTGAAATGAGCTAGTTCGATTCTAGGAATCACTTGCTTTCCTACGAAGAAGGTAGTGCAGCAAGTTCAAACTTTCCTAGTTTGTGTAATCTAACAAGATGTACAAGTTAGTGGATTCGCCTCATTTCTAAAGTACTTTCTTTAGAAAAGAAACATCTTCAGTACCGAACAGTGTACTGTGTGAAATGAGTTAATTCGCTTCTAGGAATTAGTTGCTTTCCTACAAAGAAGGTTGAGTGCAGCAAGTTCAAACTTTCCTTGTTAATGTAATCTAAAAAGATGGCCAAGTTAGTAGATTCGCCTCATTTGTAAAGTAGTTTGTTGACAAAGTTAACATCTTTATTGCCGAACCTTGTACTGTGTGAAATGAGCTCATTCGGTTCTAGGAATCAGTTGCTTTCCTACAAAGGAGGTTGAGTGCAGCAAGTTCAAACTTTCCTTGTTAATGTAATCTGAAGAGATGGCCAAGTAC
>JAEOAD010001820.1:0-19652 GCA_036365145.1 Orientallactaga sibirica
TTAGCAAGTTCAACCTTTCCTTATTAATGTGCTCTAAAAAGATGTCCGAGTTTGTAGATTTGCCTCATTGGTAGAGTAGTTTGTTGAGAAAACAAACATCTTCATTGCCAAACATTGTACTGTGTCAAATAAGCTAATTTAGTTCTAGAATTGAGTTGCTTTCCTATAAAGAAGGTTGAGTGCAGCCAGTTCAAACTTTCCTTGTTAATGTAATCTACAAAGATGGCCAAGTTAGAAGATTCACCTCATTTGTAAAAGTACATTCTTGAGAAAACAAACATCTTCATTGTGAACATTGTACTGTGTGAAGTAAGCTCATTCGGTTCTAGGAATCAGTTGCTTTCCTACAAAGAAGGTTGAGTGCAGCAAGTTCAAACTTTCCTTGTTAATGTAATCTAAAAGATGCACAACTTAGTAGATTGGCCTCATTTCTAAAGTAGTTTGTTTACAAAACAAACATCTTCATTCGGAACACTATACTATGTGAAATGAGCTAGTTAGGCTCTAGGAATCTTGCTTTCCTACGAAGAAGGTTGAGTGCAGCCAGTTCAAACTTACCTTATTAATGTAATCTAAAAAGATGCACAACTTAGTAGATTGGCCTCATTTCTAAAGTCGTTTCTTTAGAAAAGAAACATCTTCAGTACCGAACACTGTACTTTGTGAAATTAGTTAATTCACTTCTAGGAATCAGTTTAATTTCTACCAAGAAGGTTGAGTGCAGCAAGTTCAAACTTTCCTTGTTAATGTAATCTAAAAAGATGGCCAAGTTAGAAGATTTGCCTCATTTGTCAAGTACTTTGTTGAGGAAACAAACATCTTCACTGCCGAAAATTGTACTGTGTGAAATGAGCTCATTCGGTTCTAGGAATCAGTTACTTTCCTACAAAGAAGGTTGAGTGCAGCACGTTCAAACTTTCCTCGTTAATGTAATCTAAAAAGATGGCCAAGTTAGTAGATTCGCCTCATTTGTAAAGTAGTTTGTTTAGAAAACAAACATCTTCATTGCTGAACATTGTACTGTGTGAAATAAGCTCATTCGGTTCTAGGAATCAGTTGCTTTCCTACAAAGAAGGTGGAGTGCAGCAAGTTCAAACTTTCCTTGTTAATGTAATCTGAAAAGATGAACAACTTAGTAGATTGGCCTCATTTCTAACGTAGTTTGTTTAGAAAACAAACATCTTCATTAACAAACACTGTACAGTGTGAAATAAGTTAATTCGATTCTAGGAATCAGTTTAATTTCTACGAAGAAGGTTGAGTGCAGCAAGTTCAAACTTTCCTTGTTAATGTAATCTAAAAAGATGGCCAAGTTAGAAGATTCGCCTCATTTGTAAAGTACTTTGTTGAGAAAAAAACATCTTCATTGCCAAACACTGTACTGTGAGAAATAAGCTCATTTGGTTCTAGGAATCAGTTGTTTTCCTACAAAGAAGGTTGAGTGCAGCAAGTTCAAACTTTCCTTATTAATGTAAACTAAAAAGATGCACAACGTAGTTGATTGGCCTCATTTCTAAAGTAGTTTGTTTAGAAAACAAACATCTTCATTACCGAACACTACACTATGTGAAATAAGCTAGATCCGTTCTAGGAATCACTTGCTTTCCTATGAAGAAGGTTGAGTGCAGCAAGTTCAAACTTTCCTAGTTTGTGTAATCTAACAAGATGTACAAGTTAGTGGATTCGCCTCATTTCTAAAGTAGTTTCTTTAGAAAAGAAACATCTTCAGTACCGAACACTGTACTGTGTGAAATAAGTGAATTCGCTTCTAGGAATCAGTTTAATTTCTCCGAAGATGGTTGAGTGCAGCAAGTTCAAACTTTCCTTGTTAATGTAATCTAAAAAGATGGCCAAGTTAGTAGATTCGCCTCATTTGTAAAGTAGTTTGTTGAGAAAACAAACATCTTCATTGCCAAACATTGTACGGTGTGAAATAAACTCATTTGGTTCTAGGAATCAGTTCCTTTCCTATAAAGAACGTTGAGTGCAGCAAGTTCAAACTTTACTTGTTAATGTAATCTGAAAACATGCACAACTTAGTAGATTGGCCTCATTTCTAAAGTAGTTTGTTTACAAAACAAACATCTTCATTACCGAAGACTATACTATGTGAAATGAGCTAGTTCGGTTCTAGGAATCACTTGCTTTCCTACGAAGAAGGTTGAGTGCAGCAAGTTCAAACTTTCCTAGTTTGTGTAACCTAACAAGATGTACAAGTTAGTGCATTCGCCTCATTTCTAAAGTAGTTTCTTTAGAAAAGAAACATCTTCAGTACTGAACACTGTACTGTGTGAAATAAGGTAAATCGGTTTTAGGAATAAGTTTAATTTCTAAGAAGATGGTTGAGTGCAGCAAGTTCAAACTTCCCTTGTTAATGTAATCTAAAAAGATGCACAACTTAGTAGATTGGCCTCATTTCTAAAGTAGTTTGTTTGCAAAACAAACATCTTCATTACCGAACATTATACTATGTGAAATGAGCTAGTTCGGTTCTAGGAATCACTTGCTTTCCTACGAAGAAGGATGAGTGCAGCAAGTTCAAACTTTCCTCTTTTGTGTAATCTAACAAGATGTACAAGTTAGTGGATTCGCTTCATTTATAAAGTACTTTCTTTATGAAAGAAACATCTTCAGTACTGAACACTGTACTGTGTGAAATAAGGTAAATCGGTTCTAGGAATCAGTTTAATTTCTAAGAAGATGGTTGAGTGCAGCAAGTTCAAACTTTCCTTGTTAATGGAATCTAAAGAGATGCACAACTTAGTAGATTGGCCTCATTTCTAAAGTAGTTTCTTTAGAAAAGAAACATCTTCAATACCGAACACTATACGGTGTGAAATGAGGTAATTCGCTTTTAGGAATCAGTTGAATTTCTACGACGATGGTTGAGTGCAGCAAGTTCAAACGTTCCTTGTTAATGTAATCTGAAAAGATGGCCAAGTTAGTAGATTCGCCTCATTTGTAAAGTAGTTTGTTTAGAAAACAAACATCTTCATTGCTGAACATTGTACTGTGTGAAATAAGCTCATTCGGTTCTAGGAATCAGTTGCTTTCCTACAAAGAAGGTGGAGTGCAGCAAGTTCAAACTTTCCTTGTTAATGTAATCTGAAAAGATGAACAACTTAGTAGATTGGCCTCATTTCTAACGTAGTTTGTTTAGAAAACAAACATCTTCATTAACAAACACTGTACAGTGTGAAATAAGTTAATTCGATTCTAGGAATCAGTTTAATTTCTACGAAGAAGGTTGAGTGCAGCAAGTTCAAACTTTCCTTGTTAATGTAATCTAAAAAGATGGCCAAGTTAGAAGATTCGCCTCATTTGTAAAGTACTTTGTTGAGAAAAAAACATCTTCATTGCCAAACACTGTACTGTGAGAAATAAGCTCATTTGTTTCTAGGAATCAGTTGTTTTCCTACAAAGAAGGTTGAGTGCAGCAAGTTCAAACTTTCCTTATTAATGTAAACTAAAAAGATGCACAACGTAGTTGATTGGCCTCATTTCTAAAGTAGTTTGTTTAGAAAACAAACATCTTCATTACCAAACACTATACTATGTGAAATAAGCTAGATCCGTTCTAGGAATCACTTGCTTTCCTATGAAGAATGTTGAGTGCAGCAAGTTCAAACTTTCCTAGTTTGTGTAATCTAACAAGATGTACAAGTTAGTGGATTCGCCTCATTTCTAAAGTAGTTTCTTTAGAAAAGAAACATCTTCAGTACCGAACACTGTACTGTGTGAAATAAGTGAATTCGCTTCTAGGAATCAGTTTAATTTCTACGAAGATGGTTAAGTGCAGCAAGTTCAAACTTTCCTTGTTAATGTAATCTAAAAAGATGGCCAAGTTAGTAGATTCGCCTCATTTGTAAAGTAGTTTGTTGAGAAAACAAACATCTTCATTGCCAAACATTGTACTGTGTGAAATAAACTCATTCGGTTCTAGGAATCAGTTCCTTTCCTATAAAGAACGTTGAGTGCAGCAAGTTCAAACTTTACTTGTTAATGTAATCTGAAAACATGCACAACTTAGTAGATTGGCCTCATTTCTAAAGTAGTTTGTTTACAAAACAAACATCTTCATTACCGAAGACTATACTATGTGAAATGAGCTAGTTCGGTTCTAGGAATCACTTGCTTTCCTACGAAGAAGGTTGAGTGCAGCAAGTTCAAACTTTCCTAGTTTGTGTAACCTAACAAGATGTACAAGTTAGTGCATTCGCCTCATTTCTAAAGTAGTTTCTTTAGAAAAGAAACATCTTCAGTATTGAACACTGCACTGTGTGAAATAAGGTAAATCGGTTTAGGAATAAGTTTAATTTCTAAGAAGATGGTTGAGTGCAGCAAGTTCAAACTTCCCTTGTTAATGTAATCTAAAAAGATGCACAACTTAGTAGATTGGCCTCATTTCTAAAGTAGTTTGTTTGCAAAACAAACATCTTCATTACCGAACATTATACTATGTGAAATGAGCTAGTTCGGTTCTAGGAATCACTTGCTTTCCTACGAAGAAGGATGAGTGCAGCAAGTTCAAACTTTCCTCTTTTGTGTAATCTAACAAGATGTACAAGTTAGTGGATTCGCTTCATTTATAAAGTACTTTCTTTATGAAAGAAACATCTTCAGTACTGAACACTGTACTGTGTGAAATAAGGTAAATCGGTTCTAGGAATCAGTTTAATTTCTAAGAAGATGGTTGAGTGCAGCAAGTTCAAACTTTCCTTGTTAATGGAATCTAAAGAGATGCACAACTTAGTAGATTGGCCTCATTTCTAAAGTAGTTTCTTTAGAAAAGAAACATCTTCAATACCGAACACTATACGGTGTGAAATGAGGTAATTCGCTTTTAGGAATCAGTTGAATTTCTACGACGATGGTTGAGTGCAGCAAGTTCAAACGTTCCTTGTTAATGTAATCTGAAAAGATGGCCAAGTTAGTAGATTCGCCTCATTTGTAAAGTAGTTTGTGGACAAATCAAACATCTTCATTGCCAAACATTGTACTGTGTGAAATGAGCTCATTCAGTTCTAGGAATCAGTTGCTTTCCTATAGAGAAGGTTGAGTGCAGCAAGTTCAAACTTTCCTTGTTAATGTAATCTGAAAAGATGCACAACTTAGTAGATTGGACTCATTTCTAAAGTAGTTTGTTTACAAAACAAACATCTTCATTCCCGAACACTATACTATGTGAAATGAGCTAGTTCGGTTCTAGGAATCACTTGCTTTCCTACGAAGAAGGTTGAGTGCAGCAAGTTCAACCTTTCCTTGTTTGTGTAAGCTAACAAGATGTACAAGTTAGTGCATTCGCCTCATTACTAAAGTAGTTTCTTTAGAAAAGAAACATCTTCAGTACTGAACACTGTACTGTGTGAAATAAGGTAAATTGGTTCTAGGAATCAGTTTAATTTCTAAGAAGATGGTTGAGTGCAGCAAGTTCAAACTTCCCTAGTTAATGTAATCTAAAAATATTGCACAACTTAGTAGATTGGCCTCATTTCTAAAGTAGTTTGTTTACAAAACAAACATCTTCATTACCGAACACTATACTATGTGAAATGAGCTGGTTCGGTTCTAGGAATCACTTGCTTTCCTACGAAGAAGGATGAGTGCACCAAGTTCAAACGTTCCTCGTTTGTGTAATCTAACAAGACGTACAAGTTAGTGGATTCGCGTTGTTTCTAAAGTGGTTTCTTTAGAAAACAAACATCTTCAGTACTGAACACTGTACTCTGTGAAATAAGTTAATTCGGTTCTAGGAATCAGTTTCCTTTCTACGAAGATGGTTGAGTGCAGCAAGATCAAACTTTCCTTGTAAATGTAATCTAAAAAGATGGCCAAGTTAGCAGAGTCACCTCATTTGTAAAATAGTTTGTTGAGAAAAAAAACATCTTCATTGCCGAACATTGTACTGTGTGAAATGAGCTCATTCGGTTCTAGGAATCACTTGCTTTCCTACAAAGAAGGTTGAGTGCAGCAAGTTCAAACTTTCCTTCTTAATGTAATCTGACAAGATGCACAACTTAGTAGATTGGCCTCATTTCTAAAGTAGTTTCTTTAGAAAAGAAACATCTTCATTACCGAACACTGTACTGTGTGAAATAAGTTAATTCGCTTATAGGAATCTGTTTAATTTCTACGAAGATGGTTGAGTTTAGCAAGTTCAACCTTTCCTTATTAATGTGCTCTAAAAAGATGTCCGAGTTTGTAGATTTGCCTCATTGGTAGAGTAGTTTGTTGAGAAAACAAACATCTTCATTGCCAAACATTGTACTGTGTCAAATAAGCTAATTTAGTTCTAGAATTGAGTTGCTTTCCTATAAAGAAGGTTGAGTGCAGCCAGTTCAAACTTTCCTTGTTAATGTAATCTACAAAGATGGCCAAGTTAGAAGATTCACCTCATTTGTAAAGTACATTCTTGAGAAAACAAACATCTTCATTGACGAACATTGTACTGTGTGAAGTAAGCTCATTCGGTTCTAGGAATCAGTTGCTTTCCTACAAAGAAGGTTGAGTGCAGCAAGTTCAAACTTTCCTTGTTAATGTAATCTAAAAAGATGCACAACTTAGTAGATTGGCCTCATTTCTAAAGTAGTTTGTTTACAAAACAAACATCTTCATTACGGAACACTATACTATGTGAAATGAGCTAGTTCGGCTCTAGGAATCACTTGCTTTCCTACGAAGAAGGTTGAGTGCAGCCAGTTCAAACTTACCTTATTAATGTAATCTAAAAAGATGCACAACTTAGTAGATTGGCCTCATTTCTAAAGTCGTTTCTTTAGAAAAGAAACATCTTCAGTACCGAACACTGTACTTTGTGAAATTAGTTAATTCACTTCTAGGAATCAGTTTAATTTCTGCCAAGAAGGTTGAGTGCAGCAAGTTCAAACTTTCCTTCTTAATGTAATCTAAAAAGATGGCCAAGTTAGAAGATTTGCCTCATTTGTCAAGTACTTTGTTGAGGAAACAAACATCTTCACTGCCGAAATTGTACTGTGTGAAATGAGCTCATTCGGTTCTAGGAATCAGTTACTTTCCTACAAAGAAGGTTGAGTGCAGCACGTTCAAACTTTCCTCGTTAATGTAATCTAAAAAGATGGCCAAGTTAGTAGATTCGCCTCATTTGTAAAGTAGTTTGTTTAGAAAACAAACATCTTCATTGCTGAACATTGTACTGTGTGAAATAAGCTCATTCGGTTCTAGGAATCAGTTGCTTTCCTACAAAGAAGGTGGAGTGCAGCAAGTTCAAACTTTCCTTGTTAATGTAATCTGAAAAGATGCACAACTTAGTAGATTGGACTCATTTCTAAAGTAGTTTGTTTACAAAACAAACATCTTCATTCCCGAACACTATACTATGTGAAATGAGCTAGTTCGGTTCTAGGAATCACTTGCTTTCCTACGAAGAAGGTTGAGTGCAGCAAGTTCAACCTTTCCTTGTTTGTGTAAGCTAACAAGATGTACAAGTTAGTGCATTCGCCTCATTACTAAAGTAGTTTCTTTAGAAAAGAAACATCTTCAGTACTGAACACTGTACTGTGTGAAATAAGGTAAATTGGTTCTAGGAATCAGTTTAATTTCTAAGAAGATGGTTGAGTGCAGCAAGTTCAAACTTCCCTAGTTAATGTAATCTAAAAAGATGCACAACTTAGTAGATTGGCCTCATTTCTAAAGTAGTTTGTTTAGAAAACAAACATCTTCATTACCGAACACTGTACTATGTGAAATAAGCTAGTTCCGTTCTAGGAATCACTTGCTTTCCTATGAAGAAGGTTGAGTGCAGCAAGTTCAAACTTTCTTAGTTTGTGTAATCTAACAAGATGTACAAGTTAGTTTATTCGCCTCATTTCTAAAGTAGTTTCCTTAGAAAAGAAACATCTTCAGTACCGAACACTGTACTGTGTAAAATAAGTTAATTTGCTTCTAGGAATCAGTTTAATTTCTACGAAGAAGATTGAGTGCAGCAAGTTCAAACTTTCCTTGTTAATGTAATGTAAAAAGATGGCCAAGTTAGAACATTCGCCTGCTTTGTAAAATACTTTGTTCAGAAAACAAACATCTTCATTGCCGAAATTTGTACTTTGTGAAATAAGCTCATTCGGTTTTAGGAAACACTTGCTTTCCTACAAAGAAGGTTGAGTACAGCAAGTTCAAACTTTAATTGTTAATATAATCTAAAAAGATGCACAACTTAGTAGATTAAGCCTCATTTCTAAAATAGTTTCTTTAGAAAAGAAACATCTTCAGTACCGAACACTGTACTGTGTGAAATAAGTTAATTTGCTTCTAGGAATCAGTTTAATTTACGAAGAAGGTTGAGTGCAGCAAGTTCAAACTTTCCTTGTTAATGTAATCTAAAAAGATGGCCAAGTTAGAAGATTCACCTCATTTGTAACGTACTTTGTTGAGAACACAAACATCTTCATTGCCGAACATTGTTCTGTGTGAAATAAGCTCATTCGATTCTAGGAATCAGTTGCTTTCCTACAAAGAAGGTTGAGTGCAGCAAGTTCAAACTTTCCTTGTTAATGTAATCTGAAAAGATGCACAACTTAGTAGATTGGCTTCATTTCTAAAGTAGTTTGTTTGGAAAACAAACATCTTCATTACCGAACACTATACTACCTGAAATAAGCTAGTTCCGTTCAAGGAATCACTTGCTTTCCTACAAAGAAGGTTGAGTGCAGCAAGTTCAAACTTTCCCAGTTTGTGTAATTTAACAAGATGTACAAGTTAGTGCATTCGCTCATTTCTCAAGTACTTTCTTTAGAAAAGAAACATCTTCAGTACTGAACACTGTACTGTGTGAAATAAGGTAAATCGGTTCTAGGAATCAGTTTAATTTCTAAGAAGATGGTTGAGTGCAGCAAGTTCAAACTTTGCTTGTTAATGTAATCTGAAAAGATGGCCAAGTTAGAACATTCGCCTCCTTTGTAAAGTACTTTGTTGAGAAAACAAACATCTTCATTGCCGAACATTGTACTGTGTGAAATAAGCTCATTCGGTTCTAGGAATCACTTGCTTTTCTACAAAGAAGGTTGAGTGTAGCAAGTTCAAACTTTCCTTGTTAATGTAATATAAAAAGATGCACAACTTAGTAGATTGGCCTCATTTCTAAAGTAGTTTGTTTAGAAAACAAACATCTTCATTAGCGAACACTGTACTATGTGAAATAAGCTAGTTCCGTTCTAGGAATCACTTGCTTACCTACGAAGAAGGTTGAGTCCAGCAAGTTCAAACTTTCCTAGTTTGTGTAATCTAACAAGATGTACAAGTTAGTGGATTCGCCTCATTTCTAAAGTAGTTTCTTTAGACAACAAACATCTTCAGTACCGAACACAGTACTGTGTGAAATAAGTTAATTCGGTTCTAGGAATCAGTTTCCTTTCTACGAAGATGGTTGAGTGCAGCAAGTTCAAACTTTTCTTGTTAATGTAATCCAAAAAGATGTCCAAGTTAGTAGATTTGCCTCATTTGTAAAGTAGTTTGTTGAGAAAATAAACATCTGAATTGCCAAACATTGTACTGTGTGGAATAAGCTCATTCAGTTCTAGGAATCAGTTGCTTTCCTATAAAGAAGGTTGAGTGCAGCAAGTTCAAACTTTCCTTGTTAATGTAATCTGAAAAGATGCACAACTTAGTAGATTGGCCTCATTTCTAAAGTAGTTTGTTTACAAAACAAACATCTTCATTAGCGAACACTATATTATGTGAAATGAGCTAGTTCAGTTCTAGGAATCACTTGCTTTCTTAAGAAGCAGGTTGAGTGCAGCAAGTTCAAACTTTCCTAGTTTGTGTAATCTAACAAGATGTACAAGTTAGTGGATTCGCCTCATTTCTAAAGTAGTTTCTTTAGAAACAAACATCTTCATTACCGAACACTGGACTGTGTGAAATAAGTGAATTCGGTTCTAGGAATCAGTTTGCTTTTCTACAAAGATGGTTTAGTGCAGCAAGTTCAAACTTTCCTTGTTAATGAAATCTAAAAAGATGTCCAAGTTAGTAGATTCGCCTCATTTGTAAAGTAGTTTGTTGAGAAAACAAACATCTTCAATACCAACATTGTACTATGTGAAATAAGCTAATTCGGTTCTAGGAATCACTTGCTTTCCTACAAAGAAGGTTGAGTGCAGCAAGTTCAAACTTTCCTCGTTTGTGTAATCTAACAAGATGTACAAGTTAGTGGATTCGCCTCGTTTCTAAAGTGGTTTTCTTATAAAACAAACATCTTCAGTACTGAACATTGTACTGTGTGAAATAAGTTAATTCGGTTCTAGGAATCAATTTCCTTTCTACAAGAAGATGATTGAGTGCAGCAAGTTCAAACTTTCCTTGTTAATGTAATCTAAAAGATGTACAAGTTAGTAGAGTCACCTCATTTGTAAAATAGTTTGTTGATAAAATTAACATCTTCATTGCCGAACTTTGTACTAGTGAAATAAGCTAATTCGGTTCTAGGAATCACTTGCTTTCCTACAAAAAGGTTGAGTGCAGAAAGTTCAAACTTTCCTTGTTAACGTAATCTAAAAAGATGTCCAAGTTAGTAGATTCGCCTCATTTCTAAAGTAGTTTCTTTATAAAACAAACCTTCATTGCCAAACTTTGTACTGTGTGAAATAAGCTAATTCAGTCTAGGAATCAGTTTATTTTCTACGAAGATGGTTGAGTGCAGCAAGTTCAAACTTTCCTTGTTTATGTAATCTAAAAAGATGTACATGTTAGTAGATTTGCCTCATTGGTAAAGTAGTTTGTTGAGAAAACAAACATCTTCATTTCCGAACATTGTACTGTGTGAAAAAAGCTAATAGAGTTCTAGAATACAGTTGCTTTCCTACAAAGAAGGTGGAGTGCAGCAAGTTCAAACTTTCCTTGTTAATGTAATCTGAAAAGATGAACAACTTAGTAGATTGGCCTCATTTCTAAAGTAGTTTGTTTAGAAAACAAACATCTTCATTAACAAACACTGTACTGTGTGAAATAAGTTAATTCGATTCTAGGAATCAGTTTAATTTCTACGAAGAAGGTTGAGGGCAGCAAGTTCAAACTTTCCTTGTTAATGTAATCTAAAAAGATGGCCAAGTTAGAAGATTCGCCTCATTTGTAAAGTACTTTGTTGAGAAAACAAACATCTGAATTGCCAAACATTGTACTGTGTGAAATAAGCTCATTCGGTTCTCGGAATCAGTTGCTTTCCTATAAAGAAGGTTGAGTGCAACAAGTTCAAACTTTCCTTGTTAATGTAATCTGAAAAGATGCACAACTTAGTAGATTGGCCTCATTTCTAAAGTAGTTTGTTTACAAAACAAACATCTTCATTACCGAACACTATACTATGTGAAATGAGCTAGTTCGGTTCTAGGAATCACTTGCTTTCCTAAGAAGCAGGTTGAGTGCAGCAAATTCAAACTTTCCTAGTTTGTGTAATCTAACAAGATGTAAAAGTTAGTGCATTCTCCTCATTTCTAAAGTAGTTTCTTTAGAAAAGAAACATCCTCAGTACCGAACACTGTACTGTGTGAAATAAGGTAAATTGGTTTTAGGAATCAGTTTAATTTCTTAGAAGATGGTTGAGTGCAGCAAGTTCAAACTTCCCTTCTTAATGTAATCTAAAAAGATGCACAACTTAGTAGATTGGTCTCATTTGTAAAGTAGTTTGTTTACAAAACAACCGTCTTCATTACCGAGCACTATACTATGTGAAATGAGCAAGTTCGGATCTAGGAATCACTTGCTTTCCTACAAAGAAGGTTGAGTGCAGCAAGTTCAAACTTTCCTTGTTAATGTAATCTAAAAAAATATCCAAGTTAGTAGATTTGCCTGATTTCTAAAGTAGTTTCTTTACAAAACAAACCTAAATTGCCAAACTTTGTACTGTGTGAAATAAGCTAATTCAGTTCTAGGAATCAGTTTACTTTCTCGAAGATGGTTGAGTTTAGCAAGTTCAAACTTTCCTTGTTAATGTAATCTCAAAAGATGCCAAGTTAGTAGATTTGCCTCATTGGTAAAGTAGTTTGTTGAGAAAACAAACATCTTCATTGCCGAACATTGTACTGTGTGAGAAAAAGCTAATTCGGTTCTAGGAATTTAGTTGCTTTCCTACAAAGAAGGTAGAGTGCAGCCAGTTCAAACTTTCCTTCTTAATGTAATCTAAAAAGATGCACAAGTTAGTAGATTGGCCTCATTTCTAAAGTAGTTTCTTTAGAAAACAAACATCTTCATTACCGAACACTGTACTGTGTGAAATAAGTTAATTCGGTTCTAGAATCAGTTTAATTTCTAGGAAGAAGGTTCAGTGCAGCAAGTTCAAACTTTCCTAGTTTGTGTAATCTAACAAGATGTACAAATTAGTGATTCGCCTCATTTCTAAAGAACTTTCTTTAGAAAAGAAACATCTTCATTACCGAACACTGTACTATGTGAAATAAGGTAATTTGGTTCTAGGAATCAGTTTAATTTCAACAAAGATGGTTGAGTGCAGCAAGTTCAAACTTTCCTTGTTCATGTAATCTAAAAAGATGCACAACTTAGAAGATTGGCCTCATTTCTAAAGTAGTTTTTAGAAAACAAACATCTTCATTGCCGAACATTCTACTGTGTGAAATAAGTGTATTCGGTTCTAGGAATCAGTTTCTTTTCTACAAAGATGGTTGAGTGCAGCAAGTTCAAACTTTCCTTGTTAATGTAATCTAAAAAGATGGCCAAGTTAGAAGATTCGCCTCATTTGTAAAGTAGTTTGTTGAGAAAACAAACATCTTCATTGCCAAACATTGTACTGTGTGAAATAAGCTCATTCGGTTCTAGGAATCACTTGCTTTCCTACAAAGAAGGTTGAGTGCAGCAAGTTCAAACTTTCCTTGTTAATATAATCTAAATGATGCACAAGTTAGTAGATTGGCCTCATTTCTAAAGTAGTTGTTTGAAAACAAACATCTTCATTACCGAACACTGTACTATGTGAAATGGGCTAATTCGGTTCTAGGAATCCTTGCTTTCCTACAAAGAAGGTTGAGTGCAGCAGTTCAAACTTTCCTAGTTTGTGTAATCTAACAAGATGTACAAGTTAGTGAATTCGCCTCATTTCTAAAGTAGTTTCTTTAGAAAAAAACATCTTCTTCATTGCGAACACTGTACTGTGTGAAATAAGTTAATTCGGTTCTAGGAATCTTGCTTTCCTTACAAAGATGGTTGAGTGCAGCAAGTTCAAACTTTCCTTGTTAATGTAATCTAAAAAGATGTACAAGTTAGTAGATTCCCCTCATTTCTAAAGTAGTTTCTTTAGAAAACAAACCTAAATTGCCAAACTTTGTACTGTCTCAAATGAGCTAATTAGGTTCTAGGAATCAGTTTACTTTCTACAAAGATGGTTGAGTTTAGCAAGTTCAAACTTTCCTTGTTAATGTGCTCTAAAAAAGATGTCCAAGTTGGTAGATTTGCCTCATTATTAAAGTAGTTTGTTTAGAAAACAAACATCTTCATTGCCGAACATTGTACTGTGTGAAAAAAGCTAATTCGGTTCTAGAATTCAGTTGCATTCCTACAAAGAAGGTTGAGTGCAGCCAGTTCAAACTTTCCTTGTTAATGTAATCTAAAAAGATGCACAAGTTAGTAGATTGGCCTCATTTCTAAAGTAGTTTCTTTATAAAACAAACATCTTCATTACCAAACACTGTACTGTGTCAAATAAGTTAATTCGGTTCTAGGAATCAGTTTAATTTCTACGAAGAAGGTTGAGTGCAGCAAGTTCAAACTTTCCTTGTTAATGTAATCTAAAAAGATGTACAAGTTAGTAGATTGGCCTCATTTCTAAAGTAGTTTGTTTAGAAAACAAACATCTTCATTACCAAACACTGTACTATGTGAAATAAGCTAATTTGGTTCTAGGAATCACTTGCTTTCCTATGAAGAAGGTTGAGTGCAGCAAGTTCAAACTTTCCTCGTTTGTGTAATCTAACAAGATGTACAAGTTAGTGGATTCGCCTTGTTTCTAAAGTAGTTTCTTTAGAAAGCAAACATCTTCATTACTGAACACTGTACTGTGTGAAATAAGTTAATTCGGTTCTAGGAATCCTTTCTTTTCTACAAAAGATGGTTGAGTGCAGCAAGTTCAAACTTTCCTTGTTAATGTAATCTATAAAGATGTACAAGTTAGTAGAGTCACCTCATTTCTAAAATAGTTTCTTGAGAAAACAAACATCTTCATTGCCGAACATTGTACTGTGTGAAATAAGCTAATTCGGTTCTAGGAATCACTTGTTTTCCTACAAAGAAGGTTGAGTGCAGCAAGTTCAATCTTTCCTAGTTTGTGTAATCTAACAAGATGTACAAGTTAGTAGATTGGCCTCATTTCTAAAAAGTACTTTCTTTAGAAAACAAACATCTTCATTGCCGAACACTGTACTGTGTGAAATAAGTTAATTCGGTTCTAGGAATCAGTTTCCTACAAAGATGGTTGAATGCAGCAAGTTCAAACTTTCCTAGTTTGTGTAATCTAACAAGATGTACAAGTTAGTAGATTCCCCTCATTTCTAAAGTAGTTTCTTTAGAAAACAAACATCTTCAGTGCCAAACTTTGTACTGTGTCAAATGAGCTAATTCGGTTCTAGGAATCAGTTTTTCTACGAAGATGGTTGAGTTTAGCAAGTTCAAACTTTCCTTGTTAATGTAATCTAAAAAGATGTCCAAGTTAGTAGATTTGCCTCATTTCTAAAGTAGTTTCTTTAGAAAACAAACATCTTCATTGCAAAACTTTGTACTGTGTGTGAAAAAGCTAATTCGGTTCTAGGAATTCAGTTGCTTTCCTACAAAGAAGGTTGAGTGCAGCAAGTTCAAACTTACCTTGTTAATGTAATCTAAAAGATGTACCAGTTAGTAGATTGGCCTCATTTCTAAAGTAGTTTCTTGATAAAACAAACATCTTCATTGCAAACATTGCACTGTGTCAAATAAGCTAATTCAGTTTTGGAATCAGTTTAATTTCTACAAAGAAGGTTGAGTGCAGCAAGTTCAAACTTTCCTTGTTAATGTAATCTAAAAGATGTACAACTTAGTAGATTGGCCTCATTTCTAAAGTAGTTTCTTTAGAAAACAAACATCTTCATTACCAAACACTGTACTGTGTGAAATAAGCTAATTTGGTTCTAGGAATCACTTGCTTTCTATGAAGAAGGTTGAGTGCAGCAAGTTCAAACTTTCCTCGTTTGTGTAATCTAACAAGATGTACAAGTTAGTGGATTCGCCTTGTTTCTAAAGTAGTTTCTTTAGAAAACAAACATCTTCATTACTGAACACTGTACTGTGTGAAATAAGTTAATTTGGTTCTAGGAATCACTTTAATTTCTACAAAGATGGTTGAGTGCAGCAAGTTCAAACTTTCCTTGTTAATGTAATCTATAAAGATGCACAAGTTAGTAGAGTTGGCCTCATTTCTAAAATAGTTTTTTGAAAAAACAAACATCTTCATTGCCGAACATTGTACTGTGTGAAATAAGCTAGTTCTGTTCTAGGAATCACTTGTTTTCCTACAAAGAAGGTTGAGTGCAGCAAGTTCAATCTTTCCTTGTTAATGGAATCTAAAAAGATGCACAACTTTGTAGATTGGCTCATTTCTAAAGTACTTTCTTTAGAAAAGAAACATCTTCAGTACAGAACACTGTACTGTGTGAAATAAGTTAAATCGGTTCTAGGAATCAGTTTAATTTCTAAGAAGATGGTTGATTGCAGCAAGTTCAAACTTCCCTTGTTAATGTAATCTAACAAGATGTACAAGTTACTGGATTCTCTCATTTCTAAAATAGTTTGTTTAGAAAACAAACATCTTCAGTACCAAACATTGTACTGTGTGAAATAAGCTAATTCGGTTCTAGGAATCAGTTTCGTTTCTACGAAGATGGTTGAGTTTAGCAAGTTCAAACTTTCCTTGTTAATGTAATCTAACAAGATGTCCAAGTTAGTGGATCCGCCTCATTTCTAAAGTGGTTTCTTTAGAAAACAAACCTAAATTTTAAAAAACTTTGTACTGTGTGAAATGAGTTAATTCCGGTTCTAGGAATCAGTTTCACTTTCTACTAAGATGGTTGAGTGCAGCAAGTTCAAACTTTCCTTGTTAATGTGTAATCTAAAAGATGTCCAAGTTAGTAGAGTCACCTCATTTGGAAAAATAGTTTGTTAAGAAAACAAACATCTTCATTGCTGAACATTGCACTGTGTGAAAAAGCTAATTCAGTTTTGAATTCAGTTGCTTTCCTACAAAGAAGGTTGAGTGCAGCCAGTTCAAACTTACCTTGTTAATGTAATCTAAAAAAGATGCACACCTTAGTATATTGGCCTCATTTCTAAAGTAGTTTCTTTAGAAAAGAAACATCTTCAGTACCGAACACTGTACTGTGTGAAATAAGTTAATTCGTCGGTTCTAGGAATCAGTTTAATTTCTACGAAGAAGGTTGAGTGCAGTAAGTTCAAACTTCTCCTAATTTGTGTAATCTAACAAGATGTACAAGATAGTGCATTCGCCTCATTTCTAAAGTAGTTTCTTTAGAAAAGAAACATCTTCAGTACTGAACATTGTACTGTGTGAAATAAGGTAATTTTTGTTCTAGGAATCACTTTAATTTCTACGAAGATGGTTGAGTGCAGCAAGTTCAAACTTTCCTTGTGAATGTAATCGAAAAGATGCACAGCTTAGTAGATTGGCCTCATTTCTAAAGTAGTTTGTTTACAAAACAAACATCTTCATTACCGAACACTATACTATGTGAAATGAGATAGTTCTGTTCTAGGAATCACTTGCTTTCCTACGAAGAAGGTTGAGTGCAGCAAGTTCAAACTTTCCATGTTAATATAATCTGAAAATATGCACAACTTAGTAGATTGGCCTCATTTCTTTTAGAAAAGAAACAACTTCAGTACAGAACACTGTACTGTGTGAAATAAGGTAAATCGGTTCTAGGAATCAGTTTAATTTCTAAGAAGATGGTTGATTGCAGCAAGTTCAAACTTCCCTTGTTAATGTAATCTAAAAAAGATGCCAAGTTAGCAGAGTCACCTCATTTGTAAAATAGTTTGTTGAGAAAACAAACATCTTCATTGCTAAACATTGTACTGTGTGAAATAAGCTCATTCGGTTCTGGGAATCACTTCATGTTCCTACGAAGAAGGATGAGTGCACCAAATTCAAACTTTCCTCGTTTGTGTAATCTAACAAGATGTACAAGTTAGTGGATTCGCATCGTTTCTAAAGTGGTTTCTTTAGAAAACAAAACGTCTTCAGTACTGAACACTGTACTGTATGGAAATAAGTTAATCGGGTTCTAGTGAATCAGTTTCCTTTCTACAAAGATGGTTGAGTGCAGCAAGTTCAAACTTTCCTTGTTAATGTAATCTAAAAAGGATGGCTAAGTTAGCAGAGTCATTTCATTTGTAAAATAGTTTGTTAAGAAAAGTAACATCTTTATAGCCTAACATTGTACTGTGTGAAATAAGCTCATCTGGTTCTAGGAATCACTTGCTTTCCTACAAAGAAGGTTGAGTGCAGCAAGTTCAAACTTACCTTGTTAATGTAATCTAAAAACATTCATAACTTAGTATATTGGCCTCATTTCTAAAGTAGTTTCTTTAGAAAAACATCTTCATCTTACCTAACACACTGTACTGTGTGAAAATAAGTAAATTAATAAGCTTCTAGGAATCAGTTTAATTTCTACGAAGATGGTTGAGTGCAGCAAGTTCAAACTTTCCTTGTTAATGAAATTCAAAAAGATGGCCAAAGTTAGCAGATTCGCCTCATTTGTAAAGTAGTTTGTTGAGAAAAACAAACATCTTCATTGCCAAATATTGTACTGTGTGAAATAAGCTCATTCAGTATTAGGAATCAGTTGCTTTCCTATAAAGAATGTTGAGTGCAGCAAGTTCAAACTTTCCTTGTTAATGTAATCTGAAAAGATGCACAACTTAGTCGGTTGGCCTCATTTCTAAATTAGTTTGTTTACAAAACAAACATCTTCATTACGAACACTATACTATGTGAAATGAGCTAGTTTGGTTCTAGGAATTACTTGCTTCCCTCGAAGAAGAAAGGAGTGGACCAAGTTCAAACTTTCCTAGTTTCTGTAATCTAACAAGATATAAAGTTAGTGCATTTGCCTCATTTCTAAAGTAGTTTCTTTAGAAAGAACCATCTTCAGTACTGAACACTGTACTGTGTGAAATAAGTTAATTAGGTTCTAGGAATCAGTTTCCTTTCTACGAAGATGGTTGAGTGCAGCAAGTTAAAACTTTCTAGTTAATGTAATCTAAAAAGATGGCCAAGTTAGCAGAGTCACCTCATTTGTAAAAATAGTTTGTTGAGAAAATTAACATCTTTATAGCAGACGAACACTGTACTGTGTGACATAAGCACATTCTGTTCTAGGGAATCACTTGCATTCCTACAAAGAAAGGTTGAGTGCAGCAAGTTCAGACTTACCTTGTTAATGTAATCTAAAAAGATGCACAACTTAGTAGATTGGCCTCATTTCTAAAGTAGTTTCTTTAGAAAAGAAACATCTTCAGTACCGAACACTGTACTCTGTGAAATAACTGAATTCGCTTCTAGGAATCAGTTTAATTTTTACAAAGATGGTTGAGTGGCGCAAGTTCAAACTTTCTTTGTTAATGTAATCTGAAAAAAGATGGCCAAGTTAGTAGATTCGCCTCATTTTGTAAAGTAGTTTGTTGAGAAAACAAACATCTTCATTGCCTAACATTGTACTGTGTGATATAAGCTCATTCGGTTCTAGGAATCAGTTGCTTTCCCACAAAGAAGGGAGAGTGCAGGAAGTTCAAACTTTCCTTGTTAATGTAATCTGAAAAGCTGTACAACTTAGTAGATTGGCCTCATTTCTAAAGTAGTTTGTTGAGAAAACAAACCTCTTAATTACAACACTTTACTATGTAAAATGAGCTAGTTCGGTTCTTGGAATCACTTGCTTTCCTAGGAAGAAGGCTGAGTGTACCAAGTTCAAACTGTCCTAGTTTGTGTAATCTAACAAGATGTACAAGTGAGTGGATTAGGTCGTTTCTAAAGTGGTTTCTTTAGAAAACAAACATCTTCAGTACTGAATACTGTACAGTGTCAAATAAGTTAATTCGGTTCTAGAGAATCAGTTTCCTTTCTACGAAGATGGTTGAGTGCAGCAAGTTCAAACTTTCCTTGTTAATGTAATCTAAAAAGATGGCCAAGTTAGCAGAGTCACCTCATTTGTAAAGTAGTTTGTTGAGAAAATTAACATCTTTATTGCCCAACATTTTACTGTGTGAAATAAGCTCATTAGGTTCCAGGAATCACTTGCTTTCCTACAAAGAAGGTTGAGTGCAGCAAGTTCAAACTTTCCATGTTAATGTAATCTAAAAATGTACAACTTAGTAGATTGGCCTCATTTCTAAAGTAGTTTCTTTACAAAAGAAACATCTTCAGTACCGAACACTGTAGTGTGTGAAATAATTTAATTGGCTTCTAGGAGCCAGTTTAATTTCTAAGAAGAAGGTTGAGTGCAGCAAGTTCAAACTTTCCTAGTTTGTGTCATCTAACAAGATGTACAAGTTAGGTGGATTCGTGTCGTTTCTAAAGTGGTATCTTTAGAAAAATGTATTGTGTGAAATAAGTGAATTCGCTTCCCTAG
>JAEOAD010002183.1:3000000-3182500 GCA_036365145.1 Orientallactaga sibirica
TTCTTCTTGTTTTGTAGTGCTTCCTGTTTTCCCTTTACTTACTTGTTTTAACTGTTGTTTGAGTATGTTTTTTTTTCCTATTTCCTCCTGTGTGTGTGTTTTGCTTTCGCTTCAGCATGAAGATTTCTTCAAGTGTTTTCTGTAGAGCTGGCTTACTTGTCATAAATTCTTTTAGCCTGTTTTTGTTGTGGAATGTCCTTATTTCTCCATCAATTTGGATAGATAGCTTTGTAGGATAAAGTAATCTTGGTTTACAATTGTTATCTATCAGAACTTGGAATACAACATCCCAAGCCCTTCTGGCTTTTAAAGTTTGTTTTGAGTAATCTGCTGTTATTCTGATGGGCTGGCCTTTGTAGGTGACTTGCTTTTTCTTACTGCTTTCAATATATTTCTTTGGTTTGCATGTTTAGTAGTTTAATTATAACATGGCAAGGAGAGATTCTAGGTTTTGTCCCTTTACTGTTCTAAAAGCTTCTTGTATTTGCATTGGCATTTCTTTCCCAATTTGGGAAAATTTTTCTTCTATGGTTTTCTTGAAAACACCTACGAAGCCTCTGGACTGAAATTTTTCACCTTCTACTTTACTCTGAATTTTTATGTTTGATCTTTTTTATTTATTTATTTTTATTGGTAGGGTATTACTCTAGTCTCAGGATGGCCTCAAACTCATGGCAATCCTCCTACTTATGTCTCCCAAGTGCTGGGATTAAAGGCATGTGCCACCATGCCTAGCATGTTTGATCTTTTCGTAGTGTCCCAGATATCTTGAAATTCCCATTTATACCTTCCTATTAGCTTATTTTTCTCTTTGTTGGACTGTATTAGATCTGCCACCTGGTCTTCTAGTTTAGATACTCTGTTCTCTCCTTCATCCATTCTACTGGTGAGACTTTCCACAGAGTTTTTTATTTGACTGTGTTCTTCAGAGTTATAATTTCAGCCTGGTTTTTCTTCAGCATTTCTATTTCCTTACTCATGTCTTATAATGACCTCCTTATTTCATTAAGCTGGTTTCCTGTGTTCTGTTTCAGGAGTTTGTTTTCTTCTTTAATTGCTTTGTTTTCATCTTTTATTCCTTTCATTTCTTCTTTGATTTCTTTGAGTATAGATAAAATCTTTTTTTTTTTTTTGCAATTTTTGTCAGGCATTTCATCTAGAACAGTCTCATTGGTGATCATTTCTGATGGATTTATAATATTTTTTCCTTTGGTTTTTTGAGGTAGGGTCTCACTCCAGCTCAGGCTGACCTGGAATTCATTATGTAGTCTCAGGGTGGCCTTGAATTCATGGTGACCCTCCTACCTCTGCCTCCTGAGTGCTGGGGTTAAAGGGGTGCACCACCACGCCTGGTTTGGATTTATAATTTTTGATGAGATTTTATTGTCTTGATTTGTTGTGTTTCTTGTATTATAATGTTGGGACTTTTGCATCCTGAATTGATTTGATGCTTGGGTTTTCTACTTATCTGCGGTGTTCTTAGATGTGGTGATCCACCTTTATATACTTTCAGAATATGAGTTTAAGGTGCCAAGTGTAGCTCTTGTACCCCAATCCAACCACAGAAGTAATCCTAGGTGTTTAGTTTGCTTGTTAAGCAGGTATTCTAATGGACTGGGTGGAACAATTTACTGGCATATTCTAAACTTCAACTGAGCAATATACACATTCAGTAAAAACCAGCACAAAGTATATAAGTGTGGGGATTAAAACAGATAGTGTTATAAAGCCAAAATCCCTAAGGGTGTGTGTTGCTCTATACCTTTAATCCTGGCAGCTGTGACATAGAGAATTCTGTTCTGAATTGGGTTCTAGGCCAGCCTGGATCTGAATCAGACCCTGCCCCCAATAATGACAGAAGCAAAAGACAAAGTCCCTAATCTGAAAGCATCAAAGGCAACAGTATTCAACCCCCAAATACAATTTATTTGAAAATGGTAAAGCCTACCAAAAATATGTAACCCATAACCTGCCCTGACATGGAAAGAGAGATTAACACTTCCAATGCAGGCCTATGTACCTATTTTTTTGTTTTTTTGTTTTGTTTTGTTTTTTTGTCAGTCGGCCTCGTTACCTTTTGGGGGTGGCTTCCAATCTCACCAATGCTGAATACTCACCTTGATCCCTCCATGTTGTGCTGTGGAGCTGTTCACCTGTGCTGGATGCACTGCCACAGGAGTTGAATGCCAGAGGTTCATAGTTCTGATGGTTAGGGAATGGGAGAGTGCAGGAAGCCTGGATTTGTTCATCCAGTCCTGCCTGTATTCCTTTCAGTAGCTCCTTAGTTGATCTCAGCTGTCTTTCCTTCAGGTTTCTTGACTTTGCAAGGAGGCTGATGAGGTTGGAAAATTCCTTTGTTTGGTCTCTGCTGCTTGGTGCACCTAGTGGGCAGTGCCAGGCACACGGATCAGGGACCCTAAGCGCCCCAGTGGGATTCTGGCTGTTTTCCTCCTTTCTGGTGGATCTTGGTCTCTCCTGCTTCTGCGCTGTGTCTAAGAGTAACCTATACTCCTTCACTTTTCGGAAGAAGAGTGTATTTTGCTGTGGTTTTGCTTAAATCCCTCTATTATCTGGTTTGGCATTGGTCCTATGCCGCCATCTTACCCGGAAGTCCCATTTTGATCCATTTGAATTTTAATATTGTAGATTAGAAACTCCTGTCAGACTTTCCACCTCGTGTGGGCTCTGCACTTTGACTTCTGTGCCCCTCTTCATAGGATGATGCCTTAAAGAATTCATTTTCTGTGGATATGCTCTTGACCTCAGGATTCTCACTTTCCTTATATGTGGACCTCTTTGTTATCACAAATCTTTTCGGTACTTGTAAGATTTATATTAAGGTTTTATAGGTGTTTAGTAAGGGATTTGATAACTGTATCTAGATAACTTAAAGCCAGGCATGGTGGTGCATGCCTTTAATCCCAGCACCTGGGAGGCAGAGGTAGGTGGATCATTTGAGGTAGAGGCCACCCTGAGACTACATAGTGAATTCCAGGTCAGCCTGGGCTAGAATGCGACTCTACCTCAAAAATCAAACAAAACAAACAAACGAGAAATCTAGATGATTTAGACCACCTTTGCAGAGAGTAGGGATAACTATGGTCACTTTACTTTACTTGGACTGTCGTAAGAAAAATGTAAGAACTTCTTTTCCACAAGAAATAAGCTGTCAAGAGTTTCTTCTAAAGCTGAGAGTTGAGAGTAGAGTGTGGAGGAGGATTGCAAGGATTTAACTGCACATTTCACCTTTTTTTTTGAGGATCTCACTCTAGCTCAGGCTGACCTGGAACTCAGGATGTAGTCTCAGGGTTTCCTCGAACTCATGGCAGTCTTTCTACCTCTGCCTCCCAAGTGCTGGGATTAAAGGTATGCACTCCCACACCCGGCTACATTTCACCCTTTTGATAGTTTGTTGATTCTCTATTAGGAATTGTTTTCCAAAACACAATTTCTCAGTTTTTATAGGTTGTATTATCACTTTGTCAAAGCTCTCAAGATGAGCATTTCACAGCTAATTTCCCTGTTATATAGCTTGAAATTATAAATTTCTTTCTTCTGGTTTTCTGACCATGTAATTTTATTTTTAAATTAGTTGTTTTCATCTTAAATTGTCTTCATTGTTAAGCTCATTTAAAAAATATTTATTTATTTACTGGAGAGAGACAAGAGAGAATGTCACAGCAGGGCTTCCAGCCACTACAAATGAACTCCAGATGCATGCATCCCCTTGTGCATCTGGCTTACGTGGGGAATGGGGAATGGGGAATGAAACCTGGGTCCTTAGGCTTCTCAGGCAAGCACCTTAACCACTAAGCCAGCACCTAAAGCTTCTTTTTTTTCAGGGGGGGGGGGAGAAAGACACAGAGACAGAGAGAGAGGGAGAGGAAGACAGATAGAGATGGGTGCGCCAGCAGCCTCTCTCAGCTGCTGCGAACGAAATCCAGATGTGTGTGCCCCCTTGTGGTCAAGTGTGGCATTGCGCCCCTTTGCATCTGACTAAACGTGGGACCTGAAGATTGGAACTGCTTAGGCTTAGGAGGCAGGTGCCTTAACCTCTAAGCCATCTCTCCAGCCCCTAAAGCTTCTTTTTAAAAAAAGCATTCATGGATATTGTTTACAAAATATGAAGTGCCTTTTAAAGTTCATTATTGAATATTCTTCTACACTTCACACTAGTCTCTACTTATGTCTCTTCCTAATGTATAGTTATAATTTTCTCATTTTTTTCAGTATACATATCTTTTGTGCCTCAAAGCAAAATCCTAGATCACAGTAAATGTTTATTTTCCAGGCTGACTATGCACACCAAACACTTTAGCTAAAGAATTGACTTACTTAGCCGGACGTGGTGGCGCACGCCTTTAATCCCAGCACTTGGGAGGCAGAGGTAGGAGGATCGCCGTGAGTTCAAGGCCACCCTGAGACTACAGAGTGAATTCCAGGTCAGCCTGAGCTAGAGTGAGACAGTGAGACCCTACCTCGAAAAAAAAAAAAAAAAAAAAAAAAAAAAAAAAAAAGAATTGACTTACTTAGCTGAACCATACTTTTTTGTTTTCCTCATACTTACTGTTTTTATTTCCTTTGGTTTTAAAAACCAATTTTAATAAGTACATATTTTTGTCTTAATCATGAGTTTGGGTTTGTATTTATGTCCTGTAAAATGATTATTATTTTGTAATGAAATGGGTTACACTAATTATTTCTACATGTTTCTTTTACTTGAGTTCTATCACCTGATTACCTTAATTTGTTGCATTAAGTTTTTAATACGTCTTCCTGCTTTTAAGAATATAGTGATTTGAAGAAGACATGACTTTTCTTCATAGTATTTTTATTTATTTTGGTTTTTCGAGGTAGGGTCTCATTCTAACCCAGGCAGACCTGGAATTAACTAACTATATAGTCTCAGGGTGGCCTCAAACTCACGGCGATCCTCCTGCCTCTGCCTCCCAAGTTCTGGGATTAAAGGTGCGTGCCACCACACCTGGCTCTTCAAACTATTTTTTACTTGTGTGTGTATATGCACATGCTATGATGCACACATGGAGATCAGAGGACAACCTAGGGGTGTTTGTCCTTTCTTCTCACCTTCTTTTTGAGACAGGATCTTTCTCTCTCTCTTTTTTACAATTTTAATTTTTTTATTTTTATTGCTACTGAATATATTGCAATCTAGCATGCCTGCAAACTTTCTTATTCTCTTTGCTCTGTCTCCCATTGCCATAGGCATGTTGTGATCACAGATACATGTGCAACTCTGCATGCTTCTGTGGAATTGAACTCTAATTAAGCAAGTGTCTTTAGTGACTAAGTCATCTCCACAGCCCCTGCAAAATAGGTATATGTATATATTTGTGTGTGTGTGTGTGTGTGTGTGTGTGTGTGTGTGTATTTTTTTTTTTTTTTTTTTTTTGAGATATGGTCTCGCTTTAGCCCAGGCTGAGCAAGAATTCATTATTCTCAGGTTGGCCTCAAACTCAGAGCAATCCTTTTACTTCATTCTCCCGAATGCTGAAATGAAAACCATGTGCCACCATGCTCAGCCCCTGCTATATTTTAAACAATTTATATCTATCTATGTTATATATATATATATATATGTTTGTTTGTTTATTTTTGGAGACAGAGAGAGAGAAAAAGGCAGATAGAGACAATGGGCCTGCTAGGGCCTTCAGCCACTGCAAACTCCAGACACATGTGCCACCTTGTGCATCTGGCTTATATGGGTACTGGGGAGTTGAGCCTAGGTCCTTAGGCTTTGCAGGCAAATACCTTAACCACTAAGCCATCTCTCTAGTCCCTTCGGATATATATATATTTGGTTTTGTGAGGTAGGGTCTCACTCTGGCCCAGGCTGACCTGGAATTCACTATGTAGTCTCAGGGTGGCCTTGAACTCACGGTGATCCTCCTACCTCTGCCTCCCGAGTGCTGGGATTAAAGGCGTGCGCCACCACGCCCAGCAATTCGGCTATATTTTTAAAATCATATTGTGTGTGCTTGTGAGAATGCCATGGGCCCCTGTATGGAGGTCAGAGGACAACCCTGAGAGTTAGTCTTTGTTTTCCCCCTTAATTGAGGCAGGGTATCTTTATTGTTAACTGCTGCAAATGCCAGGTGAGTAGGCCTGAGATCTTCCACATTCTCTTGTTTTCTCTACCTCCTATCCTGCTGTAGGAGTTGCTATGATTACAGACACTTACTGCTACATCTAGCTTTTATATGGGTTTTGGGGATCCAAACTTACATACTCAGGCTTGCACAGCAAACAGTTTTACCCACTAAGCCATCTTCCTATCCTGTGTTTTTAAAAATATTTATTATTTGTTTGTCTATTTATTTATTTATTTGGAGAGTATGTGTGTGAGAGTGAGTGTATGGGCTTGTTATGGCCTCCTGCTATTGCAAATGAACTCTAGAATTATGCACTACTTTGTGCCCCTGGCTTTATGTGGGTATTGGGGAATTGAACCTGGGCCGTCAGGCTTTATAAGCAAGCACTTTTAACCACTGAGCCATCTCTCCAGCCTTATAGTTGTGCCTATCCATTTAAAAAATATTTTATTTATTTATTAGAGAGAGAGAGAGAAGGGGCACACCAGGGCCTCCAGCTGCTGCAAACGAACTCCAGATGCCTGTGTATCTTGCCTTACGTGGGTCTTGAAGAATCAAACTGTGGTCCTTTGACTTTGCAGGAAAGTTCCTTAACTGCTAAGCCATCTCTCCAGCCCCTCATTTTGTTTTGGTAAATTGCCAGTCCTTGTCACTTGTAGCCAAAACCCAAAAGTGATACTCAGACATCATGGCATCAGTTCTTTTTACGAGCCTCCCTCCCTATCACTGGCAGTCCTAGTTATGTGAGGGTCCTCGTTTCAGGTAGAGACAGCTTGAGGCTTATGTGCCTATTCAAAGTAGTTTTAAGAAGAGTCACTATTACTACAGTACTTTAAAAAACATTTTTTATGGGCTGCAAAGCCAAAGGACCCAGGTTCAGTTTCCCACAATATCCAGATACACAAGGGGGCATGTGCATCTGATGTTCATTTGCAGTGGCTAGAGGTCCTGGCGCACCCTCTGTCTCCCTCTTTTTGTTTTGTTTTTCAAGGTAGGGTCTCACTCTGGTCCAGGCTGACCTGGAATTAGCTATGTAGTCTCAGAGTGGTCTCAAACTCATGGCAATCCTCCTACCTCTGCCTCCCGAGTGCTGATCAAATAGATTTTAAAAATGTTTTTTATTTATTTGCAAGGAGAGAGAGAGAGAAAGAGAGAGAGAGAAGAGACAGAGAGCTTGGGCACACGAGGGCCTTCAGCCATTATAAATAGACTCCAGATACATGCAACACTTTGTGCATCTGGCTCTGCATGGGGACTGGAGAACTGAAACCTGGTCATTAGGCTTTGCAGGAAAGTGCCTGAGCCACTGAGCCATATGTTGGGGTCCCTCCTAGGGCCAGCCCAGGAGGGGATACAGGGTCTCCGCCTAGCAGGGGGTAAGAGGTGCAGAGTCAAGACACAGACACCGGGAGTAGGGTGAAAGCAGGCAGAGAGCGAGCTGCTGCAGACTCATTTATTCAGGAAAGTGTAGGGGTTTTTAAGGGTTTGGCTGGCCAGTCGTTGTATGGGGTGGTTCCCTTCTTGTGACCAATGACAACCTGTCTCCAGGCAGGGTGATTGGTTTTTTATCATTGAAGGCAGGTGTGAGCATGGCTGCTGGCAGGCAGCAGTTATAGCTGTTGTCATGCTAGGCCTGTGCAGAATGCCACGTCCACAGAAGCCACTTCCTGGTTCCTCCTAGCAGGCGGCCTGGCTAGGGCCCGACATGCACTGTGCCATACACTACTATAGTATTTTAGTGTTCTTAAAGACAATTTTATGTAGAATGCCTTACCTTTGGATTCTGTTGATATTATCAACCTTATAAATACTGTATATTATAAACTGTGAAGGTAAAACAAGTTTCTACTTTAAAAATATTATTTATTTATTTATTTGAGAGAGAAAGAGGCAGAGAAAGAGAGAGAGGGGGAGAAAGAGGCAGATAGAATGGGCACTCCATGGCCTCTAGCCACTGCAAACAAACTCTAGATACATGCACCACCTTGTGCATCTGGCTTATGTGGGTACTTTGGAATCAAACCTGGGTCCTTAGACTTCACAGGCAATGCCTTAACCACTAAGCCATCTCTCTCTCTAGCCCTAAAAATATTTTTAGTTATTTATTTGCAAGCAGAGAGAGAGAGAAAAGAGACAGAGAGAAAATGGGTACACCAAGGCTTCTAGCCACTGCAAATGAATTCCAGATGCATGGACCACTTTATGCATCTGGCTTTATGTGGGTACTAGGTACTGGAACCTGGGTCATTAGGCTTTGTAGGCAAGTGCCTTAACCACTGAGCCATTTCTCCAGCTCCTATATTAATTTTTTTTTATTCTTTTAAATACATAGTAGGATTTCATAGTGATGTGGGCCACAATTTTGAACAGAAACAGTCTCTAATAGGTAAGAATCTGGCTACAAATAAAGTTTTTTTAAAATTTTATTTATTTGAAAGTAAAGAGAAAGAGAGAGAGAGAGAGAAGAGAGACAGACAGAAAGAGAATGGGCATGCCAGGGCCTCTAGCCACTGCAAACAAACTCCAGATGCATGTGCCCCTTGTGTATCTGGCTTAAGTGGGTCCTGGGCATAGAATCTAGGTCCTTTGGCTTCTCAGGCAAACACCATAACTGCTAAGCCATTTTTCCAGCCCACAAAGAAAGTTTTTTAAAAAATATTTTTATTTTATATATTTGAGGGAGAGAGAATGAATGCACCAGGGCTTCTTAGCGCTGGGAACAAATTCCAGGCACACCTTGTGCATCTGTTTTACATGGGTACCCTGGGCCGTAAGGTTTTGCAAGCAAGTACCTTTAACAGCTGAGCCTTCTACAGCCCCAAAAGAGTTTTAAATAAGTGTCTAGTGTAGTCGTTTTAAAAATATGGGTCCACAAAAGTGAATTTCTTTGGCTTGCAGTAAATTTTTTCTTTTTTAATAAAAATTATATTTAAAACTTTATACCCTCCTTTGTCTCCCCTCCACTGAACCCCTTCTTTTTTCTCCTACTTGTCTCTCTTCTATGTTTTGGAGGGGGTGTTCAAGGTAGGATCTTATTTTAGCCTAGGTGACCTGGAATTAACTATGCAGTCTGAGGCTGGTTTCAAACTCATAGAGGTCCTCCTACTTCAGCCTCCCAAGTGCTGGGATTAAAGGTATGTGCTACCATGTCCAGCTCCCTCTTCTATTTTGATTTTTCCCCCTACTTTTCCATCATCCATGGCAACCTATTGATGGCCCAGCATTATGCAGGTCTTGTGCATAGCCACTGTGAGGTCATTAATGTAACCACTGGCTTGTTTTAAATTTCAACAAAATTTAAATCTTAGATTAGAGCTTTTCTGTAGTTGTGTGTTCAGCCCAGCATAAATGACCAAACACTGCCATTGTTTCTAGTCTTTCCTATGTATTTTATAGAATATTGGTATGAACAAGAGTATGAGGCTTCTTCATTCAGTCTCAATGTCCTTTCGAATGAGGACGTTTTATTAGTTATATTCTTTTTTAAAATATTTTATTTTTTATTTATTTATTTGAGAGAGAGAGATACAGAAATAGGGAGGTAGAAAGAGAAAGAGAGAGAATGGGTGCGCCAGGGCCTCCAGCCACTGCAAACGAACTCCAGATGCATGCATCCCCTTGTGCATCTGGCTTACGTGGGTCCTGGAGAATCGAGCCTTGAACCGGGGTCCTTAGGCTCCATAGGCAAGCGTTTAACCGCTAAGCCATCTCTCCAGCCCTAGTTATATTCTTATTGCTGTGACAAAACACCTGACCACAAGCAGCTTAAGAAAGGAAGAGTTTATTTCGGCTTACAGTTTGAAGTTCCAGTCCTTCATGGCGGATAAGGCATGCCAACAGGAGGCAGCTGGTCCTTTTATTTCTTAGTGTGGAAGCAGGGAACAGTGGATGCTAGTGCTTTTTCCTTTCCTTTCAGTCCCAGACCCCACATCCTGGTGCCACCCATCAATACGGCTTTCCTACCTCAATTCATCCTATCTGGAAAATCCCTCACATACATTCCCAGAGATTTGTTTCCATGGTGATTCTAAATCCTGTCAATTTGACAACTAGAGATTAGCCATCACAGGCATTTTTCAGTTTTCATCCTGGTTTGGTTACTTAATAAAATCGAGGTGACTAGAAGCTAAAAGATGTTTAGACCCCAGGGCAACATTTTAGACTGTAGCTGTACTGGTCTTCATTCACCTCTTCTATTGCTTAGTTTGCCAATTTTCAAGTGCTTTGAATGGTTTATGCATATTTGCTTGTCAGGTGACTGTAAAGTAAGGTTTTAAAAATAACTTAATTTTGTTCTATAAAACTGTGTAATAAAAATAATTTGTATGCACCTAAAGTCATATTAACCTGTGGATAAGTGGCTCTTGCCTGTAAGGGATCATGTCACAAGTATGTTAACTGTTAAAACGTACTGAGGATTGCCCTTTAGATCATTTTTGCCTGTGTTTTTTTCAACAGTGTGTATGTAGGTTTTGGTGTCAGTCCCCAGTATTTTAGCTTATGTTGGTCAAAAGTTAGATGGACCTTTTCTTGATGCTTCTGCTGACATGTTACTGGGATAAAAATGTGTGGAATCATTTGGGTACAAGTTTACTAACTTGGGAAACTGGAGGTAACAACATAGGCTTCCAGGGAACCAGTCGCTGCCCCTGCTGATTTAGAACCCTGGGCCCTCCCTCGGCTATCCCTCATTCTTTTCTGTTTCTAAGAAATTGCCTTTGTCTCTTCTTCCAGCTCTCACTAGCTCAGTTTTCACATTACTTTCTCTTCCCCAGTGTTCTTCATTCTTTCCTAAATGACTAAGACAGCATTCAAAATGCTCTATATAAGATCTCAAGCATTTCTTTTAAAATTCCTTATACCATAAGGAAGCAAGTACATCCTTTTCCCTCTACCTTAGTACTCTCCCTGCACCCACAAAACAGAGGTATTACATAGAATTTACTGAATCTCGAAAATCTATAATATTGTTCCTTTGTTTACTTGATGTAGAAATACCTTACTTCCCTCTTCTTGTTTGCTTAAAGAAATCCTAGTTTTTCTGAGATGGTTCCTGGGAGAAGTTTAATTGATTTTTAGAACAGTCTCATAGTTATTACCAGTTGGAGGTTATTTTTTCTGGATGTAATTCAATAATGAGCTGTGTATGAATGGGGGAAATCCTCGGTTTTCAAAGGTTTCTTTCCTGGCTACACTTAACCCTGACCTACAGGTCACACCCTCTCCAGTTTGTGGTCGGAGCCCTACAATCTAGAAAGTGTATTCTTTGCCTGTGTCTTTTCTGCCAGTACACTCACCAGGCATGCTGGTGATTCAGTTTCGGCTAACTGGAAGCTAGGGTGGGACTTGCTCTAATGAGTTAAGGTGCTGACCTTCCTCCACGGTTTCTTGGCTTTGGGAAACCTGTTTCTGCTGGTTTCTTACTGAGTTTTTCATCTAGTCTAAAGGCAGTATGACAGAGTAGCTAAGAGCTTGGCACTGGAAGATTGCTTGCTAGTTGTGTGACTGTGGGCAAGTTGCCCCAGACTGTGGACCCCTGTTTCTTCATCTGTAAAATAAGGGATCTATTACTACTCACTACACTCTGTTAGGATTGTCTGTACTAACAAGCATCTCAATTAATAGTGACATGGAGACTTTTTCCCCTTCTAAAGCTTTGGAAGCACTAATATAAGAATCCAGGTCTGAAGCCGGGCATGGTGGTGCACGCCTTTAATCCCAGCACTCGGGAGGCAGAGGTAGGAGGATCGCCATGAGTTCGAGGCTACCCTGAGACTACAGAGTGAACTCTAGGTCAGCCTGAACTAGAGTGAAACCCTACCTCGAAAAAAAACAACAAAAAAAAAGAAGCCAGGTCTGTTTGGTGGCTCCTTGGTCATCAGCACCTCTGCCATCATTAGCTTGTGGCTTCTGTTCTCAAGGTGATCCTCAATACTGCTATACTTAAAGTCATCATGCCTACATCTTGGGCAGCAAGACAGGGAAGGTCAAGAGATCAGCCAGCTTTGTCACTCTTCACAGGAGTATATTCAAAACTCATACTCTGCTGAAATTTCATTGATCAGAATTTATAATGTGGCTCTACCTAGCAACCACTAAACACTGGAAAATACAGGTTTGATCTGGGTATAGTTACCATGCTAGATCAGTTTGGTTCCTAACAAATGAGAGAATGGTATTGGGAAAGCAGTCAGTACCCTAGGAGCACATGAAATTGTTGAGTTTTGGGTGAATGCCATATATTTTCACATCTCCCCTGTTAAGGGTTAGAGTCCCAGCAACTCCTTATCTTTATTTGCTTTGACTTATTCACATGCTTTCCCTGAGAAGTGATCTTTTACCATACCATATTGCCCAAACATACCACGTAATATAATACCTGAAACAACTAAACATGATTTCATTGCAGAAAAGAGGTAGGTGGTAGTTGTTCTTGTACTGAAAACCATTAGTTTCTGTGAAGAGATTTTAGCTTTTTTTCTTCATTAGTAATTCCTGATAGGCTCTACTTTGATTTTGAAATCCTCAAATTGCTTTTTTTTTCTACTGCCTTGGATCTGCTTTGAAACAAAGTACTGTTTGATACAGATTCAAATAAAAAATGAATTAAAAATAACTAATTGATTTTTAAAAATTATATTCTGTAGCTAAAGG
The DNA here is from genome assembly GCA_036365145.1 of Orientallactaga sibirica. Taxonomy (NCBI): domain Eukaryota; kingdom Metazoa; phylum Chordata; class Mammalia; order Rodentia; family Dipodidae; genus Orientallactaga; species Orientallactaga sibirica. The sequence continues at coordinate 3,012,768 of JAEOAD010002183.1, forward strand.
GAGTCTTTATGAAGTGATGTATAGTGGTGAGCATAGATGTCTTCCATAATGAAAATTAGAAATTATTTTAGGCTGGAAAGATGGCTTAGCAGTTAAGGCATTTGCCTGCAGAGCCAAAGGATCCCACGGAAGCCAGATGTACAAGGGGCACATGCATTTGGAGTTTGTTTACAGTGGCTAGAGGCCCTGGTGTGCCCATTCTCTCTCAAATAAATAAATAAATAAAATATATATTTTTTTAAAAAAGAAATGATTTTACTTAATGCACAGATAACTTTTTTTTGTTTGTTTGTTTGTTTTGTTTTTCAAAGTAGGGTCTCGCTCTATCCAAGGCTGACTTGGGAATTCACTATGTATTCTCGGGTTGGACTCAAACTCATGGTAATCCTCCTTCCTTTGCCTCCCGAGTGCTGGGATTAAAGGCGTACACCACCATTCCCAGCTCATAGATAGCCTTTGACTTCACCAAATATGTCACTATTAATTGCCAAAATTATATATATATTGGCGCTAAGGAGATGGCTCAATGGGTGAGAGGTTGCTTTGTAAACATGAGGACAGAGTTTGATCCCAGCACCCATCTAAAAAGTTGGTTATGGAGACAAGAAGATCATTAGGGCTCCCTGGTCAATGAATATAACCAAAAATCCTGGAGCTCCAGGTTCATGAGAGACTTTTATCTTAGGGAAATAAGGCAGAATAGAAATAGAGGAGGACACATGCTGTTCACACAGGACTTATGAATCAATACATGCATGCATCACATACATACATACACCAAAAGCAAATTTACATATGATTTTATGCAACCACAGCTGGTGTAGCTTTTTTCTTCATTAGTAATTCCTGATAGATCTCTACTTTGATTTCGAAATCAAAATTCTTATTTGTTGGCAGGAGAGATGGCTTAGCAATTAAGGCACTTGCCTGCAAAGTCTAAGAACCCAAGTTTGATTCCCCAGTACCTACATAAAGCCAGGTGCACAAGATAGCACACCCGTCTGGAGCTCGTTTGCAGTGACTAGAGACCCTAGCGCACCCATTTTCTCTCTTTCTTAAAAAAAAAAAAAAAAAAAAAAAAAAAAAAAAAACTTGTTTTCAAATAAGAGCTTGGCACCGTAAAAGAATAAAATAATGATTTTTATTCTTGACTCTTACAATACATACACTAATACTTTGTAATGCTTTTCTGCAAGAGATATAATTGAACCTCCCCTTCTTACCCCTCATTAGATACATTCTGCCTAAGCCTGATAATATAAATTTCCATTGAGACACAAATGGGAAAGGAAATATAACTGGGAACCAAGATGACATTTTAATGTATCCTAATTTTGAAGGGAGTTTAATTTTATATACTGAATCTCACTGAGTTATTTTCCAGCTATATTGGAATAGTTAGAGACACACAGTAAACACATGTGGTTGTGTTTTTGGTTTTGTTTTGCAAATCAGCTTAACTAGCCATTCCACAGTGTGCATGTATTTTAAAACATCATGATTTTGCCATGTTTATTTCTATGAAATTAAAAGAAGACTTTTTAAAAAGCAAGGAAAATATCCTCTTTAAATATCACCTATGGTTTGTAGAAATTAACCTTTATAGTTATTTCTGTGCACAACCATATATAGTTTTCTTGTTCTGTATATAGCAATTTGTTTTCAAATGCCCATACATATATACATATGAAAATCAAAATAGTTTCATTAGAATATAAGATTATAATGGCTTCATTCTTTCCCTCTTTTCTCTCCCCCCTCCCTCGCCCTTTCTTTTCCTTAGGTAAGGTCTTACTCTAGCCCAGGCTGATCTGGAACTTGCCTGGGCATACTTTTTTTTTTTTAATGACAGAGAGAGAGAGAGAGACAGAGGGAGGGAGGGAGGGAGGGAGGGAGGGAGGGAGGGAGGGTGACTGTGGGCACACCAGGGCCTCTAGCCACTGCAAACAAACTGCAGACACATGTGCCACCATGTGCATCTGGCTTATGTGAATTCTAGGGAGCTGAATCTACATCCTTAGGCTTCGCCAGCAAGTGCCTTAACTACTAAGCCATCTCTCCAGCCCTAGCCATATATTTTTTAAATTAAATAAAAATTCATCAGATGATTTGGCCAGGCATGGTAAGTTCTGGGCCACCCTGATACTACATAGTGAATTACAGGTCAGCCTAGGCTAGAGCAAGACCCTACTTTGAAAAACCAAAATAAAATAATAAAATAAAACTGGTATACCTAAAGATAGATGCAAATTAGTTTATTTGTAAAACCATACATGGGAAGTGATGAAAGGTTATAAAATTCAAGCAACTGTTGAGATTAAAATTAGTGTCATTCAACATTTCTTAAGAATTAGTATCATTCAACATTTCTTAAGAATCCCAAAAAAGGAGTTAATGAACATCTGTTTAAAAGGAAGAAAAAAATCAGTGGGGTGCCATTAAGACTAAATTAATAGACTGGCTAGATTTTACATTGTAATATAGAAAAATGTGTGCTAAACATCACAGAGTACAGCAATTAAAATTAGGGTTTAAAAAATTTGTTTTGCTTGTTTATTTATTTATTTATTTAAGAGGGACAGACAGAGGCAGATAGAGAGAGAATGGGTGTGCCAGGGCCTCCAGCCACTACAAACAAACTCCAGATGCATGTGCAACTTTGTGCATCTGGCTTATGTGGGTCCTGGGGAATTGAGCCTCAAACTGGGGTCCTTAGGCTTCATAGGCAAATGCTTAGCCATCTCTCCAGCCCTAAAATTACTTTATATATATATAAATATATATATATATATTTTTTTTTTTTCCAAGGTAGGGTCTCGCTCTAATCCAGGCTGATCTGGAATTCACTATGTAGTCTCAGGCTGACCTTGAACTCATGGTAATCCTCGTACCACACCTGGCTAAAATTACTTTTGTAAAGTTGACACTGTCTTCAAAAAGGAATTTCTAAAAATTAACTGGCTTTTCCTAGATTGCTATATTAAAACTTCCTTTGAAATATATTTTGATGCTCTGGAATCCTGAATTTGGAAAAACCTTTATGTTATTAATTTAACTGATTTTTACATTATGAGAGAGATTTTTTAAGAGATGTTCTAAAGAAGTATGTTATAGTTGTCTAATATATCTAATTCAGTGTTTTCCTAAAACAACTACTGTTGAAATAAACACTAGAGTTTTGGTATTTTCACACAGAATGCTTAAGTTTTATTTATTTATTTTGGTTTTTCGAGGTAGGCTATCCAAGTGACCTGGAATCCACTATGTAGTTTCAGGTTGACCTCAAATTCAGTGATCCTCCTACCTTGGCCTCTGGAGTGCTGGGATTAAAGGTGAGTGCCACCATGCCCAACAGAGTGGGGCAGGGGGATGCCAGGGCTGACAACCACTGCAAATGAACTCCAGATGCATGTGTGCATCTGGCTTTATGTGGGTACTTGGGAATCAAACCTGGATTATTAGGCTTTGCAGGCAAGTTCCTTAAGTGCTGAACCATCTCTACAGCCCAAGTTTCATACCCCACCCCACCCCACCCCCACCATGGTGCCAGAGATCAAACCCAGGGTCTTGTCATTGACAGGCAGCCCCTTTAATATTGAGTCATATTACTTTTTGCATTCATAGAAAAATTTTAGTTAAATAAATGCAGTTATAACAGCATATGAGATACCATATCTACCAGTGGCTTGTTTGATAGAAACTCTTGAATCATTATGCATGTTTCTCTAAAGTACAATCACCTTTTCATAATTTATTTTTGGGTAATTTTAGATTTCATCTTAGTATTTCTCTTTGCCCATCAAGTGTTTAACACCGCTCCCTTGGTATTTGTTGGCAGAAGCAAATTAATTTCAATACTAGCTTAAGTAAAATGTGATTAGGGAGATAAGTCAGCTATAGAAACTCCTATTTCAGAACTATATACAGCTAATTTTTAAGTTGCTGGCTCTGGGTTGTCCACGATCCACCTGCTGTCTGACAAAGATCGTTGTGATTCAGGCACCTGACTTCTAACCTCAACTAGCTTCACTGGCATTTTAAAGTGTTTATTCATATTATATTAGATAGGCATATCTTTAAAATTGATTATCTTATGTATTGCTCCCACTGACTTTATAAGTTGCTGATAAAACAATACTAACTTGTTGTAGATTTTTACATGGGGCTAGAAAATAAGTCCTAGAAATCTCATCACATATATTTTTAAGTTAATAAAATGAAATCTGTTTTTAATAGCTTTATTCATTCATTCATTCATTCATTCATTCGAGAGGAAGAGAAAGAGGCAGAGAGAAAGAATGGACGTGCCAGGGCCTCTAGCCACTGCAAATGAACTCTAGACTCATGCTCTACCCTGTGTATCTGACTTACGTGGGTTCTAGAGAATCGAACCTAGGTCCTTAGGCTTCGCAGGCAAGCGCCTTAGCCACTGTGCCATCTCTCCATCCCATAATAGCTATTTAAAATATATTCTGGTGTCTGAAAATATCTTACATCACCATATAAGCAAGCATCTGTTTGTTTGAAGTTCTCTCTTCATTATGTATATGTAGAAAGCCTAATACATGTGAATCTGCATTTTTATGCCTAATATTTATGATTAGGAAGCTATCTTTGTTCTGGATAAGATAATAAATAAATGCTTATATTGAAAGCCTATGAAGGGGAGAGATTTCACCTACAACTCAGTATTTAAAGTTTACAAAAAGGGCTGTAGAGATGGTTCATTGGCTAAGGCTTTTGTCTGCAAAGCCTAGCAACTTGGGTTTGATTCCCCAGTACCCATGTAAAGCCAGATGCACAAAGTGGCTCATGCACCTGGAGTTTGTTTGCAGTGGCTGAAGCCACTCTCTTCTCTTCTCTCTCTCTCTCTCTCTCTCTCTCTCTCTCTCTCTCTGCTTGCAAATAAATAAGTAAAAATACTAAAGTTTACAAAAACCCTATCATAATAATTGTATTTTACTATGAAATGTTCAAAGTTTTAAAAGTTAAAGATGTTGTTACTTATGGTTCAAGTTAGTGGAAACTAATAGAATTTAATTCCAGAACTCAGGAGTTTCATTAACCTAGGTCATCAAACTTTGCAAGCAAGCACCTTTAACCACTGAGCCATCTCTCTAGCCCGTCACTTGCCATATTTTGCACATAATGTGAGAAAAATATTTTTCCTATAATAGGATTGTGCAAGTTAACATAATAAAAAGTTAACATTTTCAACACATCAGATATGTAAAAATCTAGATTCACAAATTGAAAAATTCAGGATAGTCTGAGAGATGGATGATTCACTTCATGTTCTTTTTTTCCACTTCATGTTCTTTAAATGACATGATGTGACGTTAAAAATATTACTTGCGAGCTGGGCGTGGTGGCACATGCCTTTAATCCCAGCACTTGAGAGGCAGAGGTAGGAGGATCACTGTGAGTTCGAGGATACCCTGAGACTATATAGTGAATTCAGGTCAGCCTGGGCTAGAGTGAAACCCTACCTCAAAAAACCAAAAATAAAATAAATAAAATAAAATATTATTAGCTATTCCACAATTCAGTTTTTCACTTAACACTTTAAGAAGTGTTATCAGTGAGACAAACCTGTGTTTGGTATTCTGTATTTACATCTAGTTTGTGAATGCTTGTTTTGTGCCAGGTTCTAGATGTGAGGGATATGAGTGGCCTGTGACATCAGTTCTGTGTCCTACTGGTTCTGGAACTGCTACTGTTCTTGAGATGCAAGTGTGGGGTCTGATTCTCAGATACTATGATCTTAGGTAGGATACTTAACCCTCTTTCTCTGCTGTCAGTGAGAAGAAAAGAGTAACTGCCTTTCTTACAGCTGTTTCAGGGTTAATTCAGGGAATGTGTGTTTGTAGCATGGAATCTGGCATGGTGGCTCACCCTTGTAGACCCAGCACTGGGAAGACTGAGGCAAGAGGATCACCACAAGTTCAAGGCCAGCCTTGGGAGTTGCTAACAACCAAAAATCAAATAATATCAATAACAAAACACTTAACAATGTTACCTTTTATTAATACAGTAAAAGTAACATTCACGCATAGGTGTCCTCCTTTAGAACAACATCCAAACACATGCATTATCCTGTTATCCAGGCAAGAATAGTATGCCATCTACCTCAGATTATTTGAAAAGTTTTATCAGTTCTTCATTTATTCTTCATGCTGCCCATCTACATTTAAAAAATAGTAAGAAGCCATATCTACATTTTAGTTTTCATATTTTAAAATTGGTGTTAGAATCACTGTATGGGCTAACTCCAAATGCAGGAGAATGTGTGTTTAGCTCCTGATAACTGTAGTCATCTTCTCTTACTAACTTTCATTAGGAAAGAAAGATAGACCCACATTTGTTCTTGAGAAAGAAATTATGCATTGATTGTAAGCAAAAATGTTATGAAAGCTTTGCTTTGGCTTATAATTGACATTTGGTAAGATTTCTTGAAGATATTTCTAAATGTTTTTAGGAAATACTAAAATTAAAAACTAGATATTTTCTATATACTTAGAGCACAGTATTTCAGCACTTGGGTATATAAGTACATTTATTTTTTATTTTTGTTTTGTATTGTTTTGAGGCAGGATCTCACTCTAGCCCAGGCTGGCCTTGAATTTACAGCAAACCTGTTACCTTAATCTTCCCAGTGCTAGGATTCTAAGCTTGAGCCATGTCACCCAGCTTTAAAAAAGGTACATTATAAAAAGTTACAAGGGTAGCCAGTGTAGTGAAATTTTCATCTAGATTATTAAATTTTTGTAAAGTACTATTTCTCAAAAGTTGAGGAATTAAATGCATCTAGATTATGGTATATTTAAAGATAATACCTGGAAATTAACCTGATTTTAACAGTAATAGTTTTGTTATCAGAGTTCAATTTTGTTTTGTGAATTGATGGGAAAACCTTAACTTGAAATTTTTCAGGGAGAGTTGTTCAGCTACATCTCCTGTTTAAAAAAAAAAAAAAGATGTGTAAAGTTTTTTTTTATTATCTGTAATGAAATCATGTTAGAGAAAATGTGGCTTTGACATTAAATCATTATCTTTTTTTTTTTTTATTACCAATGTCCAAATGCCAAGGAAAAGTCAACTCATAAGCTGGAGAGGTTTATAAATACTTCAGTTACAGCATCTGATAAAGTTTACTATTTTTTTTTTCCATCTTAGTAGTCCCTTTAAGTCCTGACTAAGCCTATTTAAAGTATGTTAAGAGAATCTGGCATTTTAGTAAAAAACATTTTTTCTTAGTGGAACATAAGAGAAAATTGTGTAGTCAATGTTGAGTTTGTTAAATTTTTCAAAGTATTTTATTTATTTATTTATTTAGGAGAGAGAGAGGCAGATAGGATGGGCATGACAGGGCTTCTAGCCACTGCAAATGCACTCCAGATCTGTGTGCCACCTTGTACATCTGGCTTATGTGGGTACTGGGGAATTGAACCTGGGTCCTTAGGCTTAGCACTTTCCTTAAGTGCTAAGCCATATCCCCAGACCTGAGTTTGTTATTTTTTAATGTGGATTTTTGAAGGACTTTTAAAAAATATTTTATTTATTTATTTGAAAGAGGGAAAGAGGCTGAGAGAGAAAGAGACTGGGCATGCCAGGGCTTCCAGCCACTGCAAACTAATTCCAGATGCATGTGCATTTGGCTTACTTGGGTCCTGGGGAATTGAACCAAGGTCCTTTGGCTTTGCAGGCAAGCGCCTTAACCACTAAACCATCTCTCCAGCCCTTTTGAAGAACTTTTTAAAATTTAATTTTAAAAAGTTTCTTCTAGAATATGCAGCCAACTTTTATATTACCTTAAGTCTTGTAGCTTAGTCAGTTATAGTTCTAGGAATGAATGCTGAGCCTTACTCATTCTGAGTAATCCAAATTTTGGTTTATGTGCTAACTTGACTATTTAACCTCAGGCAAGATTTTCAAATGCTTTTGTTGGTGTACTAAAATTAAGGTTTAGTTGTCAGTTGTAATGGCTGGCTGTCCCCCTCCCCCAGTTTTTTAAAAATATTTTTAAAAATTTATTTATTTATTAGAGACAGAGAGAGGGAGAGAGACAGAGAGTGAGAATGGGCATACCAGGGCCTCTAGCCACTGCAAACGAACTCCAGATGCATGTGCCCCATGTGCACCTGGCTTACATGGGACCTGGAGAATCAAACTTGGGTCCTTAGTCTTCGCAGGCATGTACCTTAGCTGCTAAGCTGTCTTTCCAGCCCCCCAGTTTTGTTTTTTTTTTTTTTGTTTTGATTTTGAGACAGGGCCTCCCTTTGTAGTCTAGGCTGGCCTTGAACTCCTAGTAATTCTCCTACCTTGGTCTCCCAATTGCTGAGATTACAAGGATGAGTTACCTCACCCAGTTTAACAGTTACTTTGAAAGAAGGAAACTTAGATAGAATTTGTATTCAGAAACCAAAGACTAGAAATCACAGAAGTAATTTAGCTATTCTTTATGGAGTGGGAACAGGGGAAAGATGTATACTCTTTGCAAGTTCAGTTAGTAGGTTAATTCACTGAAATAACCATATGCAAAACAATTTTTAATTTCTTTAAAAATTATCATAAAGTTAAAAAAAACTATGAATCGGGGAGATTTAGTACAAAGACAAGTGTTCTTAGTGGAGCACCGATTTCAGCTATGTGGACATGATGTTAAGTCTGTTCTTCAGTGTGAAGTTTAAGGACTTTTTGAATAATAGACTTTAAAAGAATCAGTAAAGTTCTTTCATAAGAATATTATTTAGTAGTGTCTAATACTTTGACCTTGAAAAATGAGCAGATAATTAGAGTGACTGTGAAAATGGACTCCTTTACCATTTTAATGTCATGTTCTCAATTGTGACTTAGTTACCCATGCTGTGTTAGAGCTTAGTGTGTAGAGAAATGAATTTGCTAATTTTTGTCACTTGTAAGACCAGCAAAGGTTACTGTGGCTGCCAATTGATTATATCAATGCCTGATAGTGTGCAGTGTTACCAAGTGGAACTGTAGGTTTTTACAGTGACATATAAAACAACTTTTATAGATTATTAACATAAGCAAGGAAGCTAGCAGCAATTTTATTAAGTTTTTAATTTCCACCAAACATTTTTCTGAGAATCTTCAGCAAAATATCAATTAAGCTATAATTCCAATATGAAATACAGTAATGATAAAGCTTCTGGTACCTACTATTAAAAATCAAATCACTAGCTTTCATACCTTTTTACATTCTCATTTAGCTTCACCACAGCCCTGGTTTAGGTAGACCTGCATATATATTTTGCTCTCGGTGTTTAATTTTACCAGTTCAGTTTCTGTAGGTTGTTTCCGTAAGTAGAAAGGAGTTAAAACCTTAAAATATTTTCTTGTCATTTACTTTAATGAACGATAGATAATATACATGCTTTTTTTGGGGGGGGGTGCAAGTACCCAAGACATTCTGATGGAAAGACAGCTTAAGAAAAACTAAACAAATAGCAAAAGCATTTTCTTTATTTACAGTGAATAGGAGACTACTGTTTTCACTTTCAGTGGAAGAGTCTGATGGGCAGGGACACCCCAGGGAAGGACATCGTTAGAATTTACATACCGTTGGCTCACAGTACTTGATTAGCAGCAGGGCTCTGAAGTATAGAGCTGGCTGGTCATGTTGTTTTGGGGATGCCTTTAATGCTGTGGTTTTCTGAAGCTTGCTGGCTGCATGCTTGTCTTTGTTCCTGAGACAGGTAATTACTTGATAAAATGAAGTGCATCGCTGTGAACAATTGACCCTTTGGAGCAATCCAGGCTTGTCAGCAGTCTAAAGCCACACTTTAATGCCATCATTATAGCCTCAAACTTAAGAGTTTCCAAGGTGCAGACAAAGGTGTTATCTTCCTTGAGTACAAGTCGAGTGCCATTTTCAGACTTTATGAAGTATTTGAATTGAATGATGTTTGATGATACTGAAAATTCCTCCGGAAATCCATCCAGCCTGCTTTTGGACACCAGAACAATGCGAGATTTTATTTTTGATATGAAATCCGGAGCATTACAGAAGATTCTCAGTCCCTGTGAACGATCGTGGTTGTCTGTTATTTCCAAGAAAGTAGTCTCTCGGGGTGTGAGCTGCTCTTTTTCCCACCTGGATTTTACTTCCTCAGCCAGTCCCTTGAGCTGGAAGAATTCTGCTTCTTGGGCAAGAAGTTGATTTTCTCGAAAGCCTTCGGGCAGTAGAAGTTCTCCGTTTCGAAGGAAGTTTAGAACATGCCTGAAGAGGAGCCCGTCCCTGTCTATAAAGTAATGGCCATCAGCATCGAATGGGCAGAGGATTTTCCCGGTCACTATTCCTTCAAGGAAAGTGTCTGGGTACTTGGTCAGTGTTTGCTTTTGAGTAATGTATAAATAGCCGCCAACGTTGAGGGTCATCAGTGTGGATTTGCAGTTCTTGCCTTGGTCAGTCTCTTCCAGGCTGTTGTGTTTCCCTTCGTACTCCCTTTCTTTTTCTCTTCTGATTATTTTGCGCTCCATTTTCAAGATGCTCTTTCGGCTTGTTCTTCTTGGCTTTGAGATTTTGCTTTTAGAAAAGCAACACCAGCACACAAGCACGCCTTTATTCCAGCCAAGCCTGGTGGGGAAGTGGAAATGCCTGTGGCAGCATCGCCTGAGCTGTCAGCTGGGCTTTGCGGTAGGTGGCGTATGAGCTATGCGTGCAGGAGCTTTCTGGAGTAAGACGGAGAGAGAATTTGCATTTAACTGTATCAGGGAAAGAATTTGTTGTGGGAGGATTTTTATGTCTATTCGTTGAAGTAATAGTCACTCAGAATAAATTGAAATTCCTCTTATCAGCTAAATATACATGCTTAACTCTACAGTTAAATATAATTTTCTATCCATTTCTAAATGAAGTTATTTCTTAATAAGCTTAATGTTGAATAATATTGTCATCTTTTGGAAAATAATATATATTGCCTTGGTATAATTTTTAAGAGTAAATAAGAAATAAGAAACCTAAGGTGAAAGGAACCAGGCATATAGAATTTTCTCTCCTATAAAAATCCTATTTCCCACAGTAACTTAGTTTTTGTTTATTTGTTTCACAGAGGTTGAAAGAATAGTGTGTGTGTGATAGCCTCCCTCCTCCCCTTCTTCCCCTAAAATTGCCTTGCCAAGCATTTTATGGTTCTGAGCTTTCACTTGTAGAATTTAAAGGTCCAGTGTTAAGAAATCTATTTGTTGCCAGTAAGTACACTATTATTTGACCTGCCTGTTTACTAAATTACTATGAGGAACTACATTACTCACAGAGATAGACTTTATGTTTTATATTAAATTATATTTCTATTGCCTTAAAATTATTTTTAAGTTATTCAGCAACATTTTGGTACAAGTCTTAGAACAAATTCTCCTTTAAAAGGCTCTGCTTTATTTCTGTAAATAGAGTAAGATTTTCATTAGATTAAAAAATTATGGGGCTTAGAGGTTAAGGCATTTGCCTGCAAAGCCAAAGGACCCAGGTTTAATTTCCCAGTACCCACATAAAGCCAGATGCACAAGGTGGTGCATGCTTCTGGAGTTTCTTTTTTTAATGGCTAGAGGCCCTGACATATCCATATTCTCTCTCTCTCTCAAATAAGTAAATCAATAAAATATCTTTTAATTATGTATTCTTATAGCAGATAATTAATTTAACATTTATATACTGATATTATCAAAAGCTAATTAAAACTAGACTAGAATACTAATTGGACCACTAGAGCTGAATTTTTGTTTAGAAATGATGAAATTCTGTTCCTTTGTTTTACCAAAGATAATTGCACTCCAGAGAATTTTTAGTGTTTTTCCTAAGATTCTACAGCTTGCTGTTGGCAAGGCCTACACAGATTCTTTCCCTCAGTTTTGTACCATCAAAGAAGAGTTTATTCTTATATCTTGACTTGAGTTTATTATTTATTAATTGATCAAGTATTGTCTGGATATGGCTTTAAGAAGAACAGAATAAGTTAGGGTGTGTGTACAAGTTAGGAAATGGATTCATGGATTTTTTTTTTTTTTTTTTTTTGGAGAGAGAGAGAGAGAGAGAGCGGAGAGGAAGACAGAGAATGGATGCACCAGCAGCCTCTCAGCCACTGTGAACGAAATCCAGATGTGTGTGCCCCCTTGTGGGCAAGTGAGCATTGCGCCCTTGTGTCACTTTGCATCTGGCTAAACATGGGACTTGGAGATTGGAACCGGTGTTCTAAGGCTTAGCAGGCAGGCGCCTAAACCGCTAATCCATCTCTCCAGCCCAATTCATGGAATTTTTATGTAATAATTACAAATGGATACCACATGTGAGTAGCATTTTATAATAGCAAAACTGTTACGAGCATGACAGTTTAATGTGTAGATACAGTCTTACTTTTATGAACTTTATGGGACACCAGGATCTGTGCAACACTACTGTAGTGTAATGATGTAGACTAGGATGGGATTTTCCAGTATGCTCAGGTGGTGTAGCCAGATACTATGTGATTCTAGGCTCTGTTTAACTGTCTATAGATGCCTTTGTGGGTCAGCCTTGATTCTGAGGCTGCTGAAGGATATACTAACATGGGTGTGGTGAGTAGGTAAGGGGTGCCTCCAACCTCTTCAGTCATCACTTCTTGCTCTTGCTAACCCACTTCTGGTTTCTGCTGGCAAATTTTCATACCACTGGTAAGTAAGTACTCTTTGCTTCTATCAGCTTGCCTTCTTTGTTTTTGTTCTTTTTTGTTATTGTTATTGTTATTGTTTGTGGCTTGGTTTGTGAGATGGGATCTCACTATATAGCCCAGACTGACCTTCAACTCACAACTGTCTCTTGAGTGTTGGGATTACAAGCATGAGCCATCACGCTCTGCTCTTGCTTGACTTAACTAACCCATCATGTGCATCTGGTCCTTGATTACTCTTCCTTACTCTAGACTTCACTCTGGTGTGCTTGGTTTCTACAAACTTACCATGCATGATTTATTGTGCACGTGTGACATAGCAATAGTAGTGTATCTGAAGCCTTTTCTTAGTGCCTTGCTAGAAGCCAATATGAATCCATAGTGCTTTGGCTTTTACTTTTTGTTTGTTTGCTTATCCTAGCTTACAGTCTTAGGATTTATTTTTTTATGTTTATTTATTTATTTTATTTTATTTATTTTATTTTATTTTATTTTATTTTTTGGTTTTTCGAGGTAGGGTCTTGTTCTAGCCCAGGCTGACCTGGAATTCACCATGTAGTCTCAGGATGGCCTTGAACTCATGGTGATCCTCCTGCCTCTGCCTCCTGAGTGCTGGGATTAAAGGCGTGAGCTACCATACCTGGTTTATTTTGTTTTTTGAGGTAGGGTCTTACTGTAGCTCAGGCTGACCTGGAATTCACTATGTAGTCTCAGGGTGGCCTTGAACTCATGACAAACCCCCTACCTCTGCCTCCTGAGTGCTGGTATTAAAGTTATACGCCACCACACCCAGTGCTTACAGTCTTAAAAAGAGGAAAATGACATTTAGTGGGTCCACATTAGTTTAGCAAGATGATTGTATTTCCTGGAGTTACAGGGTTTCCTTGAGCATTGCTGCTGCTTTTTTTGTGGCACACTTGTCCCTTAAGAGAAAACCATGTTAATTTTTTTTCTAGGTGTTTATTTACTTGGGGTTGGAGGTGCTTTTTCTAGGTGACCTAGTGCTTGTTTCCGCACCTGTACCTTGACAGACATTCCCAGTTTATGTGGCTTTTTCCCTGCTTCTCAGAAGATCCAAAGTGGAATGAGCTCCATGGTTCTGTCACAAGGGCTTAAGCAACACTTCGAAGATTAGACTCCCTAGGCACACTTCATTGCTAGATTTGAGGGTTTCATCTGCTTTTGTAGACAGAAAGACACATTTAGAAAAAAAACAGAGGCCCTGTTTTCTTTGGAGAACTTTAATCAGGCCCAGTGCCTATCTATGTTCTAGCCAAACCTTCCATTATGAGGTGGTGTTACTCTCCTACTGTCTGAATTAGGCAGAATTTATTCCAGGCTAATATGGAAGAGATTCTTGTCTTCTTGTCTTTTCTACCAGCTGTTAATGAGAATTTTCCAGGACAGGACATAATGACGCTTGCTTTTTTTTTTTTTTTTTTTTTTTTTTTGGTTTATCGAGGATCGAGGTAGGGTCTTGCTGTAGCTCAGGGTGGCCTTGAATTCACTATATAATCTCAGGGTGGCCTTGAATTCATGGCAGTCCTCCTACATCTGCCTCCTTAGTGCTGGGATTAAAGGCGTGCACTCCCCGCCCCCCACCCCGCCCTTGCAAGGCTGATACTTGCTTTCTTTATCTACCATTTATTCTCATGCTGTGGGAGGAAGAGGGACCTTTAAAAATGCAAGGTTGAAGCCGGGCGTGGTGGCGCACGCCTTTGGTCCCAGCACTCGGGAGGCAGAGGTAGGAGGATCGCTGAGAGTTCAAGGCCACCCTGAGACTACATAGTTAATTCCAGGTCAGCCTGGACCAGAGTGAGACCCTGCCTTGCAAAAAAAAAAAAAAAAAAAAAAAAAAATGCAAGGTTGGATAATTGCCCCAGACTCCTCCCCAGACCACTCTGTGAAAGTAAGACATTGCTTGTCTGGGAAAGGGAGGCCTTAGAAACTCCCTGCAGTAAGAACAAGGTGCTCTATCTCCACGTTTTTATCTCTGCTGTATATCTACTGTTATTGTCACTTGTAGGCCTGTAAGCCTATCTTTGAAAGGGTTTGTTCTAATTGCCTTAGGAAAAAAAGCAAAACTATAGCTAAACAAACAACTGTTGGTTTCTACTTCAGCTGGGCGCATGTCCCTGACTGGGACTTTCTAGTGATTGTTCTGGTTTATTGATCTGTGCTTCCACCTCACTGTGCCTTTCACAAGCAGAGTTTCTCTTTTTTGACATGTGACATGCTTCTTTATATCCTCCTGTTATAGCATTGGATGTGAGAGACATTCATGTTGATGTTCCCTCACAGGAAATGTGTAGCCTTTTTGTGTGTTAAAAAATAACAAACTGCACTGTGTGATTTATTGACTTTTTTTGTTTGTTTGGTTTTTCCAGGTAGGGTCTTGCTGTAGCCCAGACTGACATGGAATTTCACTATGTAGTTTCAGGGTGGCCTTGAACTCATGGCAATCCTACCTCTGCCTCCTGAGTAATGGGATTAAAGGTGGCACCACCAAGCCTGGACCTTATTGACATTTTAAGAATCAATTTTTTCATGTCAGTCTATTTCTATTTGAATGTCAAAGTTTAGTTTCATTTTGAAATATAAATTATCTCCAGTATATGTTTTCTGAGGCTTGAATTATATTAATACAAGTATAGTGACAGCTAACTGGCCACAGCATCTCACAAGCTATCAGAGTGTTAGAATCTTCTTAAGACTCAGTGGACTTAATCTCTGGCCAGAAGATCATGTGAATGTGTCATCCAAATCCCATGAACACTTGCAAATGGTTTTATAGTTCTCAACTGAATCTTCGAAGCAGCTCAGGAAATTTGGCTACATTGACAAAATTTATAGCCTCATTTAAGACTGTAGAAAACAGTAAGCACATTGTGTCAAAAGAGCAAATAAAATAACAGACTAGCTGAGGAGTTCAGGTAAAATTCCATTCTACATTCTTTCTTTTTAGTACCCAGGCAACCCCGACAATTTATAAATTTTATTAATTCATATTTTCAGCATACTTTCAAAGATGAATCTTTCAGGGAAACCATTACTTTATAATTTTATAAGTCTAACTTTAGTGTTTTTAAAATAAAAGTTTTCCCCTTCTAAAGTGTTGCCTATGAATTATTATCTACCAGATGGCAATCTATAAGCTATCAAATAAACACTGAAGTTTTACTATTATGTGAAACTCATTAGTGCTATTTCATAAAGTAGAATTTTACTCTCTCTTTGGAAAGTAGATATTGTAGGTTAGTACCTATCACCTACAATCTAAATGATTGACATGATTTTTTAAAACTCTTTAAAAGCTAATATCACTATGAAATCAGTAATCACAGAGTCTGTGCTCCCAAATGCTGTCATCTACCACTGTTTCTTCTGTTTCCCCCTCATGGCCTCTTTGTGTTCAGTGATGAGCTGGTGTGTGCAGTGAGGGTGAGGGGAGCCACAGACAAGTACACGTGGCTTCTTAGAGTAATTGCAGATTAGGAACCAAGAAGTTCATTAACATCTTTTCACACTTAACATTTCTGAAATTGAAGTATGTCTTAAATTTGTCAAAGGTTAATGCCAGCATTTTGTCTTCCTTAGTGGTACATTAAATAATGATGACTATTAAAATTGATGTCTTTAAATGCCTCTTGTGAACTATTCCTTTCAGATCTCAGGGAAATTAACAGAGAGGGGAAAGTGACATCCAAGAAGGAAACACAACAGCTGAATAGTAAACTTGATCTAAAGAAGAGGTTTTTTTAAAAATGCCACTACCTCTCCCACATAATATGAAGTATCATATTAAGAAAATTCATGAGCTCAGGCAAAGATTTACAGCAAAGGAGATGATGATATTTCTGGTTGGTTGGTTTGGATTTTTTTTATTTTTATTTTTTCAAGGTAGTATCTCACTCTAGTAAGGCTGACCTGGAATTCACTATGTAGTCTCAGGGTGGCCTTGAACTCATGGCTGTCTTTTCTCCTAACTTTGCCTGCAGAGTGCTGGGATTAAAAGAGTGTGCCACCATGCCCAGCTGTGCATTTGTTAGAGAGAAAAGGTTTTTTGTTTTGTTTTGTTTTGTTTTTCTTTTTTTTTTTTAGTTTTTGAGGTAAACTCTCCCTTTAGTCCAGGCTGGCCTCGAACTTACAGCAATCCTCTTTCTTCTGGTTCCTAAGAGCTAGGCTTAAAGATGTGCACCACCAAACACAGTTCAAAAAGAAAAAATTTCTTTTAGCTTACAGTTTTAGAAGTGTCAGTCAGTGGTTGACTAGTTCCCTTGCTTTGGGGCCCAAGGTGGGTGAGGTGAGAGTTTATGGTGGAGCAAAGACATTCACCTTATGCAGCCAAGATGCAGAGTGTTCAAAGGAGGTCTAACGTATAATTGTGAGATCTCTTAATATCAAAGTGTCTTGAAAATCAACAAACTAAACTAGTGTATGGTGTTACTACTTTTACTAATTGAATGTAGTAAAGAGAACAAGAGCTGGGAGTGGTGGCGCACACCTTTAATCCCAGCACTCTGCAGGCAAAGGTAGGAGGATCACCGAGAGTTCGAGGTCATCCCGAGACTACATAGTGAATTCCAGGTCAGCCTGAGCTAGAGTCAGACCCTACCTTGGAAGAAAAAAAAAAGAACAAGAGTTAGTAAAGGTTAAATTAACTGAACTTGAATCATAGTCAGCTGATTTTAAGCTGTAGCATTGAACTTCCTGAATTTTGCATATCTATCATCTATCACTCTCCTCTGTTTGGTATGCAGGCATACGTGTATGCATGTTTATATGCATGTAGGCACAAGTGTATGGCAGGTACATATTTTTTCAGACAGAGTATTTTACTAACCTGGAGTTCACCAAATCAGCTAGCCTACTCTGCTAGCCCTAGGGATCCAAACTAACTCAGGTCCTCATACACTTCTCCCACTGAGCCATCTCCCCAGCATTGAATTTTCTGTAAGACTTAATTACTATTGTAATTTCATCCCTACACTCCCTCGTTACATTTACCATAGAATTTGTTTACTCCTTAATGAAAATGCAGCACTACAGTTAAAGTCTATGCTCTAGCCAGGCATGGTGGTGCACACCTTTAATCCCAGCCCTCAGGAGGTAGAGGTGAGAGGATCTCTGTAGTTTAATGTCAGCCTGAGCTGACTGAGACCATACCTCAAAAATAAATAAGTAAATAAATAAATAAATACAAATAAAATTTTTTTAAGTCTGTGCTCCTGAAGACTTAATCTTTCCAAAAAGGTCTTTCTTTTATCTACCTAATCACTTGTTATCATTTGCTTATTTTGTTTCAAGGTAGGGTTTCACTCTGACCCTGGTAACGTTTTTGTTTGGTTAAGGTTTCAGGATTTTGAGTATGTGTGTGGGGATTTTTGTTGTTGTTGTTGTTACTTGAGGTAGATCTCACTCTAGCCCAGGCTGACCTGGAATTCACTGCTACTGGCTTCGAACTCATGGCAGTCCTCCTACCTCTGCCTCCCAAGTGCTGGGATTAAAGGTGTGAGCCACCACATCAAGTGTACTTATTGTTTTTTAGTTTCCTCTAATTTCAAGGCTGGGATTAAAGGCATGTGCCACCACACCCAGCCCTCCCTCCCTCCCTCCCTCCCTCCCTCCCTCCCTCCCTCCCTCCTTTTCTTTCTTTTTCTTTTCTTTTTTTTTTTTTTCTTGAAGCAAGTTCTTACTGCAGACTGACATAGAATTCACTATGTAGTCCCTATCCTCAAACTCATGGCAGTCCTCTTACTTCAGCCTCTCAAATGCAGGGATTAAAGGCGTGCACCACCATATCGAGTGTATTTTCATTGTTTTTAAGTTTTTTCTGATTTCAAGTATTGCTGCTAAAGCTAGATAGATAGCTTTTTTTTTTTTTTTTTATAGAGAGAGAGAGAGAGAGAGAGAATTGGTGCATCAGAGTCTCTAGACAGTGCAGTCGAACTCCAAACATGTGGGCCACTTTGTGCACATGTATTACCTCATGTGCATGTGTCATCTTGTGCATCTGGCTTATATAAGTTCTGGGGAGTCAAACCTGGGTCTTTATGCTTCACAGACAAGCACCTCAACTGCTAAGCCAATCTCTCCAGCCTAGCATCTTCTTTTAAATATTTATTTATTTGAGAAAGATAAAGAGAGAAAAAGGCAGATAGAGAGAGAGAGAGAGAATGGGCACGCCAGGGCCTCTAACCACTGCAAATAAAGTTCAAACTCATGCGCCACCTGTGCATCTAACTTATATGAGTACTAACAGAATCAAAATTGGATCCTTAGGCCTCATCAGCATGTAAGTACTTAACCACTAGCCAGCTCTCCAACCTTAGGTAGCATCTTTTTTTTTAAGAGAGAGAGAGAGATAGAGAGATAGAGAATGGGCATGCCAGCGGCCTCTCAGCTACTGTGAACAAACTCCAGATATGTAGACCCATTGTGGGCAAGTGCGGTATTGCGCCTTTGCATCACTTTGCGTCTGGCTAAATGAGGGACTTGGAGAATCAAACAGGTGTTCCTGGGCTTCTCAGGCAGGCACTTAACCATTAAGCCATCTCTCCAGCCCCTAGGTAGCATCTTTTAATGAAGGCTTAACTAATATAAACTTCAGTTGAACATTCCTAATCTAAAAACCTGAAATTCAAAGTGGTTTTTGAAAATGTTTTGCCTTGTGGATTTTTGGATTAGGGATGCTCAACTGGTAAGGCTTTATAAATATTTCAAAATCAAGAAAAGTTAAAAATTGGAAACACTTCTATCCCCAAGCATTTTGGACAAGGAATACTCAACATGTATTACATTACAGTGATTTTTTCTGCCTTTCTCTTATTATCATAATACAGCATTACTGTATACATGAAAATTTATTTTTATAAATTTATTTTGTTTCTGGGTTTTACTCAACTGCTGCTTTTTGAAGTCAGCTTTGGGGGTGGAAATTGTGTCTCTTTATGGCCTCATGTTCACATCTGCATAATGAGGTTTTTGAATTGATCTAATTGTACATGTTGTGTAACAAAGAAAAAAAACTGTTGTCTAAAGTATGAATGGGCTGACAACTTATAAACTTTGCTTTGTAAATACTAAAATATCCAAATCTGAGGGTTTTTTAGATGTTGGTTCACTGGGTTAGTATTACCAAAAAAAATTCTATTTAGGGGCTAGAGAGGTGGCTTAGCAGTTAAGGCACTTGCCTGCAAAGCCAAAAGACCTAGGTTCAATTCCCCAGGACCCAATAAGTCAGATGCACAAGGTGGCACATGCATCTGGAGTTCATTTGTAGTGGCTGGAGGCCCATTCTCTCTCCTCTCTCTCTCTCTCTCTCTCTCTGCTTCTCTCAAATAAATAAATGGGAAAAAAATCTATTTAACTTCTATAAATTGACAGGACAATTCAAACTCCTTCCCACATTTAAAGCTTCCTTTTTATCCAAGCTAACCACTTTTCTTTTTTCTCCAGGATTTCACCAGACTTGTCACCCACAGACACTCTTTAAGCAACATTGACACCTGTTGTACATGCTCACACTTCCAATCCCTTTTTCCCGAGCCCATAAAGAGACATAAAGAGAGTATTATGGATGAGGAAGCTGGATTCTTTTGTGGGTCCAAATCTAGTTTTCAAATTATGGTTTCAGTTTTTACTTTAAAGAGGGAATTCCAACACATTACATAGATTTGTAATTTGAGTATTAGTCTAAGAAAACATGTTTAAACACACAACTGCTGTTCATTGCATTTTTAGGTAAATAATGAAATGCTAACTTTATAGGTTATTTTACCTAAATCTGAACATAACTTTTTAATATCTAAAATTGCTGAAGGTCAAGAATACCAGTTTACAAACTTGAATTAACCTTCCCTTTCACCTTTTTAATTAGAAGGGTACTAAGTTTGCAAACTGGTTTGTTAAGATTCAGATGGCCTAACCCTGAGAGCCTCAGGAGAAAAACTATTAGAAAGATGAACTAAATGAGAAGAAAGAAGACCACTAAGGATTTAAAAAATCTCTTACCTTTTAGTTGTACTTGTTCAGTGGAAATATTCCTTCTGTTCTTTCCCCAAGATTGTAGATAAAGAAGTGATTTGTAAATAAGAGAATCACTTCAAAAGTCTGCAAGGTCAATCCAATTTTAGTAGCTAGCCCACTGTTTTTTTTTTAACTGGAGTTAGAAGTACCCTTTAAGGTCTCTGCGTTCAAATGGATCCATCCATAATGATCTTGTGGAAATGAATACCGATGACGTATGGATGCCTGAGGACTTCCTAACAAGCCTGATCTCATTATTTACATGCCAGGGCTAATACCCATCCTTCCTGCTCTTATTCTAACCTGATCTCAAGTGTAAGGGTGTCTTTATCTTGTCATTTCTCTTCACTTGTTCCATCTATGGTATATCTCAAAATTCTGACACTTAGTAGAACAGAAATTTGAATATTTCAAGTAGTAGCTACTTAAAATTTTGTTGTTATTCTAAGAAACCATTTCTCTCTAGCTTATACTCAAAATTTAAATATATTTTGGTCTTTTAGAAAGTATTAGAACAAACAAAATAAGCACTAAAGAAATAAGACATTCCTAAATGGAGGTTGGGTGCTTTTTTTTTTTTTTTTTTTTTAAAGTAAAACAGCTACAAGAGATTGCAGAGATATGTTATAACTTCCAGAACTGCTATTTAGTGCCATAATCCTCACCAGAATCCTACAAATCTTTCTAAGGGTGTTTTGTGTACTTATCATTTCAGTTTTTCTCTGATGTATTTTTGCAACTAGGTAGCAATGTGCATGTAAACAAAATGCACCCATTTATACTTATTAAGAGTTTTGGCTGGGTGTGGTGGCACACGCCTTAATCCCAGCATGAAGGAGTTGGAGGTAGGAGGAATGCTGTGAGGCCAGCCTGAGACTACATAGTGAATTCCAGGAAGGTCAGCCTGGGCTAGAGTGAGATACCTATCTTGAAAACCAAAAAAAAAAAAAAAAAGTCTTTTGGCTATAAAAACAGAAACTAGTTAAAAGAGGGGGAGAGGGCTGGAGAAATGGCTTCCTAGATTCTGTTCCCCAGTACCCACATAAAGCTACATGTGCAAGGTGGCACATACATCTGGAGTTTGTTCTTGCAGTGGCTAGAGGCCCTGGCACACCCATTCTCTGTCTCTCTCTCTTTCTCTCTCTCTCTCTCTCTCTCTCTCACACACACACACACAAATATATATATATGGAGAATAACTTGTTAGAAGCCTTGAAAACAGGTAGGATTTAGACAAGGTAGGGTTAGGTGCGGGATGAAAATAAAGGGAACTAAAAGGTGGTGGGAATAGCCTTCATAATGGCTTTAATGGGCCCCAGAAACTCTCTTGTACTTAGAATGTTTTAAATATTTTATTTATTTATTTGCAAGAAGAAACAGAAGAGAGAGACACAAAAAGAGAATGAGTATGCTAGGACATCTAGCCACTGCAAACAAACCCCAGATGCATGTGCCACTTTGGACATCTGGCTTTACATGGGTACTGGAGAATCAAACCTGGGTTGTTAGGCTTTACAAGAAAGAACCTTAACTGCAGAGCCATCTCTCCAGCCCCCCTCATACTTGGAATTTTTTTTTTTTTTTTTTTGAGAGAGAGACAGAATGGGCGCACCAGCAGCCTCTCAGCCACTGTGAACGAATTCAGATGTGTGCACCCCCTTGTGGGCAAGCATGGCATTATGCCCTTGCGTCACTTCACGTCTGGCTAAACATGGGACCTGGAGAATCGAACTGGCGTTCTTAGGCTTGGCAGGCAGGCACCTTAACCACTAAGCCATCTCTCCAGCCCCATACTTGGAATTTTTAACTAAGGGACTTAATGCCACAAATGACTGGGACCGCATGGTCATGTTAGCAATGAGGCCACACAAGCTTATTCTACCAAAGCCTTTGTTTGGCTCATTTCTTACTTTCTTTCCCTAGGCGTGGCCATTTTTTTCAACTCCTCTTTGAATGATGTGAAAAAATTAGATTAGGCTATTTTTTTTTTTTTTGGTTTTTCAAGGTAGTTTCTTACTCTAGCTCAGGCTGACCTGGAATTCACTGAGTAGTCTGAGTAGTCTCAGGGTGGCCTCAAACTCTTACCTACCTCTGCCTCCTTTTGCTTTTTTTCTTTTATCTTTTTTTTTTTTTTTTTTTTTTAGCAACAGACAGAGAGAGAACTGGCACATCAGGATGTCCAGCTACTGCAAACAAATTCCAGATGCATGCACCACCTTGTGTATCTGGTTTACATGGGTACTGGGGAATTGAGCCTCAAACTGGGATCCTTAGCTTCATAAGCGAGCACTTAACTGCTAAGCCATTTCTCCAGCTCCCCTTTTACTTTTTTATTTATTTATTTATTCATTTATTTATTTATTTTCCAGTCTCCAGGGTTGTTTCAGATGAAATGCATGCACCACCATGTGCATTGGTAATGGGATTGGAGAATCGAACCAGGGTCCTTACCTTGCAGGCATGTCTTAAAAAACATTCTCCAGCCCCCTGTTTCTTTTTTAAAAATATTTTTATTTATTTAAGCCAGAACAATAGTGCATGTATAATTAAGGCCCTTTTCACCCATTCTTTTCTCTCTCTCTCTCTCTCTCTCTCTCTCTCTCTCTCTCTGTAAAACTAACAAATAAATAAATAAAAGTTCAATATACATTCCTACCTACCTTTTGAGTTTAAAACAAAAGTGGTTATTTAACAACTGGTATACATGTAAAATAAAACTTTTGTTTTGAGTATAGGAGGCTAATGGACCATCTGTTTTCTCTTTCTTGTGGAAATTAAACGCATAATTAGATTAATAGTTTAAATTTTGTCTTCTTTCAAAAAGAAAGGACCAAGAACTTAGACAGGGCAGTAATAATGAATGCAAATCCTTCTACGTTTATGCTTATCTTCCAGTCTCCAGTTGTTTCATTTAGACCTAATTTGGTAATATTTCTTAAGCAACTTACCTTTTTTAAGTCTTAAAAACATTCTACCTGCTTCATAGAAACAATTGCTCCTCCTGCTTCTCACAATTTAATGTGTTTATATAATACATAATTGAATTGCATAATTAATTACTAAAACTAACATCAACTAGTTTACTATTTGAGCATACCTGGGAGTCTAGAGATTGCTACCCACCTAGCACCTATTTAGTACTGGGAAAATAAGAAACTTTGTTAATCTGTGACTTAGGTATATCAGAAGTCCTTCTGTTGTACTGAGTTTATTTGTATACCTGTCTTATGCCCTTCCTAGACCTATAGCTCTCAAATGTGGTCTGGGAACTGCTGGGTAGAAGGCTCCTTGAGACCTTTTCAAGGGGTCTATGAGACCAGAAGTTTTCATAATACAACTACAATTTTTTGCTCTTTTTCCTCTCATTCTCAGAAAATTTCTTTGTGGTACATACATATCCATAGTTAACAATTACATAAAAAGAAAATTTTGAGTGGATTTTTTGTTGGTTTTTGTTGTTGTTGTTGTTGAGATAGGGTCTTGCTGTAGCTCAAGCTGACCTGGAATTCACTATGGAGTCCCAGGATGGCCTCAAACTCACAGTGATCCTCCTACCTTAGCCTTCCAAGTGCTGGGATTAAACACATATACCACCCTGCCTGGATGGGTGGATTTTTATATTTCTTTATCTTTTAAAAACAAAGCCATAGTGATATTTTGTTTTTAATTCACAAGTAAAACTCAAAGCATTTGTAGTGTACTGCATGAGATATATATATACACACACACATTCATGAAATGGCTACATGAAGCTGCATCTGTACCTTTTAAGAATATTTGCCACGTGGGCTTAGGAGATAGCTAGTAAAGTACTTGCCTCACATGCATGAAGACCCAGGTTCAATCCCCAGAACTCACCTCAAAAACAAAACAAAACAAAACAAAACAAAACAAAAAGCTGGTCATGGTGGTACATGCTTATAATCCATCCCAGCACTAGGGAGATAGAGACAGGTAGATCACTAGGGCTTACTGCTCAGCCAGTCTGTCCCACTTGGTGAGCCCCAGGCCAATGAGTGTTTCAAAAAAAAGATGAGCAGTGCCCAAGAGGGAAGACCTTAGGTTGCTCTCTGTCCTCCACACACATATGCACAAACATGCACAAAGAATCTTTATATGCCACAGAGCAAGCATGCAAAAATGACTGCTCATATCTACTCATCTGAAAACAAGAGCCCTGTTCCTTTATGTGTTATTCTCAGTGCACTTTGCTTCATCTTTTACACAATAGATTCTCAGTAAATACTTAAAATATATGAGTATATTCTTTCAAATTGAACCAATAAAGTTAGTTTTAAGAGTTCTTGTATTGGGGCTAAAGGGATGGCTTAAGGCACTTGCCTTCAAAGCCAAAAGATCCAGGTTCCATTCCTCAGGACCCACATAAGCCAGATGCACAAAGTGACACATATGTATGGAATTCATTTGCAGCAGTTGGAGGCCCTGGCACATCCATTCTCTACCCCCCCTTCCTCTCTCAAATAATAAATAAATGTTAAAAAAAGAATTCTTGTATTGATGAGTTCAATCTGTAATTAACAGTAGTGATGTGGAAAGTTGGTGCTTTTAAAATAGAACTTAGTGTTCAATATTATTCCCTTGAAAGCTGAACAGTGTTTTGAAGAAGAAAAGATGTATTGTTCATTGAGAAAAAAGAATGTATTCCCATAAGACTTTGAAAAGTATGTATTGGCCCTAAACACAGGGTAGCAAGTCATGCTAGGGGCCAGTATCCTAGTAGTGGCACACACCTCTAATCCCAGCACTCAGGAGGCAGAGGGTAGGAAGACTGCCATGAGTTTGAGGCCAGCCTAGGACTATATATACAGTGGATTCCAGGTCAGCCTGGGCTAGAGTGATACACTATCTCAAAAAATAAATAATAAAATAAAATAAGAAAGGGGCAAGGAAGCAAACAGAGAAGAGTGCTTGTTTAATACCATCACTTGATAGGAAAATTCATTGTTAATTAAGATTTTTGCTTTAACTTCAGTAGCATTTGAAAGCTATTTGGGATTTGAAGAGAAGATTGATAGAAAATTGACAGTTTGAGGAAGTGAATCTTCCTGCTTTGTGTGAGTGACCTTAGATGACGAACAGCAAGAGGAGTGGTGGGAGTTGAAGTGAGCTGGTGCTTGGAGCTTGCTCTCCACCTTCTTGGTGTCACCTGAAGAAGGTCAGCAGCGGAATCCTTCAACCTGTCCTCCTGGAGTAGGTTCTGCTGGCAAAGTGGAAACATCTACAAGTGGTAGGAAGAGGCAGCAAGACTAGTGTTTATCACTAATGAACACATGGGTTGTGATTAAATCACCAGGGATGCTATTGTGGATTTATTGTATTTTTAAAAAGCATGCAGTTATGGTCCAGTATTGGACTTTGTCTCATATAATTAAGACTTTATATATCAAAATTTCTGAATTCTTGCTATGCTATGATGGTTAAAGTTTTTCTTCCCCCCTTGGTAGGATTTTTAGCAAAACAGACAAACTGGAGTATAAAATTATCTTGAGAAAATTCAGATTTAGTATTACTAAATTTACTCATAAGAGGAAATTGCTTTTAGATTTTTAAATGTAATATTAAAAAAATCATGGCTTTTGGGATTGAGAGATGGCTCAGCAGTTATGGCAGTGGCACGTAAAGCTTAACAACCTGAGTTGGGTTCCCCAATACCCATATAAAGCCAGGTGCATAGCTGCACATGCGTCTAGAGTTCATTTGCAGTGGCTAGAGGCCCTTCTCCCACCCCTGTATCTGTCTGTTTGTGACTCACTCTCTCTCTCTCTCTCTTTCTCTCTCTCTCTCTCTCTCTCCTCCCTCCCCTGTTGGGCATGGTGATGCACTCCTTTAATCCCAGCACTCAGGATGCTGAGATAGGATTATTGTGAGTTTTTGAGGCCAGCAAAAAAAAAAAAAGCAACATTGGCTATTACATCTTTTTTTTGTTTTTTCAAATAGGGTTTCACTCTAGTTCAGGCTGACCTGGAACTCACTATGTAGTCGTAGGGTGGCCTCAAACTCACTGAGATCCTCCTACCTCTGCCTCCTGAGTGCTGGGATTAAAGGCGTGCGTCACCAAGCCTGGCTCATGTTACATCATTTTGTTGCTGGCATGTTTGGGTGTAAAGTAGGCATGCTTTCTGATCACTGTGCTTGCCTGTGCTGCATTTGAGGGACTCCAAAAATACTGAATTCAGACACTATGTTCCTAATTAATATTGATGAGCCACAATATGCAATCCCTTAAATTTTGGAGACAAAAATTAAAGAAGGTCTCTAGAAGGAAGATTTTCTCATATAAATCAGGTAGATGGAGGTCTGTATACACTTACTGTTCATATAGCAGCTGTAATCATCTTTGATTCCACAATGCATGCATGTCGCCTCTGCATGGTAGGCATCTAATGCTAGTGGAATGAAGTAAATCATCTTAAAGAGATGAATCACGTATACTCTCCTGATTAGCCAGAAGACTTCCTGAGTCTCATCTCAAAGTTGAGATGAATTCTCATGCAACTATGACTGAGCTACAGGTTTCCAGGGTGTCATAAAGCTGATATAATAAATATTATATAGTAGTATAGGTCTATCAGCTGGCTATTTCTTTTTTCTTATTTTCTTATTTTCCTAGAGTCTCCCCCCCCCCTTTGGTTTTTCAAGGTAAGGCTTGCTCTAGCTCAGGGTGACCTCGAACTCATGATGATCCTCCTACTTCTGCCTCTCAAGTGCTGGGATTGAAGGCATGTGCTCATGCCTGGTTTCCTCCTAGGCTTTAAGCCAGTCACTCTAAGAATTGTTAATAGTAGAGAAATTGTATTCATTTGGACAAATACTGATAGTAGATAACCTGATTGTTCATGCAGTGTCTTGCTGAGTAGCTCAAGCTGGTCTGGAACATATAACACCCCTTACCTGTTTCCAAGTGCTAGGATTACAGGTATGAACCACCCTCAATTTGCAGATTCACTTTGACACACCTAAATTGATAATCTGCTGGGAAACACAAGTCAAGCCAGCTGTCAGCTAACTGGTCCAAAGTATATCAATGGAACAATTGCCCAGTTTCACAGTGTTTTTGGGGGGTGATCATTAGCCACAGGGATTCCAAAAGTATATTTGTACACACAAACATGACCATCTTTGATTCATTTGTTTAGCTTTGTTTTCAGATGTTACTTCTCTACCAAAAATAATATAGCCACCACAATTTTTTGATTAAATTTTATATTCTCTTAAATTTCTATTTAGAAAAGGTAGGTGTGTAAAAGCTGTTATTAGCAAGGGGCAATAAAACCTGATGGGTCCAGTTTGCAAGTCTCCAACAATCAAGTTTCTTTCTGCTCTGACAAATGATACTGCTATCAACCTAATGCTGTTCCTTTGTAGTAGAGGTTTTTAAAAATTATTTATTTATTTATTTATTTTGGTTTTTCAAGGTAGGGTTTCACTCAAGCCTAGGCTGACCTGGAATTCACTATGGAGCCTCAGGGTGGCCTCGAACTCACAGTGATCCTCCTACTTCTCCCTCCTGAGTGCTGGGATTAAAGGCATGTGCCACCACGCCTGACTGTTTATTTTTATTTTTATTTATTTATTTATTTTTTAATTTAGAGGCATGGTCTCATTCTAGCCCAGGCTAGTCTCAAACTCAAAGCAGTCCTCTTACCTCAGCCTTCCAAATGCTGGGATGACAGGTGTGAGCCACCACAACTAGCAATACTGTTTCTTTTGATTCTTTGATATTTATCATTAATTATATTTTTCTTATATTAGTATAGTTATGTGCCAAAATGTAGTTTGGAAAATGATGAATATTATCATGAAAACATTTTTTTTCCTTTCTATTCAAGACAAACTCTCATTGGAAGGAATTGTGGTACAAAGAGCTGAATGCCGGCCTGCTGCCAGTGAAAACTACATGAGATTAAAGAGGTTGGTGTTTGTAAGTTTAAGATGATACATGATAGTTCTCTTGTGGTTTGAAACATATACTAGATTGACTATTGCCTGCAGACAAATCATGAGTATTGTTTCAAGTGTTTGCTTCAAATGCCTTTTGGTATTAAAACCACTAGTGTCTTTAGTACTAGGGAACTTTGAGAACCTGGCTGTGTATTCAAGATACTTTATTCTATTGGGTTAATTCATTATAAACTCAAAGTTTGTACACTGTTTTTTCTAGTTGTCCCTATTAGTCTTGATTTGTGCTACTTTCTTTTCAAAGGCTGTAATTTTCCCAGACTGAACATGTATCAAACTAAAATAAAGCAAAAATGGTACTGATGTATTGTCTTTGCTTTGATCTAGAGGGAATTATAAATGTGAACATTGTTTCAAGATTTTGCTTAAGGACCTCCCCCACCAAAATTTGTATGTCATTATTTAAATATGATGTTTGAAGATTCTTAATACTCCAAATTTTATTATTTTTATTTTTATTTTTGGAGAGAGACACAGAGAGAGAGGAAGACAGATAGAGATGGGCACGCCAGCAGCCTCTCAGCCTCTATGAACGAAATCCAGATGTGCGCGCCCCCTTGTGGTCAAATGTGGCATTTTGCCCTTGCGTCACTTTGCATCTGGCTAAACTTGGGACCTGGAGATTGGAACCTCTGGAGATTGGAACCAGCGTTCTTAGGCTTAGGAGGCAGATGCCTTAACTGCTAAGCCATCTCTCCACCCAATACTCCAAATTTTATGACTTTAAATGAGTCAGCAATTTTTTAAATCCTGAAGGAATGTGTTATGCTAGTTTCAAGATTTATGTTTGATGTACTTCAAAGCCAAGAGATTTAGAATTACAGAAATCTCTTCATTCCTTTAGCACCTACTATCTGCCTGGTGCGTTAGGCTCTAGGGAAGCAGTAGTGCGTGGACAACCCTCCCACTCTGGCACCTCCCCAGTGGCTGGTTGTAGCTGCAGAGCACTGGTAGTGGACATTTGTGCCAGGCGAAGTGTTTGACCTAGATCTCTAAATTTTACAGCACACTCTGAATGTCTAACCCTTTTCTCCATTACATTTTCCTGGGAGTGATACAAAGCTACTGGCCTTCTTGTCTCTAATTTAAATGCCTTCCTGGGGCAAGTGGAAGAATGACTATCAAATTGAAAAAATTTTATAATAGTAAATAGCTTTGGAAAATTGCCAAAACATGTTTTGTTCTTTGTTTTCAGCCCTTAAAGTTTGTGATATAATACAAGTCTTTTTGAGAATTTGTCTTCTTCAAATTCAGTTATTGAAAAAACATAAAATCTGGTTATTTGAGCTACTTGTCAAGATCTCTTTCTGTGGTCCTAAAGAATTTCTAAAGGTATCTGATGTTAAGATCAGGTCTCCTGCTGTGTTTGCAAAATGGCTACAATTTTCTAAGTAAAATAAAAATTATTTAGTTTTTTTTAAATATGCTAAAAGATTGGCCATTTTATATTTTAGCCTGAAGTTACTGAGGTAAAGAAACAAGATGATTCAGGAATCATGCTTTTCATGGAGTAGATGTAGATGCCATCAGTCATAAAGGCTGGGATTGTTTTGAGTAAGAGGGAAAAGATGAGGATGGGGAAGAGCACTCAAAGTAGGGATGCTGACACAAAGGCATGACTGATAGTCACAGGGTTTGTAAGCCTAGAATGCATGGTTCATGGAAGAAGATGAAAGCAGCCACCTCTTCTATGAACTAACCCTATTACATGCTATGTATGCCTTGTTGAATAGCCACTACATAGTTCAAATATGTCATAAACATCTCCAGGTCTCTCCGTCACAGAACTGCTCATCAGCAGTCTCTCATTGCAAGTCTATCCTTCCCTTTGCTCAGCCCCAAAGCCTTAGCTATATCTTGATTTCTCTCACACCTTACATCCAGTGTGTCAGAAAAATCTTGAAAACCTCAAGATATTTCATAGTATATTTCTGTATTCTGACCATTTCTTACCATCCATGGCAGCCATGTTTTCTCACCTGGACTATTGCAGTCACTTTCCACTGGGTTCCTTCTTCCTCTAGCGCCCACTAGAGGCTCCTCTGTGCGCAGTAGCAGTCTTAAGATTTGGCTTATGTCATGCTGTCCCTCAGCTCATGGCGTCTCTTGCAGTGTTTTTTGTCTTATTCAAATTTCAAGTCTTTGCAGTGGTCAGTGGAGGGCCTACATGGTCTCCCTGTGCTCATCTCCTTTTCTCTCCTTCTCACTCACTCTGCTCCACCCACACTAATCTAACAGTCTGTAGGCACTCTACACCACAGCTAGCTGAGCTTTGCACTGGCTGTGCCTTTTGGCTTACAGCACCTTCCCACCTCACCTCTTTTAAGCCTCTCTCAAATGCACCCTTTTCTTAAGGTCTTCCGTGAGCAGCACTACCTCTTCTATACTCGCATTCTCTTCATCGCACCAGTCACCTCCCACTGAACTGTAGAGTTTACTTTTGTTTACTACAACTCCGCCTACCACAGCTAAAACTCCCATGAAATCAGATTGTGCTGGTGGTGCTTTTGGTTTTTCGAGGTAGGGTCTCACTCTAGCCCACGCTGACCTGGAATTCACTGTGTCGTCTCAGGGTGGCCTCAGACTCACAGCGATTCTCCTACCTCTGCCTGGCCTGGTGGTACTTTTTGGCCTTTGGTTCGGTGCCTGCCTCTCTTATTCACTCACCCGCATGTCTGGACTACTTCATGACATGTAGAAAACAGGCAGCAACCACTTGGTGAATGAATGACTAAAGAAGAGACTAGAAATTTGAAATGTTAAGTAGTTTTTCATGCCATTCTGACTGTATGCTACAGCCATTAGGGAGATGCTCAAGATTTTCTTTGTTTCTGGTTTCTTTATGGTAGAGTCTCACTCTGTCCCTTCCTGGCCTCCAACTCATGGTGATGGTGATCTTCCTACCTCAGTTTCCCCAGTGCTGGGATTAAAGGTGCATGCTACCATGCCTGGCCTTCAAACATTTTTTTCTGGGTGGAATATGAATCTTTTACTGGTGGAATGGAATTGAGTATAAAGACCAGAAATGGAATGGAGAGGTAAGCTGAGGCTGATAAAATAGCCAAGAAAAAAAATCTCTGAAAGACTGAAAAGCTGCTTGTAGTCAGAAGGCAGATGAGAGACTGGGGAGATGTTCAGAGGCAGAGTCAGTGGGACTTAATGAATGCGGCCATGGAATGAGGCTCTTGTGGCCCCAGGTGCACTCCCTACTGTGACCATTCCACATGGCTCTTTTTCCTCCTATGATTGCATAAGAAGGTTTACACCGACAAAAGAGGGGGGACAAGGAAGCTTTTGTAGTTTAATATCCTTCTTAATTTAGATCCTAATTGGCAATTTACCTGCAAGACTTAAAGTAGAAAGCACTTGTTAGACTAGTACAGTGGTTAAACTACCAAAATAGCAAAGTGATCTAAGTTGTATTTACTTTTTTTGGTGGTGTATTGTTTTTGAGATAGGGTCTCACTCTGGCTCAGGCTGACCTGAAATTCACTATGTAGTCTCAGGGTGGTCTTGAACCCACAGAGATCCTCTTACTTCTGCCTCCCTAGTGCTGGGATTAAAGGCATGTGCCATTTTGGGTATCTGGCTTTACATGGTGTGTCATCACATGTGCCTTGCTGGCAGAAATCACCCGACAAGAGCAGCTTGTGGGGTTGGGGGGGGGGATTTATTTTGGCTTACAGACTCAAGGGCAATCTCCATGATAGCAGGGAAACACAATGACATGAGCAGAAGGTTGACATCACCTCCTGACCAATATCAGATGGACAACAGTAACAGGAGGGTGTGCCAAACACTGACAAGAGGAAGCTGGCTATAACACCCATAAGCCCATCCCCAACAACCTCCAGGAGGATTCAATTCCCAGACTGCCATCAGCTGGGAACCTAACATTCAGGACACAAGTTTATGGGGGAACACCTGAATCAAACCACCAGTGTGGGTACTGGAGAAGCAAATTCAGGCTTTGCAGGCAAGTGCCTTAACCACTGATCCGTCTCTCCAGCTACATAAATTGTATTTCTTAAGCTTTGTTTATCATTAGTCAATACCAATTGTATGTTGTAATCACTGAATTAAAGCTCAAATTAAAAAAGAAAAATCAGAAGGTGCTAGCCTTGCTCCAGAGAGTCTGCTTGTCTTTAAATGTGAAGCATACACACCTGAAGAATCAATGGATGTCAGTGGGAGTAGAGGAATGTGGCAGGTTTCCAGATGTAGGTGACACTGAAGGTGAAGTGTTGGAAAGGTTATTTGGCAGGTCAGTACTTGAGATCTTCTGTAGCTGGATATTCCATATGGATGCTTCTGGAAGTGAGTACTTTTTCTCCTTCAGGACCGTCACATGTTTTCATAATCAGGCTCTTGTTCTCATTTTCTGGCTTCATTTCAGCTACTCCTCTTTGCATAGTCATCAAATAGTTAGATTGTATTTTTATGGTTCTATCCCAAGTGTGCCTAGCACTTTCCCTTTCCCTTTGTGTTACTTACACAATGCATTCTCTACCTAAAATTCTGTACCTTCTGCGCCTTGAAAACCAGCCCAGGTGTCACTAAGCAAATCTCTTCATAGGTTTTATTCCCTGCCAAGTTAGGATCCTTCATTCACTCCCATATCTTTACTCTTCATTAATGGCATATAAATATGTATTTTCTATTATCCTAAAGAATACAGTTTCATCTTCTGTCATATTATCATCACTGTGATAGCGGGTGCTTAATTATTATTCCTTTTTCCTACTTTCCCTCCTTTCCTTCTATTCTTTGTATTCTCAGAATGTGGTGTAGTACTTAATGCATAATAAATACACAAAAATATTTGTTGGGGCAAAGTGGATTGAAGCAGAAGAAATTGGTACAGAAACATGGGAACCATTGACGTTTCTTTTATTCAACCCTTAAATTTGAGTTTTCAGTTTTATACATGTGTATATGTGTGCATAAGTGGGTGTACACATGCACATACACATACCTTGCTATGATTGCAAAACAAATATAGAAACATTTCGTTAAAAATAAAGATGAGGAAGCCAGGGTGGTGGTGATTAAAGGTGTGCTGGGATTAAAGGCGTGTGCCACCATGCCCAGCTTGCCCATACTTGTTCTCTTTTTTTTTCTGTCTCTCTCAAATAAATGCTTTTTAAAAAATAAAAAATATATAAATAAAGATGAAGAGGCTGGGGAGATGGTGCAACAGTTAAAGGTTCTTGCTTGCATAGCTCTGAGTTTAATTCCCCAGTACCTAAAGCCAGATGCACAAAGTGACACTTTTACCTGGAAATCCTTTGTAGCAGCAGGAGGCCCTGGCATTCTCTGTCTCTCTCAAACAAAATAAGTACAAGCTATTAGCATTGCCCCCTGGTACTGTGCCTATGGACCATGTTTGCTCCCCAGCACTAGTGTTTCATACACACACACACACCCCATAGTGAGAAACAAATAAAGCCAGGTGTGGTGGCACACACCTTTAACCCCAGAAGTCAGGGGGGAGGGGCAGAGGTAGGAGGATTGCTGTGAGTTTAGGACCACCTTACAAGTGAATTCCAGATCAGCCTGGGCTACAGTGACAACCTACCTAGAAAAACCAAGGAAAGAAGAGAAGGAGGGGAGTGGAGGGGAGGGGAGGGGAAAGAGAGAAAGAAAGTGAGGGGAGGGGAGGGGAGGAAAGGAGAGAGAAAGAAGGGAGGAAGGATGAAAAAGGGGGGGGAGGAAGGAAGGAGGAAGGAAGGAAGGAAGGAAGGAAGGAAGGAAGGAAGGAAGGAAGGAAGGAAGGAAGGAAGGAAGGAAGGAAGGAAGGAAGGAAGGAAGGAAGGAAGGAAGGAAATAGTCTTCCATCTATAGAAGAGAAGCCTCACTTCTCTCCACCTTTTTTTTGAGACAGGATCTCACTGTGTATCCCTGGCTGGGCCTTGAACTCTCAACTCTCCTGCTTTTTTCCAAGTGCTAAGATTATAGGCTTGTGCCACCGTGGCTGGTCAACTAAGCCTTTTTGTCAAAGATCTTCCTTTCTATAATCTCTAAATTTTTCAGTTTAAGCAGTGATTTTTTATTATATTTTAGCAAATGGCAACTGAGCTATGTAATATAAATGCCTATGTTGCAAAGTATAGTATAAGTACTGTATTTATAAATAAGGTTATTTAAGAATAAGCAAAAAAATGATCAGTCTTAGTCTCACTTTGGCAGCACATATACTAAAGAATGATCAGGGCTGGAGAGATGGCATCGTGGTTAAGGTGCTTGCCTGTGAAGCCTAAGGACCCATGTTCAACTCTCCAGATCCCATGTAAGCCAGATGCACAAGATGACATACACATCTGGAGTTTGGTTGCAGTGTCTGGAAGCTCTGACGTGCCAATCCCCCACACACACACCTCCTCTTTCACTCCTAAGGCAGAGGTAGGAGGATCGCTGTAAGTTCTAGGTCAGCCTGGGACTACAGAGTGAGGTCTAGATCAGCTTGGGCTAGAATGAGGCTCTACCTCAGGGGGGAAAAATTACAAGAGAAATTAAATACATGGCTAATATTTCAGTAAACCCAAGGATACATAAACCCTTTAATGAATGAAATTCTGATTGAGAAAGAAATGATTAGGCTGTAATTTTCTTTTATCCCATCCCAATGCATAATAAAAACTTGTAAGAATATAGTTAGTCCCTAAGAGAATCCAGAAAACAAAGAAAAAAACATCTATAAAGCACCCATTGGTAACTTTGTTTGTTAGCATTAAACAACTCAATTTTTCATATAGAGAAGAAAGAATGCTCCCTTATTTTCAGTACTCTCTCTGCGGTTGGCATTAATTTAGACTGATCTGAGCATTTTGTCAGAAAGAAACTTATTTTGAATTGGTAAATACATGTATTATCAATTCATATCTGGTGTATTAATATGTATAAAGTTTGACTTATCTCATTAAATACAACTTTTATTTATACCTCTTGAATGTTTCTGTAATTTCTGAATAAGTATATGAGTGCCCTGTTTGTTATTCATATGATGTACCTCTTTGTTAACTGTCATCTATCATCTTAACATATTCTCATACAGGAAACTTATAGCAGAGGGGAAATATATGGCATTTGAGCCTCCTGCATGTCATGGACTCATCTAAAAATACTTGTTTATGCCAGGCGTGGGGGTGCACATCTTTAATCCCAGCATTGGAGAGGCAGAAGTAGGAGGATCACTGTGAATTCAAGGCCAGCCTGAGATTACATAGTTAGTGAATTCCAGGTTAGCCTGGGCTAGAGCGAGACCCTACCTCAAAACACCAAATCATATATATATTTGCTTCAAAAGTTTTTACATTTAATTCTTTCAGTGTTTGTGGAGTTTCTTTTAAAAGCCCAAAAGAACCCTTTTCCTGTAGGAACTTGTGGAGGGTGGGAAAGAAAAAATCTGAGTGTCTTTTCTGTTTTTAGACAGAAGGTAGCAGAGGCAACTATGATTCAATTACTTTGCTGTACCTGTGTAAATTCCTGATGTTGTGTATATGTCTTAGGATCTCTTACTGCAAGTGATCTTCCATATTTATTAAAATTATGGTCATATATATACACATGTTAAGTACAGGGTGAATTAAAAATATGATGACCATAAAATTTAGCATTCAAAACAACTTTGGATTTTTGTACTTTCAGGTCCTCTGATGTTTTCTTTGGAAGGTGGGAGGAAAGGAGTTTTTCAGTAGGTGAACACTGTCTCGCCCTGAACGTCTCCAGTCTTCTTTGAAACTTCCATGTTCTCCTGGTTTACTGTGTTCCTTGGCTAGATGCTCTCTTGTAGTACCCAAGTGTGTGACTTTTTTTTTAATGTGAGGTTATAAATCTTTTTAAATCATAGTTTTTAAAGGCCAGAGTACAGAAAGTTCTTCTTTTTTCTTTTTTTCAGGAAGTTCTTTAGTGTTTTGGTTTCTAACTCTTCTGTCCTTCCAACTCAAGTGTGTGCTAGATCCAAAGCAGTCACTTTTTTAAAAATTTTTGTTTATTTTTATTTATTTATTTGAGAGCAACAGAGGGAGAAAGAGGAAGAGAGAGAGAGAATGGGTGCACCAGGGCCTCCAGCCACTGCAGATGAACTCCAGATGCATGTGCCAACTTGTGCATCTGGCATATGTGGGTACTGGAGAATCGAGCCTTGAACCAGGGTCCTTAGGCTTCACAGGCAAGAGCTTAACCGCTAAGTCATCTCTCCAGTGCCCAAACCAGTCACTTTCACTATGTCCCAAGTGTATCATGTGCTTTCCCACTGCTCTGTGAGGAGTTCCTCATCTGCTTTCTGTTTGCTAAACTCCATGCAGCTCAGATGTCAGGTCTTTCCAGCCACTGCCACCACACAAGACAAGCACCATCTTCCAAGGTCCTGCTACACTTTCTCATAAACTACCAGTCACATTTCACTGTTCATTTTACTTCTTTTTGTACTTTGTCTGTGCTTGACAGGGAACTCGTTGAGGTCCCGGTCTCTCTCTCTTTCTCTCTCTTTTCCCGAGGTAGGGTGTCGCTCTAGCCTAGGCTGACCTGGAATTCACTATGTAGTCTTAGGGTGGCCTTGAACTCACAGCAATTGTCCTACCTTTTCCTACTAGGTGCTGGAATTAAAGGTGTGCACCACCAAACCCAGCCAGAATGTCTATTTCCTTCTCTTTTTTTCTAACAGTTATATGTTTGGTGACTCTAGTAAAGGTCAGTATTTTAAAATAAAGGTTTATAATTACTCCTTGATTAATGAAGCTGAGAATGATACTCTTTTCCCTATAAAAATGCATCTAGATATGTTTAAGGTTAAAATTATTAAGTCCTGAGCAGTGGTATTGGCATGTGGTGATATTTTTGTAAAATCTCACAGCTTTGTAGAGTAAAAATACCTCAGAAAACAATTTCTCTTTGTTCACTCACAGTTGAATATCAACAGGGCTAACCTGAGGCAAAACTGATGGAAAATCTGTCTTCATTATCTGGCCAACTCCTTTTTTACTTTCCTGCTTAGCAATGTCTATATTTAGGCATCTACTTTTATCCTGTTCTGATTCTTTTTGTTCTGTCAACTCTGAATACATCTAGTCAAACTGGGCATTTGATTTTAAACCTTCTATTACTAAGTGTGAAGTACCTGTTCAAGGTGTTTGAGTAGGCAGGTTTTCCATGGGAAGTAAGAGAAGTTGCTGGAATTATACCATTTATAGATTGGCCCAAACACAAACCTAGTTTGCTGGAGGATTTATCACCAGGACAACCACCTCTGCTTCTGGGCCCATGTGCAGGTCTGGCCTAGCTGCATTTGTTGGAAGTCTGTTCTGAAGATTTAAAATTACCTGTTGAAGGTAACTCACAGAGTGACCAAATTCCCTTAGATAGCAGCAGGACTATCACTGACCAATCCATATGGTGCTATTGAAAATCAGAATAAGGTACATTCCACAGTGTTTTTATTTTTATATTGGAATATTGTGGTAATTTACAGATTTTATTAAACAAGACATCTGCTATCTGCCAGAAAACGATCACAATGATTAATATGCATCTTTGTTGTCTCTGGTGTGAATGTGTCTTCCATGTGACATCATTGTACAGTGCAAACCTGGAATCTGTTTAGGTCCTATTAAGATCCCCTATCATCGTGGGAAACTTCCTGGGGAGACAAGAACACATGTGAGTTCACCCCCAGATAGGGTGCAGACAACAAAGTGTGATGGCCCCCAAACCAGTGAGTTTTTGGAGGTTACTTACAGAGTAGGGTGAGGGTTGCTTAAAGGAACATGGATGACTCAAAGGCAGCGTCACCAAAAAGGCCACCCAGCATAGACGATGACTCATGGAAGCTGCATCTCTGGAGCTCACTGCACAACCTGCAAGCAGCTTGGCTAATCAGGGGGCCCTTGCAGCCTTTTCCCAGACTTGTTACCAGGAGTCTCTTGAGGGAATGTTTCCATTCAGAGAAAATTACTTCCAACATGGTTGAGTCTACCCCTCAACAGCCATTTACTGCTCCTGTTTAGGTAGTTATCTCATAACCTTTTAAATTTCAATTCTGCCAGACTTGTTGACCTCTCAACTCCTTCATCCCTCCAGGAGGGAATATTTCAGTTTGACAGAATTTGCTATACAACACCTATTTTCTGTAAGGTCACTTAAAAATTTAGTGTGTTCTTCCTGGCCCTTACAGGCACTGGAATTTTCAGCCCTTGCTTTATGATTTCCCAGTCTCTTGTAGTTCTCATTGCTAGAACAAAACATCCGGCCAGAGCAGCTTACGGGAAGAAAGGATTTATTTGAGGCTTACAATGTCAAGGAGAGGCTTGATCATGGTGGCATAAGTATGGCAATCAGCTGACATCATGGCATCAGCAGTCGAGAAATGACATGGTGTGAGTGAACTTACTCTTAACATACAGTAGAGCTGGACCTCAAGGGCCACCTAGTGACACACCTCCTTCAGAAGGCTCCATTCACCAAAGGCTGCACCAGCTGGGAACTAAGTAAGAAGCTTACTCACAAACACTTGAGGCTGTGAGGGGCATTTTACATTCAAACAACCACACCTTTCAAGGCAAAGCCATTCAGTCTGTTGAATCGTTATGCTTCTAAGTGATCTGGAATTATTAAATGCTGTTAACTTTCATTTACAAGTGGAATGAAGTAATTTGTACATTTTTGCACTTTGTCACTCAAAAGATAAGGTGTGACTCATAAACATTGACAGTCTGTATCAAGCTTGAGATGTGAATGTAGTAGTCATAGTTTGTCCTAAAGAAAGCTTGAGGGTTTTGTTGGTTTTTTTTTTTTTTTTTTTTTTTTTTTTTAGTTTTTCTGAGGTAGGGTCTTACTCTGGCCCAGGCTGTCCTGGAATTCACTATGTAGTCTCAGGATGGCCTTAAACTCATGGCAATCCTCCTGCCTCTGCCTCTGCCTCCTGAGTTCTGGGATTAAAGATGTGTGCCACCAAGCCCAGCAAAATCTTGCATTTTTAAAGTAGCCATATTGAAGGGAGTTTTCATTCTCTTTCCTCTCTTAGATGGTTCTTGGCCCTAAAGCCCCAGAACTTAAAACAATATAATTCATGCCATGACTATTATACTACCAAAAAATATAAAAACATTATTTAACTCTTTCTGTTTGGCATTTTTGTTTAGTTTCTGATTTGCAGCTTAAAAGTCAACCTTAAGCCGGGCATGGTGGTGCACACCTTTCAAGGCCAGCCTGAGACTACATAGTAAAGTCCAGGTCAGCCTGGGCCAGAGTGAGACCCTACCTTGAAAAATCAAAAAAATTAAAAAAAACTCAACCTTGATATAATTGAATTTCAGAGCCCCATATATCTGCAGGAGACAGAATATTAAATGATTATTTATTTATTTGATAGAACGGTACACCAGGGCCTTCAGCTATTGCAAATGAATTCCAGATGTATGTGCCAGCTGGTACATCTGGCTTACATAGGTACTGGGGAATCAAACCCTGGTCCTTAGGCTTTACAGACAAGCACTGTAACCATTATGCCTTCTCTCCAGCTCTAAATAATTTTTATACTTTTTTTTTTCATTTTTCAAACTGACCTGGAATTTACTATATAGTCTTAGGCTGGCCTTGAACTCACAGCCATCATCCTACCTCTACCTCCTGAATGCTGAGATTAAAGGCATGTACCACCAAGCCCAGCCCATATGATTTTTTTTGTTCTAATTATGTAAAGCTTATGTGAAATCTGGAGTGCTTTTAAAGAGTCTCTATAATGTACCACAGAAATTATAGTTGTTATAGTCTATACAATTATTTTTTTTCTTTGTAACTTTGAATGACTCAGAATATCTAAAATTTTTGCTTGTAATCTACAGATTTGAGAGAAAGCCAAAAGCAACATTTAAAAATGTTGGAGCAAGGGCTAGAGAGATGGCTTAGCGGTTAAGGCACCTGCCTGCTAATCTTAAGAACACTGGTTCCAATCTCCAGCGGTTCCAATCTCCAGGTCCCACATTTAGCCAGATGCAAAGTGACGCAAGGGCACAATGTCGCACTTGCCCACAAGGGGGTGCACACATCTGGATTTCGTTCACAGCAGCTGAGAGACTGCTGGCGCGCCCATTCTCTATCTGTCGCCCTCTCCCTCTCTCTCTCTGTCTGTCTCTCTCTGTGTCTCTCTCCAAAAATAAATAACATTAAAAATTTAAAAATGTTGGAGCAAAACTTACCCATCTAAAAAAATAGCAGACATGTCAGAAAAATGGGATAGGGTGATGTGGACTTAAGGAGATTATAAAATACCAAATAACCAATGAAAGGTGTTCACTAGAACACTCATAGATGCATCTGTAGGAACTATAGGCATTCGAAAAGTGCCTGCCACCTACCTAGTAAGTGCACAAGATTTGCTAAATGAAAAAAAAAAGAATAAAACCTGTGAGTCCTAGACTCATCCTCTTGTTTAATACAGTCTATCAAGGACTGATTTTCTTTTTTATTCTTTTCTTTTCTTTTCTTTTCTTTTCTTTTCTTTTCTTTCTTTCTTTTATTTTTTATTTTTATTTTTATTTTTTGGAGAGAGACACACAGAGAGAGGGAGAGGAAGACAGATAGAGATGGGCACGCCAGCAGCCTCTCAGCTGCTGCGAATGAAATCCAGATGCGTGCGCCCCCTTGTGGTCAAGTGCGGCATTGTGCCCTTGTTTCACTTTGCATCTGGCTAAACGTGGGACCTGGAGATTGGAACCAGTGTTCTTAGGCATAGGAGGCAGGCATCTTAACCCCTAAGCCATCTCTCCAACCCTCTTTCTTTTTTTTAATGCAAGAGCGCTAGAGCAAGAGTGAGCAACAGAGAGACACACAAGGTGATGCAAGCATGCAATGTCGCACAGGTGATATATAGTGTCTGAAGTTTGATTACAGTGGCTGGAGGTCCTGGGGCACCAATTTTCTCTCTCTTTCTGTCTCTCTTTCTCTCTCTCTTTTTGTCTCTCTGTCTGTTTCACTCACTCTTGCGCCTTAGGCTTCTCAGGCAAGTGCCTTAACTGCTAAGCCTTCTCAGAACAACCAGGATGGGTCTCTTTATGGAAAATAGGTTATACTAATTTAATGTCACTAATACTGGTTTATATTCTGTAAGAGGTTGGCATAGGCATTAAATAAGATGAAGTAGGAAGAGGGAATGATATGGACTGGAGAGGTAGCCCAGCAAGTAAAGGTACTGGCTTGAAAAGCCTGTCAGCCTGAGCACCCTAGCACCCACATAAAGCCAGATACATTGAGCAAGAGGCCTTGACACTCCCATACACCATGCACGCATGCACGCACATACACACACACACAAATGTACAAATAAATAAATTTTTAAAAAATAAAAAGAAAAGGGAATAGGGGGGTGGAGAGATGGCTTAGCAGTTAAGGTGTATGCCTGCAAAGCCTAAGGACCCCGGTTTGAGTCTCCAGGTCCCAGGTAAGCACATGGTGACGCACGCATCTGGAGTTCATTTGTAGTGGCTAGAGGCCCTGATGCACCCATTCTTACTCTCTTACTCTCTCCCTCTCTACCTCTCTCTGTCTCAAATAAAATACAATAAAAATCTTTGAAAGAAAGAAAAAGAAAGAAAGAAAGAAAGAAAGAAAGAAAGAAAGAAAGAAAGAAAGAAAAGGGAATGGTAGACATTGACTAGATCAAGATGGAGAGAGGGTGTCCAGTCAAGAATGGCATAGCGTCATTGGGGTAAAGCAATAGGAGTGGGTTAGGAATCTTAGTAAGTCATCCTGGTAAAGCAGAAAAGGATAGATTAATGTGTACATAAAGTTGACTGCCAAATGGAGGCTTGCCCTGGCCAGCAGGGCTTCAACGGGAGCAAGGACCCTAGAGAACCTGAAATGAAAGGGACAAGAGACACAAGGAACCGACAGCAAGACAATAATCTGATCAAGCTGTGTTTTTTATTAATCTCAGGGTGCCTTTTATACAGCAGAACAGGGAAGTAGCTTAGGTATTCTATAATTATGTTTCAACAGGATAAGACCCCAGCCCCAAAGCCATAAGATGTTTCAACAGGACAAGGTCCCAGCCCCAAAGCCATAAGATGTTTCAACAGGACAAGGTCCCAGCCCCAAAGCCATAAGATA
Source organism: Orientallactaga sibirica (assembly GCA_036365145.1). Lineage (NCBI taxonomy): Eukaryota > Metazoa > Chordata > Mammalia > Rodentia > Dipodidae > Orientallactaga > Orientallactaga sibirica. The sequence goes on from JAEOAD010002183.1 coordinate 3,055,541, forward strand.
ACGACTTCCTCATTCTCTATGGGTTACGTTGTTCTTTCTCTGTGCATGGGTGACTTTCCAGAACAGACAATTTATCACAAAATGGAGTCACTACTCAAGATGGAGGCACTTTTGGTTACCTAGTGCCCAACGGTTCCCCACAGAGGCTGATCATAAAACCTTTTTTTGTTGTTTTTTGAGGTAGGGTCTTGCTGTAGCCCAGGGTGACCTAGAATTCACTATGTAGTCTCAGGAAGTTATTGAACTCATAGTGATCCTCCTACCTCAGCCTCCAGGGTGCTGTGCACTACCACACCCAGCACCTTTTGTTTTGTTTTGTTTTGTTTTGTTTTGTTTTGTTTTGTTTTGTTTTGTTTTGTGTGTAGGATTTCACTCTAGCTCAGGCTGACCTGGAACTTACTTTGTAGTCCCAGACTGGCCTCAAACTCATAACCATCCTCCTACCTCTGTCTCCCAAGTGCTTGGATTAAAGGCGTGCACTACCACACCCACATCCAGCTTAGTTATAGAACATTTTGATGCCAGGTTGAACTCAATAGACTACATGTAATAGGAGTCACTGGTTGGGCATATTTGACTGTAATGGATTTCCTAGTTCTGTTACAAGGCTCTGTCCTAAAATACTGTCCTTGTCTGATTACTGACCTTAGTCTTTCTTTTGGCACCTGCTTATCTCCAGAACTCTAACATCCTACATTTCATCCATTTAAGATACAATAACATAGACCCATGAGTCCGTATGTATATGGCAATTCCAAAGTTCATGTCTCTTGGCCTAGACCTCTTTTCTGAGGTTCATATTCATATATCTTACATTTTCTTTGACAGCTCCAGTTAGATGTCTCACAGTCATTTTAACATAGTAAAATTGCATGAATTTTTGGTTGTTAATCACTCCATATACTACATGGACCCACCCCCACCCTATCTTCTGTATTCTCACCCACTCTAGTTTAAAACTGTGGGGAAAAGGGGGCTGGAGAGATGGCTTAGTAGTGAAAACCAAAGGACCCAGGTTTGATTCTCCAGTACCCACGTAAAGCCAGATGCAGAAGGAGGCACATATGTCTGGAGTTTGTTTGCAGTGACTAGAGGTCCTAGTGTGCCTTCTCATTCTCTCCTCAAATAAATTATTTATTTATTTATTTATTTATTTATTTATTTATTTATTTTGGTTTTCCGAGGTAGGGTCTCACTCTAGCTCAGGCTGACCTGGAATTCACTATGTACTTTCAGGGTGGCCTTGAACTCGTGATCCTCTTACCTCTGCCTCCCAAGTGCTGGGATTAAAGGCATGCACTGCCACGCCCAGCTAAAATTTTTTTTTAATGTGAAAAAAAATCCAGGTATGGTAATGCACTTAGGAGGCAGAGACCCTACCTTGAAAAAAAAAGTGGGAGGGGGTAGCTGGAGAGATTGTTCAGTGGTTAAGGTGCTTGCTTACAAAGCCTAACAACCTGGTTTCGATTCCCCAGTGCCCACATAAAGCCAGATGCACGAAGTAATGCATGCATCTGGAGTTCCTTTGCAGTGTCTAGAGGACCTGGTGTGCCCATTTTCTCTGTCATTCTCTCTGCATACAAATAAATAAATAAAATTTTTTATGTGAACATTAGGGTTAGAGCTATGGCTAACTGGTTAAAGGTGCTTGTTTATAAAGCTTGGAGGTCAGTACCCACATAAAGCCAGATCCAAAAAGTGGCACATGAGTCTGGAGTTTGTTTGCAGTGGCTCGAGGCCCTGGTGTGCCCATTTGTTGTAGACAGCGTCACATTGCTGGGATGAACATCCAAACCTGGCACAGTGTAGAGCAGGAAGGGGTTTATTGAAGCTTACAGATCCAGGGGAAGCTCCATAGTAACAGAAGAGGCTGGCCCCTTTTCACAAATCCAAGCAGAGACACCACCAAACAGCCAGCACCACAAGCAAGCACAAATGGACAGCAAAACAGCAGGGACCCAGCAGCAAACAAGCAGGAACCCAGGCAGAACTCAGACCTCTTTGTATACCTTTAGGCTGGAAATCAGATCTGCACCAAACACACCTTAGGGCTGGACCCCAGGATCCACCCTTAGTGACACCCCTTCTAGCCAGTGGCTGGAAATCCAAGTTTTAATTAATTAAACACTTGAGTTTATTGGGAGACATACATTCAAGCTACCATACCATTCATCCTCTGTCCCTACCCAGTCTCTCTCCCCTTCTCTCCTTCTCTCAAATAAATAAATATCTGAAATGTGGAAGTTATTCATGATTTCTCTTTTCATGAAGCCACATCTAAACCATTTCCAAATCTTATGGCTGTACCAACACAAACAATATACCCTAAATCTTGCTGTCATTTTAATCTAAGCTTCAATCTTTGTTCTTTAATATAGATTCAGAAATGACTACATAATTTTCAGAACCTAGTATAAAATGAGAATATGAGGGCACTTATTAAATTAAGAATCTCAAAATAGGGACAGTAGTGCATTAAATCAAGCACAGGACCCTTCTTTGTTGAACCCAGTGTGTCTGCACAGGGCACCCATCCATGCAACAGGCACTAGCAGTGAGAACCATGAGTGTGGATTTGATCATGCTACATCTCTATTTCTAGTTAAAATAGAATTTATAGCCAGATGTGGTGGCTCATGCTTATAATCCCAGTATTCTGGAAGGCTGAGACAGGAGGACTGCCATGAGTTTGGGGCCAGTCTGGACTACTTAGCAAGACACTGGGGTTTGAGGGAGTATAATTTTCAAGATCCTGTATGATCTGGTCTTTGAACTTCTGTGATTGGATGGTGAGTCTTCTTCTAGTACTCCCCCCCCTTATTCTTTGGGCTCCCACTCAGGTGTCTATCTTCTGTTCATCAAATAGAACAAGAACAGTCTCAACTCAGGGTTTCTCTGTATGTGGGCAAGACTTTTGCCATATCTTCACGTGGCAGCCTCCATGGAAGCACCATACAGTTCTTATTTAATGGGACCACGTATTCAAATAGGGCTTTCCTGACCACTCCTGGGTGAAATAGTATGGCCTTCCTCTCAGCACCACCACCTAGTAGCTTGCTCAATATTCCCATTCGTAGTGCTCAGATTTCATGGATCCATCTTTATGTGGGTGCTGGGGACTTGAATTCTGGTTGGCAGTCTTGTGGAACAAGCACCTTTAACCAGTCATCTCCCCCCAGCCTAGAATTTTTAACACATAACTGTATGGCAATATCTTAATTATTAATTATAACTCATTAACTGAGTACCCCACACCTAGCACATGACAGTGTTTAATAAACATTTGTTGCATGAATGGAATGTTTATTAAAATACTTTGTTCTCTTTATTTTTGTTTGTTCTGTTTTTTGAAACAGGATCTCTTATGTAGCCTAGATTGGCCTTGAACTCAAGATTCCTGCCTCTTGAGTGCTAGGATTACAAATGTCTCCTACCATGCTTTTCTTGATTAAATCCTAACAACTTTATTTATTGAATTCTCATAAAATTGAATTAGCTTTTAAAAAAAAAAAAACATTTTTAGGGGCTGGAGAGATGTCTTAGCAGTTAAAGTACTTGCCTGAAAAGCCAAAGGACCCATGTTCTATTCCCCAGAACCCACGTAAGCCAGATGCACAAAGTTGCACATGCGTCTGGAGTTCGTTTGCAGTGTCTGGATGCCCTGGTGCGCCCATTCTCCCCCCCCCCTTCTGTCTGTCTCTCTCTCTGTCTGTCTCTTTCTCACTCAAATAAATAAATAAACGCATGTCTTTAATCCCAGCACTCAGGAGGCAGAGGTAGGAAGATCACTGTGAGTTTGAGGCCATCCTGAGACCACATAGTGAATTCCAGGTCAGCCTGGACTAGAGTGAAACCCTACCTCGAAAAAACAAATAAATAAATAACATTTTTATTTATTTGAGAGAGAGAGAAAGAGAGTAAGTATGGGTGCACCAAACCCTTCTGCTACACTGTAAATGAACTCTAGACACATGCAACACTTTCTGGCTTTACATGGTACTAGGGAATTGAACTGTCAGGCTTTGCAAGCAAGAGCCTTTAGCCACTGAGTCATCTTTCTAGACCTGAATTAACTTTAACTTTATTTCAAAGTCAATTTTTAAATTTTTTATCATTTACTTGAGACAGAGAAAGAGGTGGACAAAGTGAGTTGGGTGCTCCAGAGCCTTTTTCCAGTGTAAGTGAACTCCAGATGCATGTGCCACTTTGTGCATCTGGCTTTACATGGATAGTGGAGAATCAAACTCAGGCCTATATGCTTTGCAAACAAGTGCTTTTAACCACTGAGCAATCTCTCCAGCCCCTCAAGTTAATTTTTGAATCTCAATTTTTAAAAGTCTTTTTTAAATGTCTTTAATATGGCATGCCTATCACATGATAGCTACAAGTACCATGTACTATGTTCAGGTCCTAACTGCTCCTCAGAGCCAATGTGTGCTGCTGTTGAGTGGTGGTAGAAACTTGAAGAGGTGCAGCTAGCAGGAGCCTTTGATCATTGGAGGTGTGCCCTGGTGATCCTTACAATGTGTGCTGCCTTGCCACAGACCTAAAATTGTGGTCAACTAACTGTGGACTGAAACCTCTAGATCTGTGAACCAAACCTTTTCTCTTGATAAGTTGATTACCTCAGGTATTTGTTATAATATTGGAAAGCTGAATAACACACATAGTTTGGACAAAGATGTTAGTATCTGTTGAAACTAAGGTTAATGCTTCATAGTGAACAGATTTTCTCCCTCGGAATCATTATTGTATACCATAATGCCAAAGATTTCATAGCCGGGCTTCACTAATTTATGTAACTTAGTAAACTTTAAATCCCTCCCCATTGTGTACAACACTCCAGGATGAAAAGATGAATAAGACATTTTTTTCCTATCCTTGACTTGCTCACTGTTGATAATTTCAGAAAGATGACCAGCTTCATGAACTAGGCCTGAAGTATTAGCTTTAAGACTTTATTTCACAGTCCAAAATGATGCAATTCAGTAGAAGAAACACACACCCATCATGAGACTACCATGAACAAGGAATACTTAATATGAATTTATCAATCTGTTGTTTATCAGTACTGTCTGGTACACACACTAGTTTTAGAGGATGTGGGTGTAGTGATGGACAAATTCTATTGTTCACAGAATTTTCAATTCTTATTATATAATTATGTTGAATGCCATATGGCATTTTGCTTTAGCTTATTAAATCACTAGCAGTTTATATGTCTGTTTGTGTTATTAGTGCATTTTTAGTGCTGCTTTTTAACACAAAACTTTATGGATTTTTTTCATTAAAATATTTTTTTTTCACTATGAAAAGAATTCATAGGATACATCACACTAACTTTTTGAGAAAAAGCCCCTGTGTGGACTCTAATAAATGGTGAATAAATGATAGCACAGTTCACTTATTCAAGTGTATGAAATAACTATTGCTGGCCATGTTAAAGAAGTAACAGATTTTTTTCAAGGATATTTTATTTGAAAATTATCTCTGTTAGTTTGCTGAATCTTTTTCCTTCCTGAAATTCTATAGGATAAGTTGGTTTTATTAGTTGATTTTCATAAAAGATTTTTGAGACAGGACCTTGTATGTAGTCTAGACTGTTTGGAACTTACTGTGTAGCCCAGGCTAGTGTTGAATTCATAGCAGTATCTCTGCCTCAGCCTCCCTGAACTGGGATCACAGGTAGGTGCCCCAGACCCAGCTTTATTAGTTCAGTTTTCCAAATAGTTATTAAGCTCAAATCTGTACCTTTAGAAACTTAATAAACTTTGATGAATAATAATCTTTGTAAACAATGTTACATATTATATCTGTATCAATACCTCATAGACAGAGTATATTGAGAATGTGACTTACCCTTTGTTAATTTTTTAAAACTTTATTTTATTTGTGTGTGTGTGAGAGAGAGAGAGAGGGAGAGAATGGGTGTGCCAGGGCCTTTAGCCACTGCCAAGGAACTCCAGATGTGTGTACCACCATGTACATCTGGCTTACATGGGTCCTGAGGAATTAAAACTGGGTCTCTTGGCTTTGCAGGCAAGCGCCTTAACTACTAAGCCATCTCTCCAGGCCACTTACCTTTTCTTTAATTTATTTATACCTGTTTGCATTAGGTGCCTTCTAGTACTGTCAGGAGTAGGTTGTTGGTCCTTCAGAAGGCTTAAAGCTGTTTTGTAGTTCTTCAGTTTTCTCTTACCAGCTGTCATTCTATCATGTTTATTGGGTTAGTGTCTGTGGCAGCCCCTCTCCTTTTCTGATGTAACATTTTTAATTTCCTGTGAGCTAGGAGTACAATGCATATGTAAAAGAAGACCGAATCAACTTTGAGTGACGGCCTAATGGGTAGGCCTGGAGTTCAGTGCTCAGAGCTGCCGTGCTTGGCCTTGTGACATCTGTGTTGGCTGCAAAAATCCTGTTAAATTCTTTCTTGGCTCTGGTGAAGGCACATGCCACAGTGTTTTTGTTTTGTTTTTGTCATTGTATTTAACATGTCACAAAGTGGAAAACTTGTAGATTATCTCATTTTAAACGTCCTTGCTTGGGACTGTTGGGGTCTTTGTTACCATGAAATACTTGTGTTGTCTATCTAAAACTCAGATTCATGATAAAATATTACTAATTAACTTTCCTGGCATCTTTTCACGTGCTTGGCTATGAAACTGAATTATGTAAGTAAATGAGCTCTTACTATTAAAGCTATTGCTTTCCAGACTTATTTCTTTGCTCCTTGTCAAAGTTTCTGTCATGGATGAAGCGTGCGTTTTCAGAGTCTGTTTTGGTTTGGTGTGTAGCACTGGTTTATCAAACCCAGTGCCTCATACATACACACTAGGCATACGCTGTACCGTTGATCTATACCACCATAATCATGTAAATGTTAAAAGCATATCAAGGTGTTTTTTAGTCAATCCTAATGGACACTTATTAAATCTTGTGAGGTATGTTTGGGGGCATTGTCAGATACTTTATCTACAAAGCATAAGAATGACAGGATTTCTGTTAATGAGGCCTGCATCGTACCCAGTTGTTTTCAGATTTTTGTCTACATATACAAGTCAGCTGGGGCCCTCATTCAAAATGTAGCCAGGCTGGAGAGATGGCTTAGCAGTTAAGGCACTTGCCTGTAAAGCCTAAGGACCCAGGTTCAATTCTCCCAGTCCCACGTAAGCCAGATGCACAAGAAGGCGCATGTGTCTGGAGTTCATTTGCAGTGGCTAGAGGCTTTAGCATGCCCATTCTCTCTCCCTCTCTTTGTCTCTAATAAATTAAATAAAAATAAATAAACAAAATGTAGACTCAAGACCAACACCAGAGTGTTTGACTCAGTATGTTTGGGTTGAAAGTAGACATTGTTCACAGGCAACCTTACGATTCTAATGTAGGTGGTCCTTGGGGCATGTTTTAGGAAATACATACAAAGTTTAACACATAAAAGTTCTTACCAAGAAGGCTTAGTTTTCAGATAATATGTGTACAGGATGTACATCTGTACAATGTAATTTCTATTTCATCTGTAAATGTTTTTCGAGGTAAGGTCTCACTGTAACCCAGGCTGTCCTGGAACTCCCTCTGTAGTCCCAGGCTGGTCTTGAACTCGCAGCAATCCTCACACCTCTTCCTCCTGAGTGCTAGGGTTAAAGGCATGTGCCACACACCAAGGTTTCATCTATAATTTAAATATTTTCATGCACCACAGAATGTTTCATTCAACAAGGGACCATATATGCCATGGTCATCCCATAAGCCTATCACTTTGTGTCATTGTAGCTCTCTTAGTTTTTGTATGTACATGCTGATGTTCATACAATGACAAAATCACCCAATAATATACTTCTTAGGATGTGTCCCATATGCATAGCCATATCTTACATCTATTGTAGAGTGGAGGTTAGGTTGATAGAGCCCAGGATGTACTCAAACTCATGATCCTCCTGCGTCAGCCTCCTATGTGCTTAGTTCCATCGTACAGAGCTCAAAAGTATAATTTTGGAGCTGGAGAGATGTCTCAACGGTTAAGCTGCTTGCCTGCAAAGCCTAACAACCCTGGTTTGATTCCCTAATACCCATGTAAAGCTAGATACACACAGTGGTGCGTGCATCTGGAGTTCATTTGCAACAGCTAGAGGCCCTGGCATGCCCATTCATTTTCATTCTCTCTCTGCTTGTAAATAAATAAGAAAATAGTGTATTTTTTACTTGCTTTACTAATAGTTGCTCTTTCCACTAAGAATAACATTGACCTATGACATGCTGTCTCCCAAACATACCAGTGAGTAGAGAGCTAGAGCAAAGACAAAACATTTCCATTAAAAGACTTTACAAATGAGATGTCAGAGAATATGTCTTTAAATATGCACCAAAAACTGTATCAGTGATGGCTTTCCAGAAATTCTGGATGGCTAACAGAGACTTATCTTTTTCATAGGGTCCTGGGCTCAAATTTGGGTATTCAGGCTTGAGAAGCAGAGTACTTTATATACTGACCCATCCCTTCAGCCTGCAGAAACTTTTGTTTAAGACATGAATCCTTTTGTACCTTTTAAATTCTGTGCCAACTGATTGTATTGCCCAACCATGAAACCATGAATATACCATGATGACATGCATGCCATAATTAAATGAGACATATCGTGAGTGTATGACTGTCTGGGCGTATCATGAGCGGTGCATGCCATATATTAAATGTGAGCGGATGATGCATATCAAGAGCGGATGTGAGTGTATTTGTGAGGCGCGTGCCACGATTATATGTGAGATGCGTATCGTGAGCGGATGTATAGGAGGTGCGTATGTGAGACGATGTGAGATGCGTATCGCGGATGTATGAGATGCGATCGTGAGCGGCGCGCGTGCCACGATTATATGTGAGATGCGACGAGAGCGGATGTAGGGAGGCGCGAGCGGATGTATCGTGAGCGGATGCGTGCGTGCCACGATTATATGTGAGATGCGTATCGAGAGCGGATGTATAGGAGGCGCGTGCCACGATTATATGTGAGATGCGTATCGTGAGCGGATGTATAGGAGGTGCATGCCACGATTATATGTGAGATGCGTATTGTGTCTGGGACGTGCATATCATGAGTGTATAAGATATGCATGCCATGATTATATGTGAGATGCATACCACGAGTGTCTGGGAGGTGCATACCTTGTTGAAACTATAGCTCTAAAGTTACCCTGCTGTTGCTCACAGGTTGGTCTCCTGGGTTATCCTTTTTTTTTGTTTTGTTTTGTTTTGTTTCTTTTGGTTTTTGAGGTAGGGTCTCACTCTGGCCAAGCTGACCTGGAATTCACTATATAGTCTCAGGGCAGCCTCGAACTCATGGCAATCCTCCTACCTGTGCCTCCCGAGTGCTGGGATTAAAGGTGTGCGCCACCATGCCCAGCCATCCTTTCTTTTTGACACAGCATGTCGTAAAGGGTGGATCTTTTTCTCTTGTGAATGTTTTACTTGAATAATCCTTCACTTTCTCAGTCATTTATGGTATCACTTTATCATAAGTTTCACTATTGTACAAAATTTTATCTCTAGAATATTATAGTCCTAGTGTTATTATTTGCTTTAAATTTTTTCTTAAGTTTAATACAGTTTGGTCTTCCATGTCAAGAACTTAGACTATTTAATCTTACGACATAGAAACATAGATGTCTGTGTCGATTCATGCCTACTTTTATACCTTTATAGTAATGTGATTACCTTCATAGGAGGTTGGAATTTTTTTGGTTGGAGTTACCTATTGCAAGTGCTTTAAATAAATATGATACACCTGAGGTGTGGGAATGCCACTTTGACAAATATGGTGCACCTGGGATGTAGGAAAGCTACTTTGGTGTATTTGTGCTTTTGGCAGTCTGTAATTGTTAGTTGTTTCTTTTTCTAAAGGTATATGATTGTTGCTTTCAAATGCATGTTGACATTTTAAAATATCTCATTAGCATATGAAATTTAGAAGACCATATAGTTAAGTTTTGTATAAATACATATTTCCATAGTGACTTAAATAAAAATGCAAAACAAAATTGATACCTCAGAGATAGACAGTAACTTTCTTTAAAATATATATATATAAAGGGCTGGAGAGATGGCTTAGCGGTTAAGACACCTGTCTGCTAAGCCTAAGAACACCCGTCCGAATCTCCAGGTCCCACGTTTAGCCAGACGCAAAGTGACGCAAGCATGCAATGTTGCATGTGCACACAAGGGGGCACACGAGTCTGGAGTTCATTCTCAGTGGCTGAGAGGCCACTGGTGTGCCCATTGTCTCTCTCAAATATAAATATATGTATTTAAATACATATATTTTAATACATATAAATATATGTATTATATGTATATATTTATTTGCAAGAGAGAGAGAGAGAATGGGCAAACAAAACAGGGCCTCTAACCACTGCAAGCAAACTCCAGATGCATATGCCACTTGGTGCTTTTGGCTTTACATGGGTACTGGGGAATTGAAACTTCAGTTGTTAGGCATTGTAGGCAAACACCTTAACCACTGAGCATTCTCTCCAGCAGTTACTTTTTTAAAATTCAATTTCAGTTTCTTGATTTCTTTTTTTTTTTTTTTTTTTTCAAGGTAGGGTCTTACTCTACCTCAGAGTGGCCTTGAACTCACAGCAATCCTCCTACCCCTGCCTCCCCAGTGCTGGGATTAAAGGTGTGTGCCACCACTCCTGGCTCTGATTTCTTTCTTTTCTTTCTTTTTTTTTTTCTTTTTTCTTTTTTTGGTTTTTCAAGGTAGGGTCTCCACTGTAGCCCAGGCTGACCTGGAATTCACTATGGAGTCTCAGGGTGGCCTCAAACTCATGGTGATTCTCCAACCTCTGCCTCTGGAATGCTAGGATTAAAGGTGTGCACCAGCACACCCAGCTTTTTAAAAATGTTTTTTTATTTATTTATTTGAGAGAGAGAGAGAGAATGTGCATGCTAGAGCCTCTAGCCACTGCAAATGAACTCCAGACACATGTTCCACCTTGTGCATCTGGCTTTACATGGATATTGGGAAATCATACCTGGGTCCTTAGGCTTCATAGCCAAGTGCCTTACCTGGTAAGCCATCTCTCCAGCCCAGTTTCTTGACTTCTTAATAGGGAAAACAATATTTAATGCTGGGGAATATAGGTTGTAAGGCTGGACAAACTCTTGATTTTATAGATGGACACGTACATGAAAGCTTATCCATTACACATCTAAAGCACCTGCAGTTGATTATATGTCAGTGGTACTGAACTGCATCTAGTTTTGTTTTGTTTTAATTCATTTGAGAGAGCAAGGATGGGCATGCCAGGGCCTCTAGCCACTGGAAATGAACTCCAAATGCATGTGCCATCTTGTGCATCTGGAATCAAACCTGGGTCCCTAGGCTTCTTAGGCAAATGTTTTAACCATTAAGCCATCTCTCCAGTCCTGCATCTGGTTTAAAAAAGCAAAACATGGGGCTGGAGAGATGGCTTAGTGGTTAAGGCATTTGCCTAAGAAGCCAAAGGATCCCAGTGTGACTCTCCAGGACCCACTTAAGCCAGATGCACAAAGGGGCACATGCATCTGGAGTTTTTTGCAGTGGCTGGAGGCCCTGGTGCACCCATGCTCTCTCTCTCTCTCTCTCTCTAAGTAAATAAATAAAATATTAAAAAATGTTTAAAAAAACATTTTGCAAAAGCTTTGCTTGAAGCTGAAACAATGAGCAGTTAAAGGCACAAGAGTTTTCTTGAAGTATGCTTTCTCTTTCATGTTCTTGCCTTAGCTTGCTTTTGCTGACGTGTTCTCTGATAGTTTTGCTAATAGACTTGAAATGGATTGTAGATCAGTAGTTAATGTCACTCCTGAAAGGCATTAGACACTGACTGTATTAAGTGGAGAATAATTGAGTAACATAGCAGATCATTTTCTTGCTTCAGCATCAAGTGTGTGCTTACTTTCTCAGTGGCTGTGGAAATACTGGGTCCTCCAGTGAGCACTCTAACCAGGGATGAATAAAGTGCAGGTGGAAATGGGACCTGCCTGTGCGGCTAGGGAAGGCTTGCAGGGAAGGTGTTGCAAAGTGTTTGCCATGGAAAGAAGACGACCAAGAAAGAGTTGGGGGAGGGATGACACACTGCAGGGTCCCAGAGAAGTTCCAGAAACTTTCTTTTGGATGCTACTATACTTGCCCTGTCCTCTTCTACAGTGTAGCTTTTTGCGGTTGGTTTCTTCCGTAGTACTGGACCATAGCCTGGTTAATAGTAGACTAGTATCATGCATCTTCTTACTGTGTTCACACCCCATTCTCCCCTTTGCCCACTCTTTAGCCTCTGCCAGCCTGGCTTGTTCTTACTGCTGCTGGAGTTGGCCCGCATTTTAAAATGAGCCCTTCCCTATAGCACTTCCAGTTCAACAAATGACTCCCTCGATTCAGCTTGGTGCCCAAGACTGCTTCAGCCTCACTTCCAATCTTCTGTTCATTCCTCCTTTTTTCTTCCTTCTTTCTCTCACTCTTGTTCTCTCTTGTGCTTGCTTTCTCCTTCATAATCTTTCTTAGAGTTCTGAGATTCCTCACTATTTGTGGAATTGGCTACCTTCTCTGTCCCTTCTTCCCCCTTTGCATAGACAACTTCTATCCTAGTGAAGTGACCGCCTCCCCAGAAAAGCTTCGCTTTTCTCCTCTGGCAGTCACTCAATCATCTGTGGATTTTTCTCATCTCCTGGTCTTCTTTGTCTTTTTTTTTTTAAGTTTTTATTTTTATTTTTAGAGAGAGAGAGACAGAGAGAGAGGGAGAGGGAAACAGAGAATGGGCATTGCCAGCAGTCTCTCAGCTGCTGTGAACGAAATCCAGATGTGTGTGCCCCCTCGTGGTCAAGTGCGGCATTGCACCCTTGCGTCACTTTGCATCTGGCTAAACTTGGGACCTGGAGACTGGAACCGGGTTCTTAGGCTTAGCAGGCAGGCGCCTTAACCGCTAAGCCATCTCTCCAGCCCTTTGTCTTTTTGAACTTGCCTGTGATAGTTTGTTAAGAGATGGTAGAGGTACGGGGTCAGTTTCAACAGAGGTTTTTGTTGGAAATAGAATGTGGCTAGTGAAAAGACAGTATAAAAAGAAATAATAGGTTATTTATAATCTATTGTGAAGGAAAAGGTGCAATAAGACCCTGGAGTAGTAAAGAGAGATATTAGAGAACTGCTGGCAGCCAGGAAAGCTGGGAAAATGAATTTTGTGCTGGTCATCTCATATTTTATTTTAGAATATACAGAAAAATAATTAGTTGTAAGATATAAGTCACACACATACCTTCCCTATCCCTGGCCAAAAACCAAAATTCACTTTAACAAGGAAGATGAAACAGGCAAGTCCATCCACATGTGATTTGAGTCCTTGAAAGTACAGTGAGGACTCCAGTTCATATGTATTGAACAACATGGATAAGAACTCTGTGTAGATAGGAAGTACTGGAAAGTCACTGGTTAGGAAGAGTTGTTTATGAGATAGTATGAGCAAGCTACTGGGTAGATAGGATGGGATTTGAAAGACTTAATAAGAGAAATTTGAAGGAAAAAAACCAGGTGCTAAGTAAGCAAGCTTTTTTATACCCTGACACTGGAAAGAGCAAAGACAAACATGAGCGTAATATTTTCAGAGGGTAAGTTCTAGTAGTATTCTCTGGTACTGTCCACCTTTTTTGAGACAGGGTCTCTTGTTGGCCTGGAGCTTTCCAAGACTAGCTAACCTTGGCCCACCTGTCTCCACCACCCCTTTGCTAGGATCACAGCTCCCTGGCTTTTCACATGAGAATAATAATAGCTGGGCGTGGTGGCGCATGCCTTGAATCCCAGCACTGGGAGACAGAGGTAGGAGGATCACCGTGAGTTCAAGGCCACCCTGAGACTACATAGTGAATTCCAGGTCAGCCTGGACCAAGTGAAACCCTACCTCGAAAAACCAAAAAAAAGAAGAAGAAGAAGAAAAATATAAATTCATGAAGAAAAGATGAGCATTGGGGTTTTCTTAATTTGAGGTATAAAATGTTGTTGATTGCTAGATAATTCGACTTCTTCAGGATAAGTCCTAGTCTAGCATTAATCTTTTTTAATGCCTCCCAGATGTTCATATCCAGCTTTCATTTTCATTCTTGAATTTAAATTCTTTAAAAATGAAAAATACATCCTCATGATGAAGAGAGAGCAAAAGACCCTATTGCCTGAACCCCCAGCCACAGAGCAAGAGCTCTGCCGAGGACTCCCTTCTCTGCTTCCAGTCCTAAATGACAGTCCTTGTTGCTTGCCCTCTTTATCACCAGTGTCATTTCCACAGCAGCTGGCCCTAAACAAAGCTATCTCACTGAAATCTCAACTGCTTCCTTCTATTTTTCTCCCCTGACTTGATTAGGCTTTAGTTAGCTAAAAAAATCTCCTCTCAATTTTTCAAACAGCATGTTAAAATTTAAACTTTACTTTTAAGAAATTCTCTATAAATCCCAGCCCTCATTGGTGTTCACATAGTGCAAGATATTTCCTATCTATTCCAGCATTTGTAGTTTCATGGAGTCACTAATGAAGTAGCCTCCTGCTATATTTGCTTAGTCACCATAGCAACAATGTCTTGGTTAGTATACACCTGGCTAACTTCCTGCAGTGTGACATGATATATACCTAATAATTCTTATTTCTATTCAGAGGTTACTGGAATTTTGCAGAACGGTATTTTTTAATTTGCTGAATTGATGTTGTTTGATCCCACAGTTATCTCCTATTGGCAACCATCACATAGTTATGGGGTCATAGACAGTTTAATTTAGAAAATGATTCAGACTTGTGGTATATTTAAAAGTGGCCACCTAGAGAAACAGTGCTTCTGTCCCTATATGCTGTTTGTTTCAGCTCCAGCCTTAACATTTTAGGAGTAAAAGAAATTGAGGGCTAGAAACTAAGACTTCAGGGGCTAGAGAGATGGCTTAGTGGTTAAGGCACTTGCCTGCAAAGACAAAAGAACCCAGGTATGATTCCCCAGGACCCACATAAGCCAGATATACAAGGTAGTGCATGCATCTAGAGTTTGCAGTGCCTGAAGGTTCTGGCACTCCCTCTCTCTCTCTCTCTCTCTCTCTCTCTCTCTCTCTCTCTCTCTCTCTCTCTCTCTCTCTCTCTCTCTCTAATAAATAAAATAAATAAATTTTTTAAAAAATAAAGTCTCACTGTCTAGCCAGGCTGACCGAAAACTCATGTAACCCAGGCTAGCCTGGATCTTGCATTCCTCATTGCTTGAGACATGAGCCACCATGCCCAGAAAACCTTCGGTTTTTAGTATAATAAAGGTGGGAATTACAAAGCACTTCTCATCACAATGATGTGTCAAAGTTGTTAACGTTCTGTTAGGTCAACTTCCTGGAATTTCATCATTTCCTCCTGTATATTCACTATAAGTCCCTTTACTTAAATTAATACTTTCATACTCTTATCTCCATGTTTTAAATGCTTCTGTTAGATTTCATGTGGTGTCAATGTCCTTCAGAAAAAAAATACACATCTCTAAATAGACTTTTTTTGGTTTTTTGCTTTGTTTTGTTTTACTTTTTAGAGATGGGATCTCACTATAGCCAGGGTGACCTGGAATTTCACTTTGTAGTTTCTGGCTGGCCTTAAACTCACCACATTCCTTCTGCCTCTCCTTCCCATGTGCTGGGATAAAAGGTGTGTGCCACCATGCCTGGCTAGATAGACATTTTTTTGGAGAAGAGAGTTTGTGCTTTTCGTGATGATAACATTTACAATTTCAAGAAGCTAGTCCATCTTAAATGATGTAAGGATTGCCACTGTGCCATCTGCTTTAATAAAGCATGCAAAGGTTCACTAAATTGCTTTTCTCAAAACATATACTTCAAGCTGTACACTGTATTTAAATTAAATCTGTAAAGGCCCACTTCCGTTTAGGCATCTGTATTCTCATTTTGATCCTTACTAATTTCTTTTATGGCTATAAATATTGAACCAGAAGAAACATGAGCATGTTTTATACTGTGTTCATTCAAATGCATGTATTCATATACAAATATATCTTTTTTTTCATCCCCTGCCTAACTCAGTTATTGATTGGATTGTCCCAATGTTGTAGTGTTGTGATTTGAGAATGTTACCTTGTTCTGCTCTGTGGACACAGGCTTAGCCCTTGCCCTCAGCCAGCAGCTGGGAAAGCCTTGAGTAGCTCATAGAAGGAACCAATGGAAATAACTTGGCATAAAAACATTGCCACAAAGCCAGGTGTGGTGATGCGCACCTTTAATCCCAGCACTCGGGAGGCAGGGTTAGAAGGATTGCCATGAATTCGAGGCTACCCTGAGACTACATAGTGAATTCCAACTCAGCCCAGGCTAGGTGAGACCCTACCTCAAAAACCAAAATAAATAGATGGATAGGTAAAAACATTACCACAATTTGAAAAAGTCATGCGGGAGCTTATATTTTCCTATGGTGAGTCAACCTGATATTCCTCAAATACTAAGCAACAGTGTGGACAAATCTGCACAAGTAACCCAGGCCATCAAACTAACAGGTTAGAAAAGGAAAATGTGCTGCCTGTCATGGGCGCCAGCCTGTATTGTAATTTTTACCATCGGCATATGGTCACTGCAGAAAACTTCTTATATGACGGTCATCCTATGACTAACCAGAGCTACAGAACCTGATAGCTATAACATTTTAAATTATCAAGGAAACCCATAAATCGCCAAGACTATTTTTACTCACCTTTTGTTTAGAAATGCTTTTATCAGGCTGGAGAGATGGCTCAGAGGTTAAAGGCAGTTGCTTGCAAGGTTTGATGGCTTGTGTTCCATTGCTCAGTACCCACATAAAGCCAGGTACACAAAGTGTTTGGAGTTCGTTTGCAGTAGCAAGTGGCCTTGAAACACCTATGTTCATTCATTCACTCTCTGTTTCTTTCTCTCTCATAAATAAATATTTTTTAAAATGCTTTTCCCAGCCAGGCATGGTGGTGCACGCCTTTAACATCAGCACTTGCGAGGCAGAGACAAGCAGATCACTGAGTTTGAGAACACATGATGAAATCCAGGTCAACCTGGGCTAGAGCAAGACCCTATCTGAAAAAAAAAATGCTTTTTCCATTTGCTAAGTTCAATCACCTTTGTATAAAATGAACTATTAAAAAATGGGTTTAAAGCTGGGCATGGTGGCACACGCCTTTAATCCCAGCACTTGGGATGCAAAGGTAAGAGGATTACCATGAGTTTGAGGCCACCCTGAGACTGTGAATTCCAGGTCTGCCTGAGCTAGAGTGAAAACCTACCTCAAAAAAACAAAAAAAAGAAAAAAAAAGAAATTAGGTTTAGAGCTGGAGAAATGGCCTAGCAGTTAAGGCGCTTTCCTGTGAAGCCTAAGGACCTAGGTTCAGTTCCCCAGTACCCCCATAAGCCAGATGCACAAGGTAACACATGCATTTGAAGTACATTTGCACTGGCTAGAGGCCCTGGTGCGCCCATTCTTCTTCATTCTCTTTTTCCTCTCTCTCTAGAAAATAAATATTTTTTAAAATTTTTTTAAATTTTTATTTATTTATTTATTAGAGACAGAGGGAGAGAGAGAAAAAGAGTGAGAATGGATGCACCAGAGCCTCTAGCCACTACAAACGAACTCCAGACACACATGCCACCATGTGCATCTGGCTTACGTGGGACCTGGAGAATTGAACCGGGGTCCCTAGGCTTCACAGGCATGCACCTTAACCACTAAGCCATCTCTCCACCCCAGTAAATAATCTTTAAAAGAATAGGTTTGACCAGGCATGGTGGCATATGCCTTTAATCCCAGCACACAGGAAGTAGAGGTAGGAGGATCACTGTGAGTCCAAGGCCAGCCTGAAACTACAGAGTGAATTCCAGGTCAACCTGGCCTAAGAGTAAAACCCTACCTCAAAAAAAAAAAAAAAAAATTAGATTTGAATGAACAACATAATGGTTTATATATTTAGCAAATAGTGGCTGAAACATTTTCAGAATGTCTGTTTGTTTCTACAAATAACGTGAAAATTTATTTGTTAAAATTATAAAATGTTGTGCTAGGTTCTCCATGAGTTCTACGTAAGAAAAGCATTTGCATGGTGGCCAGGTAACTTAATGTAGTCTGTGTGATTCCTTCTCAGACAACAAGACCACATCACCAGCCTGTCTTATCAGTCAGGGAATAAGCACTCTGAAGAAATCACAAGACGGTGCTCTTAATTAACTATTGGGACTGTCAACATGAACTGACAAAATTGTGAAAAACAAAATCTTAGTGTAGCAATTATTTTCAGTACCTTATCATGGTGAGCTTATAAGAACTAGTGTTTCTGATGAGAAACTAAATTCATTTTATTCTGTTGTTTTCAGCAGTTTCTCTTTTTAATATTTTAGGAATTTTATCCAAAAAGATAAAACTTAAGTTTTATTCAGAACCAAATTCCAACCTTCAATTAATGAAAACATTTCAATCCTGAGTGGGTAGAAAAGACTTTTGCATTCTGCTTTATCTTGCACACATTAGAGTCCCTCACTTTGACAAAGCACAGGCTCAATTTGAGTTTTCTTCATGGGTTATAACAATTCGTGAGAGGAAAGAACCTGCATTTATGTATGTCCACATGCTTTACTTTATGTATTAGGCTAACAATTCTTGCTGTAATATATCACTTTTTACTATATAAAGTAGGAAACTAAAAATTACAGAAATAGTAAAGTGGGACTGCAAGGAGTCTTACTGTGGTAGACTTGTCCTTGATGGCACCAGCAAGATTTCACTTAGATCCTCCCCACTTTCTTAAGCCTGTCCTCCCTCCTTTGTCTCAAGCTCACTATACTGCCTCAGCCTCCAGAGTGCCTTCATCACAGCTCTCCCACAGTGCCTATGGTCTATAGTTGCCTCATAGAGTCATTTTCCTGAGTCAGACATGTTTGTCAGGGGACACTGTGGACTCTTGAGTAGATGAGGAATCAGCAAGGAGGTAAAAGGTGGGAGTAAACTGGGTGTGGTGGCGCATGCCTTTAATCCCAGCACTCAGGAGGCAGAGGTAGGAGGATCGCCGTGAGTTAAAGGCCACCCTGAGAAGACAGAGTGAATTCCAGGTCAGCCTGGACTAGAGTGAAACCCTACCTCGAAAAACCAAAAAAAAAAAAAAACAATGGTGGGAGTAAGCTACCTGCCTAGATGAGAGAGTTTAAGTAGTATAGATACAACTACATTTAATACTTCAGAGAAACTCACTTTGTTTCGAAAGTAATCTGGAAGAGGCGTGTCAAGAAGACTATTAGTTGATGTCCTAAATTCATTCCCAACACTACATCAACAAGTTTAGAAGGTTCACTGTAGGCTAAAGTAGGGCAGAATATTTAGGGGATAAGAAGTCTTAACAATTTGGGGGCTTATAGAACAAAAGGAATATTTACTGCTATGTTAAAACTACTGGCGTGATTGATTTTTTTATTTTTGGAGAGAGATACAGAGAGAGAGACAGGCAGAGAGGGAGAGGGAAACAGATAGAGATGGGCATGCCAGCAGTCTCTCAGCTGCTGTGAACAAAATCCAGATGCGTGCGCCCCCTTGTGGGCAAGTGTGGCATTGCGCCCTTGTGTCACTTTGTATCTGGCTAAACGTGGGACCTGGAGATTGGAACTGCTGGAGATTGGAACCAGCGTTCTTAGGCTTAGCAGGCAGGCACCTTAACCGCTAAGCCATCTCTCCAGCCCTGGCTTAATTGATTTTGACGGTAAAATATGTAAAATGATCCAGAGCTGTATAGAAAATCTAGAAAAATAAACTAAGATGGTCATGGAAGGAAAAAATGGAAACACTAGCCAAAGCAAACTAGATATTTATGATACAATGCAGGGGAGATATGTTACTCTGATTATTTATTTATTTATTTATTTATTTATTTATTTATTTGACAGAGAGGGGGAGAGAGAAAGAATGGGCACACCAGGGCCTCCAGCCACTGCAAACGAACTCCAGATGCATGCACCCCCTTGTGCATCTGGCTAACATGGGTCCTGGGGAATTGAACCTGGTCCTTTTGCTTTGCAGGCAAACACCTTAACTGCTAAACCATCCCTCCAGCCCTAACTTACATTTTTATTTTATTTTTTTTATTTATTTGACAGAGAGAGGGGGGGAGGAAGGGAGAAAGAATGTACTCTGTATTTTTGAAGGTGAAGATTATATAATT
The DNA here is from genome assembly GCA_036365145.1 of Orientallactaga sibirica. Lineage (NCBI taxonomy): Eukaryota > Metazoa > Chordata > Mammalia > Rodentia > Dipodidae > Orientallactaga > Orientallactaga sibirica. Next base: position 3,075,737 of record JAEOAD010002183.1, read on the forward strand.
TTCTTGAGTGATTTGAATATAATGAAGATGTGGAAAGTAATTTTTGAAGCCAGTTGCTATTTATCATATGTCATCTGCGTATTCTAGGCGCTCACTCACGGGTTCATTTTCCTTTGGTTCTGGTAGTTTAGTCACTACTGATGGAAATTCATTCAAATGCCCCAAAGGTTTAAATCTAAAGATACTTTGCTTACATCTAAAAACTGGCAAGCCCTGGGTACTGAGCCAAAAAGATTGCTAAGAGTTTGGGGTCAGCCTTGGCTACAAGTGAAACACTGCCCTCCCCCTCCAGTGAACTTTTTGAATCCAATATATAGTTACCTCAAACTGTAAAGTATCAATCTTTTATGCCTTTGGTGCTGTGGCTGACTTGCAGTTAGTTTTAATTACCACTTCCATGAACATTACATGTTTTACTTGTATGACATTTTCAAAGAAATTTTCTTATATTTGAAAACATCAGAAGAGATGAAGAAAGTTTTTAATTTGATATAGTCACATACCTTCACCAAAATAAAATAAGGATGAACACAGATTCCCAACATCTTGTTTCTAAAGTCCAGGGCATGAACAAGGTACTAACTAAGAGATGTGTGCTTATTGAAATACTGCTCATTCACCTCTGTTCAATGTTGGTATTTCAGTGGTAGCAGTAGCTAAAATAAAATGAATTTATCCTTTGTAACAGGCCATTCACAAATTGCCTCTTTGTTTTCTTGCCTTTGGGGGGAGTCAGGGAGTCTTGGGATTAAACCTAGGGCTTTGGGTATGCTAGGCCACCAATGTACTAACAGAACTATATCCCCAGCTCTCACTAAAAGCTTTATATAAAAATTATTGGGTGTGGCCATGCATGGTGGTGCACGCCTTTAATCCCAGCACTCAGGAGGCAGAGGTAGGAAGATTGCTGTGAGTTCGAGGCCATCCAAAGATTACATAGTGAATTCCAGGTCAGCCTGGGCTGGAGTGAAACCCTACCTCAAAAAAACAAAACAAAAAAATTATTAGGGGGCTGGAGAGATAGCTTAGCAGTTAAGGAACTTGCCTACAAAGCCTAAGGACCCATCCAGATCCCACATTAGCCAGACACAAAGGTGAGGCAAGCACAAGGTCACACATGTCCACTAGGTAGCACAAGTGTCTGGAGTTTGATTTCAGTGGCTGAGACCCTAGTGCACCAATTCTCTCTCTCTCTCTCTCTCTCTCTCTCTCTCAGTGTATCTAACAAAAAATTATTGGGGCTGGAGAGATGGCTTAATTGTTGCCTGCAAAGCCTAAGGATCCAGGTTCAACTATCCATATAAGCCAGATGCACATGGTGACGCATGCATCTGGAGTTCATTTACAGTGACTAGGGGCCCTGGCATGTACATTCTCCCCCCCCTCTGTCTCTCTCAGAAATATATAAATAAATTTAAAACAAATACTTTTTAAATTATTTGGCTGGGTACATGCCTTTAATCCGAGCACTTGGTAGGCAGAGGTAGGAGGATCACTGTGAGTTGGAGGCCAGCATGAGACATTAAACCAGATGCACAATGATGCATGTGTCGGGAGTTCATTTACGGTGGCAAGAAATCCTGGCATTGCAGAGGACTTATAAGAACTCTATGCTTAGGGTAGTGCTATACACTGAGCATACCTTCAAGCTAAGGATGAAAATAGATTGATTATACAAGAGAAGGAAATTATATAAGATGGCAGAAACTATTCAGACTGTCAGCTGAGAAGCTTATTTTGTGCACTGTTTAGAGAGATTTTGTATTGTCTAGCTAGCCGGTAAATAGATACTCTCTGCCTGCTGATGGTATATTCTTCCTGGAGAAGTGAGAATTAGATAAGTGATTACAGTGTTTCAGGGAACAACAGAAGCTATGCAGTAATTAAAAATAATAAAACTCAAAAGGTCTCCATTACACTAAATGTCATTTATTTCACCTTACTCAATACACATCAAAAATATGTAGGTGGCTGTCATTTCTAACAAAAATCTAGGAGAAAACAGGGGTCCAGTGTGAATCATCATTTCCTTGCTGGGTGTAGTCACCTTCTGAACACCTTGCTACCTAATGTAATTAGACATGTTTTAGTCACTATATATTTACCAAACTTGAAATACATCTGAATTTCATCATTATATGTATGATGAGTTGTGGTATAGATGATGAGCACTGCTCAAAGAAGATGGATTGATTAAAGATGCAGTCCTACTAAGTTTCCCAAGCTGTTCTCAAGCTCCTAGGCTCAAACACTCTGACTTACCTCCATGCCCAGTAACTGGAACTATAGGCGTGGGCTCCTGTGATCTACTTGGAGTCTTGATGCACACAACCTCCCCCATTCTCTACCTCTGATAAGTTGGGTGGTCATGGACAGGTCATGTTCACACTAGAACTTTAGTGGTATTCATTCTTTTGTCCCCACACAGAAGAATTCAATCAGTATTAAGGCTTTGTTTAAGAAAGAACTTAATGGTTGAGTTATTTAAATTGTTGATTTTTTTAAACAATGTTTTTATTTATTTATTTTAGAGAGGGAGAGACACAGAGAGAGAGAGTGAGTACTGGCATGCAAGGGCCTCTTACCACTGCAAAAAATATTCTAGATGCATGTGGCACTTTTTACTTCTGGCTTTACATGGGTATTGGGGAATCAAAACCTGGCCATCAGGTTTGCAAGCAAGTGCCTTTCATTTCTGAGCCCTCTCCAGCCCAAAGTTGCTGGTTTTATAAGCCAAAAACAATCACATTTCTGTGTAGTATAGAGAGGGAGGGAAGTTTGTTTTCCTTAGCCTGAGCACTAGCTGGAATGCCTTCCCTAAGAACAGTCTAAATGAGTCTGTCAGCCAATCCGTGGGTTCTCCTCAGTATCAGTGCAGGAATCTAGTGAAGGGATTATTCCTTTTCACAACTGTAGTCTTGATGCGGGTGCTTCCATCCCACTGATGTCATGACTGCTCCTCTAACAATCTTTGTTGCTGCTTTGTAAGAAAAACAAAAACAGGGCCGGGCGTGGTGGCACACGCCTTTAATCCCAGCACCCGGGAGGCAGAGGTAGGAGGATCTCTGAGAGTTCAAGGCCAACCTGAGACTACATAGTTAATTCCAGGTCAGCCTGGACCAGAGTGAGACCCTACCTCGCAAAACCAAAAAAAAAAAAATAAAAAAAAATAAACTTTTGGGATATTAATCTCCAGATCAGAGGACTGCTAATTAATATCCTAGTATAGATAGTGTATGTCGGGGGGGTGTGTGTGTGTGTGTGTGTGTGTGTGTGTGTGTGTGTTGAAGTTTTTTGCTTGGTCAGTTTTACATGAGAAGGTTGCACATTTTTAAAATTGAACTACTTGGTAGGATTTGATAAGTGATGCCTTACATTTTCTTATTAACAGTCCTAAAAGTAACAGTCAGCTGGAGTGGAGGGCTGACAGCCCCCTGGGATGGAATCTGTGCCCTTTCCAGTTCACCATTTACCTGACAGGTCCCTGTAGACATTTAAATTTGTGATTCTCAGCTAGGCATGGTGGCACGTGCTATTAATCCCAGCACTCTGGAGGCAGAGAGGTAGGAGGATCACTGTGAGTTCAAGGCCAGCCTTAGACTGCATAGTGAATTTCCAGGTCAGCCTGGGCTAGAGCAAGACCCTACCTCAAAAAACCAAAAGAAAAAAATTAAATAAACTTGTGATTCTCTTACGGTGCCAAATACACTTTGTGGCACGATTTGTGCAACAGAAGAAGTGTTATATATCTATGTGTCCAATATAGCGGCCTCTAGCCACAAGTGGCTCTTAAGAACTTGGAATATGAGCTGGGTGTGGTGGCGCACACCTTTTATCCCAGCACTTGATAGGCAGAGGTAGGAGGATCATTGTGATTTTGAAGCTACCCTGATACTACATATTGAATTCCAGAAAAAAAAAGAGCTTGGAATATGATTTTGTGTCTGAGAAATTAACTTTTATTCATGTTTATTGACTTATTATATGTGGCATATAGTGTTTTCCTTTATTAGGCATTTTCTATAGAGAGAAAAGTGAACCTAAATCCTTTATATATCCCTTCTGTTATGTGCCAAATCTAAATTCTAGAATATATTACTATAAGTATTATGATTTGACCACCAAATTGCCCCCTCCCTGATTAAATATAACCTAAAACTTCTCTTTTTCTAACTCTACTTGCTGATATCACATGGTTATTCTGGTTCTAAGCATATGAGTAAGGTCCCCACTTTATGATGCTTCCAAATAATCAATGTTTGTAGGAGATCCTTTGCAAGTTGTTTACTATTTAACCAATAGTACATGCTTGTAAGGAATACTTGTCGAAGTCATTTGATATTTGCTACCTGTGATCCCTCTACTAGCCTTGCTAGAAAAAATACATACTCAATTCCTGTTTCAAGCTGTAAAATTTCTTTATTGCCCCTAAGATGAACATGTACTTAATGTCATGAAGCTCTCTGTCCTGCTTCCCAAATGCTGAAGCTTCCTGTATGTGCACTTACAGCTGGCTACCTCAGAACCCTTTCATGCTAGCGAAGCATCTCAGCTTCACCTGAGTATTCTGTCACCTCAGATGTCCTTCTGTACACCTGCTCCCCAGCTGCACCTTCTTCTGGAATGTCCTTTTCCCAGCCCTGACTGGATGCTGGGCAGCAGTCTCAAGGCTGCACTGCAGTTCCTGCTTCTCTTACCATGACTTCTCTCTTACTCCCACCCTCCTGTCAGCCTCCTTCTCCTTTGGGGGAAACTGTTTACCTCCTTCCCTTGGTGCATTCTTTCCCTTTCAGAAATGAAATGTAAGTCTTACAAAATGCACATTCTTTTGTAAAGCTTGTCATTTTAATAATACCAAAAATTACAATCAAATATAAGTATAATATAGCACAAAAGACAGGTACCTACAATGATATTTACATTATGAAATGACTCCTACATTGGGCACTTGCTGGTGGAAATATTTGCTGTTCAATTTGCTGTAGTTATTTTTAATTCTTTTGTTGATAACCAAATTGCCAAGGCAGTATTGCATAGAGGTTTCTGCTTAGACATGAAAACAGTCTACTTGTACAAAACCAGGCATTATTACAATATTTGCTAATAGGAGATTCTACCTTTATGATGTAATTGTCCAATAAGTGTTACCCATTTTTTTCAACATTTATTGAGTTCCCTGGTACATGAGAACACTGTATGTACTAGTGAGTAAACAGGAGATGATTAGTTAAAATTTGTAGACTTCTCTTCCCAACTCTGCCAACAGCTTAGATCAGGTTTGACATTTTTCCATGTTGGTAGGTCTTAATAATGTTCTTCCTTTAAATATTTGAAAGGTGTATATGTTATTATTTTAACATGAATTTTTTCAAAATACATTGAGTAATTTGAAAATTAAATTTCTAGTTTAGTAAATAGTTCTTCATAAAAGTGCTATAATGAAGCTCTTTCATTTTGTTAAGGGTAACTATAAGCCATGGTTATGGCTTAATGACTAGTGATACTGACTTAATAGGAATCTTTTTTTAGTGTTGCAAAGGAGTATGTACTCTTTTGTGTGTAGATTTATGTAAAACTGGATGCATTGTAGACTAATGACTCAAGAATAAAGAATTGGGCTGTGGGGCTGGAAAGATGGCTTAGAGGTTAAGGCACATGCCTGCGAAGCCTAAGGACCCTGGTTTGATTCTCCAGGTTCCACATAAGCCAGATGCACAAGGGGGCACATGCATCTGGAGTTTGTTTTCAGTGGCTGGAGGCCCTGGCGTGCCCATTCTCACTCTCCCTCTCTCTGTTTCTAATAAATAAATAAAATAAATAAATAAAATATTTAAAAAAAAAAAAAGAATTGGGCTGTGAATGTGGTCTGTTGGTAGAGTGTCTTCATAGCATGCACAAAACCTTGGGTTTAATACCCAGAACCACATAAATCGGGTGTGGTGATGCACATCCATGGTCCCAGCACTAAGGAGGTGGAGGCAAGAGAATCAGAATTTCAGGGTCAGCCTGGGCTACATTAGACCCTGTCTCAAAATCAGGAAGAAGACCAGGAAGGAGCAGCAGGAAGAAATAATAATAATGTATTTTGAACTAAGTTCTGTGGGGCAGCAAATCGCCTGTGTTCTGTCACATGGACTTGCATAGGACCATATAGAGTAATGATCTGGTTTTGCTTATTATAAGGAAAAAGTTAGGTGAAGACAGCTAAATCTCTTAAGTGTTCAGCTAAGTCCTTGTGAAATACCCATTATTGCATCTTTCACTTAGCATTTTACTGGTGTTTCAGCTCTTAAATCACCTGAGCTTGAGCTTTTTCTTTATGGAAAGAAATATGACATGTACTAACTCTTTAAATAATAATCTTGGGAGTGCCAGGGAGTTGGCTCAAAGGTTAAAGGTGCTTGCTTACAGAACCTGGGTTCGTTTCTACAGATGCACAAAGTAGTGCATGCATCTGGAGTTCATTGCAAAACCAGGAGGCCCCGGTGTGCCACACACAGGAGCCCTGACTCTACGTGTGTTTTCCTGGCTTGTTTCATTGTTTCTGTAGTCAGGTTACAATTACAGCCCACACACAGCCATGACTCCACCTGTGTTTTCCTGACTATTGTTTCTATAAACCAGGAGACTATGACAGGCAAGACAGAAACAGCCTGAGAGTATCTTTCCCACATTTAGGCTAAAACTATGAATAAATTCATTCTTCCATTTCACCATATACAGTGTCATTTTCTCTTAATGTGGTTAAGCTTTCAGACGCAGACTTGGGCCTTCATGGCCACCAGCTCCAGTAACAGCAGTATTCTGCAAATGGTAGGCAAGGGAGTCTTTAAAACACAAATTTGATTATTGTATTGCTTTAAAATTCTGATTTTCGAGGTTGGGAGATGGCTCAACAGTTAAAGGGGCATGCCTGCAAAGCATTTTGATATAGGTTCAGTTACCAAGTACCCACATAAAGCCAGATGAACAAAGTGGCTCATGCATTGAGTTTTTATTTAATTATTTATTTAGAGAATGAGAGAGAATGGGCATGACATTACCTCTAGCTACTGCAAACAAACTCTAGATGCATGCACCACCATGTGCATCTGGCTTACATGGGTTCTGTGGAATTGAACCTGGGTCCTTAGGCTTCACAGGCAAGTGCCGTAACCACTAAGCCATCTCTCCAGCCCATCTTGTTGCTTTCTGACAGCTGATTTGAAAAGGAAAATCTGTTTAGTGAATTAATTCAGAGTTGTGCATAAAATCAAACCAATGCTTATGGGATGCCACACAGCTATTCTGTGAAAGAAGGGGAGGGGGGGAGTGAGGGAGGAAGGAAAGAAAGTGAGAAAGAGGAGAGAGAAAGGAAGAGAAGAAAAATCACAAAATAATTTCTTATATTTGAAGCATTTATTTGGCCAGCCACCAATCCTACAGCTAAAATGAGATATCATTCCAATAGGAATTAGAATTAGCATTGAGGACCACAATGTATGCAAACATGACATTCTCTGAACACAATTTTAGCAGGCTTACCAGCAACCATGTCTTACCAAGTCTAATAATCCATGTCCTACCTTAAATATATGTAATTAAGATAGCCCATATACCCTACATGACTCACTTCATACTTAACCTTTCTAGATTTCAGTTTATATAAATTTACTGTGAAGTTACATTTCCTGAATATAAGCTATTCTATAAGATATTTTGGACCTTAAGAGCTTGTTTGGAGGTACTAGTAGGAGAGCACAGCTACTCATACCCCTGACCAAAAGATGGTCCTCCTTTGTTCATGACACGTTGTCTTCAAGGACTGAGCAAGCAGCTCTTGGTGGGCACACATGGAGTGCAGAGGAAAGAAGGGGATACCCACCTGACAGCCAGATCAACCCTGGCGGTAGATGGGCGTGTCATCCAGGTTGTCCTCACATGCAGAGGTACATGATGCAGGCATTATCCAGATTGTCCTCACATGCACAGGTTTTGGTTTTGCCCAAGGGTGTTAGTGCTTGTGATGTTTTAACTCAGGCAAATAATTTAAGAGCCACATTTAAATTTCACCAACATGAGTTTCCAAGAATATAATTCTCAGTCACCTCACCTAAAATTTGAAATTACAGATTTTTAAAAGAAACTGCATTTTGTCTCATCAGAATACTTACAAAATAAAGTTTAACTGTGTGAGACTCTTACAGTTTGACAGAGACATAAGCATGACTTAGGACGACAGTGGCAAGTGTTTTATAAGTGTGTTTTCATGCATGTGCTCTGTGGTTAGGGAAAATACTAAATCATGTTTGCCCACATCTTCTAAGGATATCACATATGCCTGAATTAATTGTCCTGGAGTGGTGCTAGGAAAACAAGACCAAGAACATTGATTTTTGTTTCTGATTGCTGATTCTTGACAATGGCACTATATTTTTAAATGTTCTGAAGTTAAACCCAGTCTTAAAAATGCTCAGGACTTTCTGGGCATGGCACATACCTTTATTCCCAGAACTCAGGAGGCAGAGGTAGGAGGATTGTCCAGGCCAGTTCCAGGCCAGCTTGAGACTATATAATGAATTCCAGGTCAGCCTAGGCTAGAACAAGACCCTGCCTTGGAAAAAAAATACTCAGGACTCCAAAGGTTTTAGCTTTCTCCCAGTTCAGCCCAATACCTACCACCTCTGTATGAAGGTGGCTCCCCTTCTTTTTGAAACAAGTATTTACAAATTATTTGATTTGGAAAAACCCAGATAATCCTTATTTGACTTTAAAAGCATGCTGTAGTGGGCAGTATTTAAATACATTGTTCAGTGATGAAATGGAGTTGCAAATTGTCCTGACACTTCATGAGATATTGTTAAATGGATTCTTTAGTGTTAAATATAGAACCCTGCTAAGTTATTTTAAACTCTTCAAGGTTAATTAAAGTATTTTAAAATTTAATTCTTTTAAAAACATGTATTTTCAGTCCATAGATTAACCTTTTGAGATTTGAATCATATGATGTCCTCTTTTAATTAAAACAAAACTCTGGAGATTGAGTTTTTAAATGTATAATAGAAAGGTTACATTTCTGTATGAGCTCTTTATTTAAAAGGAAACTACAGTGTGTTCCCTTACTGAAAAGATTCAATACTTTGTGAATGAATGTGGTACAACACTGATGAAACTGGCTTTTAAAATAGAAAGGAAAGCCTTTAATCCCAGCTCGGGAGGCAGAGGTAGGAGGACCTGACTCAAGGCCACCCTGAGACTACATAGTTAATTCCAGGTCAGCCTGGGCCAGAGTGAGACCATACGAAAAACCAAAAAAAAAAACAAAAACAAGTGTCAACGAGCCTCATAAACCTGACTCAGGATGCCACGTCTACAAATAAAGTCAAGTGTCAACTTGTGACGGGAATAAGCTACCATTTCTAAAGAAGCACTTGCCTAAACAAAGTGAAACCCTGAGGAATGTTCAAGCTATTAAGTAATGGGAACAGGTATTTAATGTGGTTTAATGTGGAAGGAAGTAGCTAATACATGCTGCCCTCCTTGAATTTCTCCTGAGATCAGATCATGGAAGTGAGATGACTGCCACAGGGAAGGTAATTTGGAGAGGCCAGACCTTTGAGAATTAATTACATTTTGGACAGGGCTACCTGTCTGAACACACAAAGGGTGTGCTCACAAATGGGGAGCTGCTTAATTTGCTTGATTGTTTTTGTTTTGCCAAGGAGTTACAAATGCCCGGTTCTAACACTTTATATACATTCCTGTGCCTGTCTTCCATCTCTTTTCTCTTTCTAGAAATATATCCCTTAGAGTGTTGGGGACATCTCAGCTTAGAAGAGTCGGGCTGGAGGGATGGCTTAGCGGTTAAGGCATTTGCCTGCAGCCAAAGGACCCAGGTTCGATTCCCCAGGACCCATGTTAGCCAGATGCACAAGGGGGCACAGGCATCTGGAGTTCAGTTGCAGTGGCTAAAGGCAAATGCCTTAACTGCTAAGCCATCTCTTCAGCCCCTCTTTCATGTTTTAAAACAAGAAACGGCTGAAGAGGGCTGGAGAGATGGCTTAGTGGTTAAGGCGCCTGTCTGCGAAGCCTACTAACGCCCATTCAATTCTCCAGGTCCCACATTTAGCCAGGTGCAAAAAGTGATGCAAGGGCACAATGCCACACTTGCCCACAAGGGGATGCATGCATCTGGAGTTGGTTCACAGCAGCTGAGAGGCCACTGGTACACCCATTCTCTATCCCCCTCTCTCTTCTCTCTCTCTCTCTCTCTCTCTCAAAAAAAAAAAAAAAAAAAAAAAAAAAGACTGAAGAGATGGCTTAGCAATTAAGGCACTTGCCAGCAAAGCCAGAGTACCAAGGTTCGATTCCCCAGGACCCACATAAAGCCAAATGCACAGGTTGATACATGTTTCTAGAGTTTGTTTGCAGTGGCTAGAGGCCCTGGTGCACTCATATTCATTCATTTATTCATTCATATTCTCCCTCCCTCTCTCTGTCTCATAAATAAATAAAATATTTTTTAAAAATAGTCACCTTATAAGATATCTCTATCTCACCCTCTAAGGCTCAGGCACCATTGCAGAAGAGGTAGCATAAAGAACTTAAGAGCCAAAGGAAGGGAAGAAGAGCTAACAATACTGTCTTCCTGACATAAAATGGCCTTATAATTCATGACCTCAGAGTGGCTCATGTAGCACAAGACCTGAATAGTGGGAGGGAAATGACATCAAGATAGAAAAAAGACTAATTAGAAAGAAGATGGTATTCAGTGGAGTACAGATTCAGAAAGGGGAAAAGGGAGGATAGAGCCAGTTGTGGTAGCACACACTTTTAATCCCTGCACTTGGGAGGCAAAGGTAGGAGGATCACTGTGATCTCAAGGCCAGCCTGAGACTACAGAGTGAATTCCAGGTTAACCTGGGCTAGAGTGAGACCCTACTTTGAAAAAAAAAAAGATGGTAGGAGGGGATTATGATCATGGTATATTTATGGAAATTGTCAATAAAATGTTAAAAATAACAACTAAAGCCAGGTGGTGGTGCACGCCTTTAATCCCAGCATTCAGGAGGCAGAGGTAGGAGAATCACTGTGAGTTCGAGGCCACCCTGAGACTACATAGTGAATTCCAGGTCAGCCTGAGCTAGAGTGAGACCCTATGTCAATAAAAAAAAAAAAAATAAAATAAAAATACATATACACAGAAAAATAGTCACCTTAGAATGCTACACCTTTCTCTTCTTAAAAATCATTTTAGATTTGCTGTACTGATACACCAAATTGATTAATCTAATTCTTAAGAATTAAGTGGGGCTGGAGAGGTGGCTCAGCCTTTAAAGGAACTTGCTTGCAAAGCCTGATTCTCCAGTACTCAAGAAAGACAGATGCAAAGTGCTGTATATGTCTGGAGTGCATTTGCAGGGGCAGGAGCCCCTGGTGCATCCATACCCATTTTCTCTGTCTGCCTCTTTCTCTTTCAAATAATAAATAAAAACAAAAATTTTTTTAAAGTGGCTGGGCATGGTGGTGCGCACCTCTAATCCCAGCACTCGGGAGGCAGAGTAGGAGTTTCATCTGTGAATTCGAGGCCACCCTGAGACTACATAGTGAATTCCAGGTCAGCCTGGGCTAGAGTGAAACCCTACCTCAAAAAAAAAAAAAAAAAAAAGTGATTGTTTGATGCTGTATCGAGTGCAGGATAAAAATCCCAAGCTTTCTGCTTGAAAGTTATGTGCTGATCAAGTGTGATGATCAAATCTGAGACATCTGTGACATAAATGGACCATATAGTTTGAGTCTTTTCCAAAGGCAATATTTTGAGTTACATTTTCATTGAGATAGACTCCTGCAGTATAGTAGAGTACTGCTGTCCAATGGAAGATTCTGTAGGGATAGAAATGTCCTGTTTCTGCAGTGTCTGGTAAGGTAGCCACTAGTCCCTAATGTTGACTTTCTCTACTCACTTGATATTTCTTTTTTTATATATTTATTTATTAGCAAGGGGGGAGGCAGATAGAGAGAGGGGCTGGGAGAACGGGCATGCCAGGGCCTCCAGCCACTGGAAACAGACTCCAGACACAAACGCCACCTTGTGCATCTGGCTTACGTGGATACTGAGGAATCTACCTGGGTCCTTTGGTTTCGCAGGCAAGCACCTTAACTGCTAAGCCATCTCTCCATCCCCGATATTTCTAATCATCACTTGACTGATATCAGAATATATAATTCAAGGCTATTTATTTTTACTTGCAGACCTTTTCCTATATATTTAAAACTGAGCAGCTTCTTGGTTTTAGTAATTAAGGTTTGCCTATATAATAAAGGGTTTGGATTTGTTCTTTTTTTTTTTCTTTCTTTCTTTCTTTCTTTCTTTCTCTCTTTCTTTCTCTCTTTGTTTTGTTTTGTTGTTGTTGTTGAGAGAGAGAAAAAGAGAGAGAGAGAGAAGTGGTATGCCAGGGCCTCAGCCTCTGCAACCCAACTCCAGACACATGTGCCACCATTGGGCATGTATGACTTTGCACTTGCACATCTGGCTTAAGTGGGATCTGGAGAGTCAAACCTAGGTCCTTAGGCTTCACAGGCAAGGCCCTTAACCGCTAAGCCATCTCTTCAGCCCCAGTTTTTCTTTTTTAAAAAATGTATTTATTTATTTTTTGAGAGAGAGAGATAGAATGGGCATACCAGGGTCTCTAGCCACTACAAACTCCAGACACATGTGCCACCTTGTGCTTCTGGATTTATGTGGGTACTAGGGAATTGAACCTGGGTCCTTAAGCTTTTCAGGCAAGCACCTTAACCACTAAACCATCTTTCCAGCCCTATAACATAGTGTTTGAACTAAGATATAGAATATAATGAGGTAGCTTGCATGTTTAGTATATAGTGCTGGTAATTATATATTCAGTGTTTTGAAGTATTACATTAAGGCTAGTATAGTAATATTCTGAAGTTTCCTAATTTCACTCCACTAGACAGGTGTATTAATAATTCCTTTTATTTTTCAGATTGCAAATAGAAGAATCATCCAAACCTGTAAGGCTATCACAACAACTGGACAAAGTTGTAACAACCAATTACAAGCCAGTTGCTAACCATCAGTACAATGTAAGTCTTCTGCATGTCACTCATCATCCAGAGCTCCCTCTATTCTTTCAGCATTAGATTCTCCAGTTTTGAAAGGGCCTTACCATCAGGTGCTTGAGTACATGATCCGTACTTAGTAAGGACTGTGCCAGGCACAGAAAAGGTGCTTGTTCTTTATGATGCATTATAGATGAGAAGGGAACCACTATCCAAACTCTCTCTCTATTTACTGCAAAAAAACACCAGATGCTTGGGCCACTTTTTGGTCTGGCTTACATGAATGGGTTGGGAATTAAACCTGGGTCAGGAAGCTTTGCATGCTAGGCCTTTTAACTGCTGAGCCATCTTCCCAAGCCCCTTGATCAAGTTTTAGAGAGAAATAAAACTCTTCCATTCTCAATGTCTCTGATACCTATGTATGGAATAAATATTAATTTCTCTACTTTAGATTTTCTATACACGTGTAATTTACCATACCAGTGTTTTTTTTCTTTTCTTTTTTTATTTTAGAGAGATGGTGTGCCAGTGCCTCAGCCACTGTATTCGAACTCCAGGTGCTTGTGCCACCTAGTGGACCTGTGCAACCTTGCACTTGCCTCATCTTTGGGCATCTGGCTAACATGGGAGCTGGAGAGAGATGGAACATGGATCCTTAGGCTTCACACGCAAGCACCTTAACCGCTAAGCCATCTCTCCAGCCCACCAGACCAGTTTTTAATATGTTGACAGGAAATTTAAAGATTTTTTTTTAATCTAAGAATTTTCAAGGTCCTGGAACAATAGTAGCTCGTTTATTAAGAAGATCCTTTTGCCTCATTTTTCTTTCACGGACATTTTTAGATGCTGCCTATATAGGTTTTAAGCCTTTTTTTAGGTATATTTTATGTAACCCACATTCAATGTACAATAAATAAAATACACATAAATTGCCTTCATATTATACACTAGCATATATGCCACTTACCATTGTGAGTGCTTCATAAATGATGGCTTGTCATGTCATTCACACCATTTATAGTAACTACCCCTGTCATCCCCATCTTACTCATGAGCCCACTGAGACTCATAGGGAATGGGTCACACAGCCAATAACTGACCAGTCCAGGCAGTCTGGGTTGGGATTCAAATTTCAAAATTCAAATTCTTTTCTTTTTTTCTCTTTTTTTTTTTTTAGTATGACTTTATGTTATTTATTTATTTGGGAGAGAGAGAAAGAAGCAGATAGAATGAACATGCCAGGGCCTCTAGCCAATGCAAACAAACTCTAGACACATGCACCACCTTGTGTATCCAGCTTTATGTGGGCACTGGGGAATTGAACTTCAGTCTTGAGTTTCACAGGCAAGTGCCTTAACCACTGAGCCATCTCTGCAGCCCCTTTTTATTTAATTATTTGAGAGAGAGAGAGAGAATGAGAATTAGCCTACCAGGGTTTAACTGCTGAGCCATCTCTCAACCCAGCATCCCAATTTTTAAGTACTGTGTGTGGTGCCACAATCATTAACAGTACTTGAAAGGATAAGGGTTTTGGAAGTTCTGAAATGGAAGGAAAATGTTATCAGTTCCTGAAATTTAAATCAAGTAACAATTAATAGATGAACCTTTGTGTCCTATGTTGTTGATTCATTGTCTGTTGATCCAAGTTCGGGAAGAAATAAATTAAACATCTTAAGTCTGCAGAGTTAGTGACAAAGAATACTATCTGCCAAACCACTCTTATGGTATTTAAGTTTCTTGTGGTTATTGTTTTTTTCAAAAAATTTTCAAAATTATTTTCAAGGAGAAAGAGGGATTCAGAGGGGGTGAGAATGGGCACATACCTCTAGCCACTGCAAACAAACTCCAGATGCAGGCATCACCTTGTGCACCTGGCTTCTCGTGAGTTCTGGGGGATAAAACCCAAGTCATTAGGCTTTGCAGGCAAGTGCCTTAATTGCTGAGCCATCTACCCTGCCCCTTTTGTGATTATTTTATATGAGAGAGCAAATGCCTCCCAGGTTAAATAAGCATCTTCAGTGAGCAGAAAGCTGCTATTTAAGAAGCCAACTGTGAGCCGAAGGACACCTGAGCCTTCAAAAGTGGCCACCCTGATTGGATTGAAAGGAGTCAAGCCTATTTCAGCCTCATAGCCCCTGATCATACTTGAGGGGAAAGTAAACTAAAGAAGAAGACCACAAAAGTAAGTGGAGACAGCAGGGTTTGATCCAAGAGGCATTTTTCTGTTGCCTGCCAATTGAGACAAGTAGATAAAAGTCACTGTCTTTGTCCTCTTCTATTCTAGTGTTTTCTGCTGTTAAAAGGGAATGCAACCATGGGTTGTCAGAATTCAATACATTCTAAGAAATGCATCAGTGGACCATTTTATTATATCAGCATCACAGAGTATACTTGCACAAACCTACACGTTAATAGCCTACTGCATTCCATGCAGTATTGTATGTTGTTCTGTGTATATATATTGTATGTATAATGTAGACCAGTCTGTTGTTGACTGAAATACCATGGTAGAGTGGCTCCTCATCCATCTTCATGGGGCTAAGTACAAATAGAGAAGTAAAATGTACAGGATTCAGTTGTCTTCGCCCTTCTTTGGCTCGTTTCTTTTTCTTCTCTTATGGACCACACTTCAGTATTCAGTTCCTACTCGTACAGATTTTAATCAAGTAAGGCCAAGACACCTCACACTGTGCTGTAGGATATAAGAGAAGCTTTCTGGAGGGATTTGAGGTTTGTTTTGTTTTGTTTTTGTCAAAATCACCATAAAACAATATATCCCTTTGGCCAACAATCATATCTGAAATTTATCACAACAAGACAAGTGCCCAAGGTGTATGTATATATCTTGGAGAGAGAAGTGGTTCTCTCTTGTTTACCGTAGGGAAAAAAATGGAAATTATTTCCCCAACTGGGAATTGGTTAAATATTTTAAGCCATTATATTTGAATGGTAGGTTCTAAAATGATTTTTATCTGTTCTCTTCTTTATAAAATCCTTTTGAGTTGAAATTGTCACAGTGAATGTATATTGTCTATACTTTTTAAAAAGATAGGCAAAGCTGGCACATTGGTAGTGGCACTGCTTAGACTTCTGCCTGGTTCATTTTATTAGTGAGATTGGCACTTGACCTGACATATAGAAGATGATTCCAAATGTATATATTCAATATGTTTAAACATTATATTATTTTTACTACTAAAATAAATGCAAAGGCATCGTTTTTTAAAAATACACATTTTTTTGTTTGCACATGTGTGAGCATATATGGGTATGCTAGGGCTCTTGCCACTACAAAACAAGCACCAGATGCTTATGCTACTTTTTCCATCCAGCTTATATGGGTGACCTGGGAATTAGACCCAGTGGGCAGGCTTTGCAAGCAAGTGCCTTTATCCACTGAACCATCTTTTCAGCCCCACAAACATATCATATTCTGAACTCCTAATTAAGTTTTATTTATTTATTTGAGAGAGAAATAGTCAAAGACAGAGAGAATGGACATGCCAGGGCCTCCAGCCACTGCAAACGAACTCCAGATGCATGTGCCACCTTGTATATCTGGCTTATGTGGGTCCTGGGGAATCGAACCTGGGTCCTTTGGCTTTGTGGGCAAGTAAGTGCCTTAACTGCTAAGCCATTTGTCCAGCCTGTCAACAACTTTTTAACATTAAGTGACAGTTTAAGCCCCATACCACTGTTACAGTTGTCATAGTATAAATGGGTCATCAGTGTAATGAGTTGTATAATAATCTTTGATTAAGGTTTTGTTTATATATAAACAAAGATAGTAATCTGTTATACTGTATTTGAATGTTTCTCTGAGGACATACTAAAATGAGTGGGGGAGCCTGCAAGCTTTAAAAGCCCACATTCAGGGCTGGGCAGATGGCTTAGTGGTTAAGGCACTTGCCTATGAAGCCTAAGGACCCATGTTCTACTCTCCAGATCCCACATAAGCCAGACGCACAAAGGTGAGGCAAGTGCAAGGTCTCACATGCCCATTAGGTGGTACAAGCATCTGGCACTTGATTGCAGTTGCTGAGGCCCTGGCGTACCAATTCTCTCTCACGCGCACGTGTGCTCTCTCTAAAATTAAAAACTAGGGCTGGAGAGATGGCTTAGCGGTTAAGGTGCATGCCTGCAAAGCCTAAGGACCCAGGTTCAATTGTCCAAGTCCCACATAAACCAGGTGCACATGGTAGGGCATGTATCTGGAGTTCGTTTGCAGTAGCTAGAGGACCTGGGGCACCCATTCTCTCTCTCTCTCTCTCTCTCTCTCTCTCTCTCTCTCTCTCCCCCACCCCTCTTTTTCTCTCTCAAATAAATAAATAAAATACATTTAAAATTAAAAACTGGGCTGGAGAGATGGCTTAGTGGTTAAGGTGCCTGCCTGCTAAGCCTAAGAACGCTGGTTCCAATCTCCAGGTCTCACGTTTAGCCAGATGCAAAGTGACGCAATGCCACACTTGCCCACAAGGGGGTGCACACATCTGGATTTCATTCGCAGCAGCTGAGAGGCTGCTGGCGCTCCCATTCTCTATCTGTCTTCCTCTCCCTCTCTCTCTGTGTCTCTCTCCAAAGAAAAAAAAACAGGAAGAGGGAGAGAAATGGTTTAACTCAAGGAGAGAAAGGGTGCAGCATTGCATTGCGTTTGTATTATAAATACCATACTCCTACTTTTGGGGGAAAGGGAGGGGGTTGAGACACTTTTTTTTTTTAAGGTAAGGTCTCCCTCTAGCCAGGCTGACCTGGAATTCACTATGTAGTTGCAGGGTGGCCTCAGATTTACAGCAGTCCTCCTACCTGTGCCTCCCAAGTGCTGGGATTGAAGGTGTACGCTACAACACCCAGCTGAGACACTATTTTTTCCCCCAGTGTTGAAGATTGAAAGCAGGGCGTTTCCCATGCTGGACAAAGTGCTCTACCATTGAGCAATTGCCACCACCACCACCCCTTCAAGCCCTAATCCTACTTTGATCAGAAAAAAAAAAAAAAACTTGTTGGCCTCCTATCTCTGCCTCCTGAGTGTTGAGATTAAAGGTGTGTGCAACCACACCTGGCAGCTAGTTAGACATTGTTAGCAAGAGTAAAAGTGGTACACTGAAAGTTCTTGAGGGTGCCCTCACATATTTCTTTCAACTTCTTAGGTTTGGTACTGAATACAGATTTATAGGTCATAGTATCTATTATTAACTAATAAAGCAAGTAGGCAAGAAAATGTGAAAACAGACATGTCTCTTGCTTCTAAAGTGATCTCTTTATCCATCACTCCAGGAAGTAGAAACAGTGATATAGGGATCAAATCTGACAACAACTTTGGCTCTTGTAAAACAGAAACAATCGATATCAAATATGGCTTATCATCCCATCTTTAATGATGACTCAGTTGTGCCTGTCTTGGGGATTGAAACAACTTCAGATATTTCAAGCAAAAAAAGCTTCGTGTAGGAAATTGATCATAAATCATTTATGAATTTGAAATGGGAGGACCAGCAGGAAGCTGCTGGGAAAATCTTCCTCCTACTTTTATTCTCCCATTGGCAGAATGGTATCCAGAAGCCTGTTAGCAGGGGAATCTTAGAAATGGAGTTGACATTGTGGTGAAAATAACTGACTCATTGGTTCTTGACCTTTGTGGATATATGCTTTACGACAATATTAGCTGTTACCAGTATAAAGCTGTCTGAATTTCTCATACTTTTGAAAACTAAACATTCAGAATATGATGACAGGTCATTGCATTTTGAAAACAAAGTGTTTTGTAATTTCAGCAAATTAAAATTTATCTTTAGAATAATGTAAACATTTATTTCAACTCTTAAATTTTTGTATTTTGTGTAGAACTTATAATACCCATAAATATATAGAATATTTTTATAATTTACAAGATATATAGTTCATGCTTTAAATTTTTTGCTGGTTAATTGAAAAAGTATAATTAGCTAATGTGTAAGATTCCTACCAACTTCCTCCATTTCTGAATCATCTCTGAATCTATGTGTTGTCATCTGCCTGTGTGAATTTCACATGTATAACATGACCTCTAAAGCCTCTCTCATAAGAAATGGTGTCCTCTGCTGTCTATAGTGGTTTTCAATGTGGTTTGTGTACTAGAATCACCAAGAAGTTTTTAAAAGAGATTATCTCAATTGATTAATTGTGGAAGTCAATTTATATAAGGTTTTTTGCCCCCCTGGGTAATTCTAGTATGCAGTGACTGAAACAAAGAGACAAACTTTTTATGGTTGTGTGCCATCAGTTAAGGAGGGGGTGAAGTTCTGCAGTGGTTCTAGGAAGAAACCAAGAAACCCCTGTCTTCCAAACTGGAGATACATTATCTTTGTTACCATTGCTACCCCCTTGCTCCTGAGTTTAAAAAAAGGATTATTCCCTATAATTCTCTTCAGAAACTGATAAGAGAAATAAGAAAAGCTAGAAAATCATCACTGAAATAATAGGATTATTACATTACAATCTTCAGAGGACACCCACCCATAGGAACTAGAGAGAAAAATTTTTTTTCTATATGCTATGTTTCCTTCAGTATGGCAATCATGATGAATGGCTAAGGCTGAGGCTAAGGCTGAGGAAATGGCTCAGTAGTTAAAGGTATGTGTTTTCAAAGCCTGCTGGCCCAGGTTTGATTTCCCAGAACCATGTAAAGTCAGATGCAAAAAGTGGTACCTGTGTCTTGAGTTTGTTTGCAACTTCAAGAGGCCCTGGTATACCCATATTCATTCATTCTCTCTCCCCTTCTCTTTCTCTTTTTCTCTCTCTCTTTCTATCTCTCTCTCTCTCTCTTCACAAATAAATAAAAATAATGGATGCCTGTAAGATTGTATCAGCGATATTTACCTACCAGTGCATATAGTATAAAACTACCACATGCTTTGTCCACTTGAGTTTACCCACCAAGGACTGACCAGTTCTGAAGAATTCATTTCTTCCGAAGAAATGATGACACACTAGGCAGAAATAGAAGCATTGGTAGAAGAGAGGGGAAGTAATCTTTCACAAGGATTTAAAATACAAAACCGTGATAGTCACAGCTGTCAGGATCACTTCATGAGTTAGAATAAACCCTTCACAAAGGCTGTCTTGACAAAGCAGTCAGAGTATTTCTGCAAACAACAGTCTAGAAATTTACAGACATCTGAATTGTAATATTTTAATTGGCAGTGGGTGGCATTTATAATTTTAGTCAGTGATTAAAGTTTTAGTAATGATGATTGAATATTTCTATACCACATCCACAATGGATTTTCAACATTTGGTTGCATTTTAGTCTTGAATATTTTTTTCTTGAGAAAGTAAAATTAATTGTATGTCATAGCTTTTTTGAATTATGAAAATTACTAGGGAGGCAGGGGTAGTGCGAGGCCAGCCTAAGACTACATAGTGAATTTCAGGTCTGCCTGGACTAAACTAAGACCCTACCTTGAAAGAAATACATATATAATTAGATGCAGTTGGTCATATTCAGGCCATAGACAAAAAGTTATAATTAGAGACTAAGTTTAAAATGCTTTCTGAAAAGCCAGGCGTGGTGCACGCCTTTAATCCCAGCACTCGGGAGCACAGGTAGGAGGATTGCCATGAGTTCGAGGCCACCCTGAGACTACAGAGTGAATTCCAGGTCAACCTGGGCTAGAGTGAGAACCTACCTCGAAAAAAAATATCTTTTCTACAGAAAAGTTATCCATATTATAGGATCTAGGACAATAAATAGATGCTATATTTTTCTTGTTATTTTATATAAATGTAGGGTTAAATTTCTTATGCTTACATGGTTTTTAAAAAGTAGTATTTCCATTTCTGTCATTGTTTTCAGTTTATATGTCTGGGTTTTCAGATTACACTTATTAAAATTTTACTTGGGTGGGAATGTTGTGAGACAGTCTCACGTAGCTGCGGCTGGCCTGAAGCTTCTACTCCTCCTGCTTCTATCTTCCAAGTGCTGGTATTGCAGACATGTACCACAACTTTTAGAGTTTCTGTTTAAATAACAGTAAGAGTTAGACTACATTGCCCCTGGGAGTTTATTTATTTGTTATTGATTCATTATTTTCAGACAGGAAATCTAGCCCCGGCTGACTTCCGCTCCCTGAGATAACCTTGAACTTCTCTTGCTTCCATCTCCTGAATGCTGGGTTTACAGGCATGTGCCGCTATGCCCAATGTATGTTCCCCCTTAATTTTAAAGGAGAAATGCACCACCATTCACTGTGATCAGTATATTTGAAGTGGGAACATATAAACAAAGAACTAAGGGGTTTGTATGTAGAATTTGGTAGTTTTCTTAGTACTTGTTAGCATTGGCTAATCAAAATTTAATTTGACATTTATTTTTTAGTTATTTATTTGGGAGAGAAAGGGGAAAGAGAGAGAGAAAGGAAGAGAATGGGTGTGGCAGTGCATCTAGCCACTGCAAACTACAGACACATGTGCCACCTTGTGCATCTGGCTTATATGCATCCTAGAGAATAGAACCTGGGTCCTTTGGCTTTGCAGGCAAGCACCTTAACCACTAAGCCATCTCTCCAGCCCCTAATTTGACTTTTAATTTTACCTGTAATATTGATTTGAAATTTTCTTACCAGGCAGGGTAGCTAGTACATACCTTTAATCTCAGTACTTGGGAGGCCACATAGACCTGCACAATTTTTATGAGCACCAGTGGAAGGATTTTTAGGATACAAGTAACAGATTGACCCCCCCCCCCAAGGCTTCCATGATACCACTCCACTTTCAACTTCGGGGCTTGGGTTTGCAGGTTTTGTTGTGCGGTGTATATGCTTTACTTCTTTCTGCCCTTATGATCATTCTCTTCTTTCTGTACTTTCTTTGGTCTTAGAGAACATGTGTATTTTTCTAAATCCTTTATGGCTGTACATAGTGTTTTTTTTTATGCTATTTACACACACATACATACCACACACAAAAAAAATCCTTTTCTTATTTTATTGTTTTGTCCTGAGGCAAGCATTCTACCACTGAACTCTATCCCCAGCCCTGCTTTCAGTATTTATTTTGAGCTTAGGCCTCACTAAGTTGACTAGTCTGACCTTGAACATACTCTGTTACCCAGGCAGGCCTTGAACTTTCTTTTTTGTTTGTTTTGTTTTTTGAGGAAGGGTTTCACTCGAGCTTAGGCTGACCTGAAATTTACTATGTAGTCTCAGGGTGGCCTGGAATTTATGGCAATCCTCCTGCTTCTGCCTCCCAAATGCTGGGACTAAAAGCATGCGCCACCACGCCCAGCAGGCCTGGAACTTTTAATCTTCATGCCTCACTTCTATCTTGAGTAGCCCCAATAGCCCTGGATCATGTAAGAAATCTGAAAACTGGGTGGATTTCACTGCTTACAAGGAATAGGTCTGTGTCACACTTATGTGTTTTTGGTTTTTTTTTTTCAGCATTGTGATCTTCTACTAGGTACTTAATTTGATGAAGAAATAAATAGATCTGGAATTTTACTCTGAAGGCATACTTGGGAAAATTAGATAATAAAGTTGGTCCTTTATGCTTTTTCTGAATCCTAAGTTTACTTACTTGTAAGACAGATAATGTCAAAATTGCCTTTAGACTCTACATTGTAAGCTTCTGGTGATGTGTAAGATAAATTCTGTTTTTTGGTAAGGCCTATTGTTAAAAGGAGAGAGCACATAAGCCTAAGTGCATGAAGCTGAAATTTATGCAGTATTTTAATTGTTCATTTTGAAGTGTTTAGTTGTTTTGGAGGTTAGTCTAGATGACATTGATCCCAGCTGAGGCGCAGGAACTTGTTCTCTGGTGCCTGCTCCCATGTCTTAGAGGCCAGCAGCTGCTGCAGCTCCAGCACACTCCTATGCTTTATAAAAATGAAGTGTTGCTTTAAAAAATAATGATAATTTGGTCTGGAAAGATGGCCTAGCAGTTAAGGCACTTGCCTGTGAAGCCAAAGGATACAGGTTCAATTCTCCAGGTCCCATGTAAACCAGATGTACCAGGTGGCGCATGTGTCTGTAGTTCGTTTGCAGTGGCTAAAGGCCCTGGCACATCCATTCTCATTCTTTCTCTCTCCCCCTCTTTCTGTCTCTAATAAATAAATAACAATAATAATAATTTAAGTTTAACCTATTGAGGGAATTTAATAGAAGTTGCATATTTTCAATTCAAAGAATTTCTACCAGTGAGTAGTCCCAGTATAATAATAGTGGGAGAGCTGTTACTTCCTGTTCTGGTTTGCATGAAGGCACAGAATACTGTGGGATATACAAAACATAAGATCTTTGGGCTGGAAAGCTGGCTTAGCAGTTAAGGTGCTTGCCGACAAAGCCAAAGTACCTAGGTTCAATTCCCCAGTGCCCACATAAAGCCAGATGCACAAGGTGGTACATGCATCTAGGGTTCATTTGCAGTGGCTAGAGGCCCTGGCACACCCATTCACTCCCTTTTTTGCTCTCTCTCTCTCAAATAAATAAAAAAATAAAATATTTTTTAAGAACATATAGAATCCATGCCGGGTGTGGTGGTGCACGCCTTTAGGCCCAGCACTTGGGAGGCAGAGGTAAGGAGGATTGCCGAGAGTTCAAGGCCACCCTGAGAATACAGAGTAAATTCCAGGTCTGTCTGATCTAGAGCGAGACCCTACTTTGCAAAACCAAAGAAAAGTAAACAGAATCCTTGAATCATGTTTATACTTGGATAAGGAAGTATTGTACTTTTTAATGTTTATGCTAAAACTAAAAATTTATTTTACAGGAGAATTTAGACAGCACATGGTATTGTAAGATAAATGAAGGTTTGATGTGGGCTGGAGAGATGGCTTAGCGGTTAAGATGTATGTCTGCGAAGCCTAAGGACCCCGGTTTGATTCTCCAGGTCCCATATAAGCGAGAGGCACATGGTGGCACTTGCATCTGGAGTTTGTTTGCAGTGGCTAGAGGCCCTGGTGCACCCATTCCCACTCACTATCTCTGTCTCCCTCTCTCTGTCTCTAATAAATAAATAAAATAAAATCTTAAAAAAATGGTTTGATGCCATCTGAGTGTATATTTATTGTTTCTGTTGTTAAACCTACTTTGCTCTGTAGAAGAAGAAACACGCGGAAGAGGTAGCCCGTGATCAGGATAGGAAAGGGCTTCCTGATACTGTACATGTCTTCTTTCTTTCTCCCTCCCTCCCTCCTCTCCCTCCCTCCCTCTCTTTCTAATACAAGTGTTTCCCAAACTTCTCACTTCCTAAAGAACCTGTCCTGTGATATCCCTGCACTCAAGGACTCCACATTTTACCAAACTCAGTTTATTATATAAACTATCTTATTGTAGTTCTGTTAACAGAGTTTCTGATCAACACAAGCTAACCAGGAAGGAGTGGGTGTATTATATAAAACTTCAGAAAAGACTGAAAGTGATCTACAGAGGGCTGGAGAGATGACTCAGCAGCTTAAGGTGCTTGCTTGCAAAGTCTGACAGCCCATGTTCAATTCCCCAGTATCCATATAAAGCAGACATACAAAGCAGTGCATGCAGCAAGAGGTCCTAGTGTGCCCGTTCTCTCTCTTCCCCCACTCTCTGTCATAAAGTAAATGTCTGTCTTAAAAGAAGAAAGAAAGGGGTCTTCAGATCAGCATCTTTGAAGGTGGCTATTCTAAAGGCAGTAAGGACCCCTGTTCAGAGGCCCAGTGCCTCAGAACTTGAAGTGTAGATCTCACATGACCAAAGCAAGTATTTGTGTTTCAGAATGAGTATATTGAATGGACACTTCTTTCTTTTACTTTTTGCAAACAGATTGAATATGAAAGGAAAAAGAAAGAAGACGGAAAGCGAGCTCGGGCAGACAAGCAACATGTTCTAGATATGCTCTTTTCAGCCTTTGAGAAACATCAATATTATAATCTGAAGGACTTGGTGGACATCACAAAACAGCCTGTGGTATGTATGTGCTCATATTGACCTTTAAATATGCCCTACTTCATTAATGTCATTACTAAGAAGTGTATTCTTCATTTGTGAATAAGACAAAGAAAGTGTGCCATAATACAGCCCCTTTTTAACATTAGCGTCATTATTTTAGATTTAAGGTGCATTGAATATCAGCAATATCATATGAAGAAAAAGAATTAGCTTTTTGATTTTCTTTTGTTAAATTTTTAAAAATATTTTTATTTGTAGACGCACAGAGAGAGAGAGAGGGAGGGAGAGAATGGGTACTCCAGGGCCTCTATCTCCTGCAAACTCCAGTTGCATGTGGCACTTCATGCATCTGGCTTTACATGGGTACTGGGGACCCCTTGTGCATCTGGAGTTCATTTGCAGTGGCTGGAGGCCCTGGCGTGCCCATTTGCTCTTTCTCTCTGCCTCTTCCTCTCTCTCTCAAATAAATAAATAAATAAGGGCCTGGAGAGATAGCTTAGTAGTTAAGGTCTTTGCATGCAAAGCCAAAGGATCCCAGTTCAATTCTCCAGGACCCACATAAGCCAGATGCACAAGGAGGCACATGCATCTGGAGTTCATTTGCAGTGGCTGGAGGCCCTGGTACACCCATTCTCTCTCTCTTCTCTCTCTGCCTCTTTCTCTGTCAAATAAATAAATAAATTATATTTTAAAATAAATAAATAAAATATCTTTTAAAAAAAGTGTGCACCACAATGCCTGGCTAATAATTTCTATATGAAGCTTAGTGAGTCTCTTGTAACAGAGCTTCTTGCCATAGAGTAGCCATAATGCCCTTCTGAAGCACCTCACTCCTAGCTACCCCTCAGTGGAAACTGGTCCTCATTATTCCACTAAAAGGGTCAGGAAAGGTTCTTACTGATCTGGTAGGGGTTATGTGCCCTTTTCTGGACCAAGCAAGTGGGAAGCCAGGAGTGCTCCGGCCAGTCCAGGCCATTGCCTCGCCCTCTCTACACTGTCTGGAGCATAGTTTTGACCTAATCAGTAGTAATCATTTCTATAGCTACCTCAAGTTTAATGTGTTCAAAGCAGAACTCTTGATTTTCACACCACATCAAAAACTCACCCAGACTCCCCATCTCAGTGACACCTGAAATGTATGACAAATTATGACATATAGCTTTCTTAAAAGTGAAAGGTAACATGCAGACCCAGTGAGGGCCGGTTGTACTGACTTCAGCCTAGGGATGTCTTTCATCACATTGCCTGACGTTTATTCAGACACCTTTTTAACATGGGGAAGAGGGAATGGTTTTCTCAATGGTTTTCTGCCTTGTATGTTACTGAGTCATCATGAATCATAGTCAGTAGTGTAGGAAATAGGACTAGAGCCTTGTCTTTGCTCATTCAGGTCCTAATCCCAAAGGAAAGTAGACATTTTTAATGTTTGTAGCTCTTTCCCAAATTCACTACCTAATATCTGCTGCCTTTACAATGTTGTTTTTTTATGAAATAAATCTTCTTTTTTCTATTTTATTATTTATTTGTAAGCTGAGAGAAAGGGCCTCTTGGCACTGCAGACCAAATCCAGACTTATGTGCCACTTTGTGCATCTGGGTTTATGTGGGTACTGGGGAATCGAACCCAGGACATCAGGGACCAAGTAAGCACCTGTAACTACTGAGCCATCTCCCTTTTTTAACTTGTTTTATTTTATTATTTTTTTCAAGGTAGGGTCTTGCTATAGCCCACACTGACCTGGAACTCATTTAATCCCAGCACTCAGGAGGCAGAGGTAGGAGGATCGCCATGAGTTCAAGGCCACCCTGAGACTACATAGTTAATTCCAGGTCAGCCTAGGCCAGAGTAAGACCCTACCTCGGAAAAAAAAAGAGAGAGATTTTGAATGGTAGTACTGAAACTAAAAAGACAACAGTTCCTACTAAAACATACTAATTAGTAAGATCCTCTTTGAAAACTAATTATTTCTGACTTATGAAGCAGTCCTAATTACAAATTTTAAAATATGAAATGTCACATTAAAATAAAGTAACTGTTGAATATAAGTAGGTAAATTTAATAGAAGGTTTTTCTCAGGGTCTCATGTTACCCACCAATTTGTTATAGAACTGTAACATTTTCCCCTTTAGGTTCTTTTTTTTTTTTTTAGGTAGTGTCTCACTCTAGCCCAGGCTGAACTGGAATTCACTATGGAGTCTCAGGGTGGCCTTGAACTCATGGCGATCCTCCTACCTCTGCTGGGATCAAAGGCATGCGCCACCAGGCCCAGTTTACGTTCTTTTTTTAAAAAAATCTGTTTATTTATTTGTGTGTGTGACAGAGAGAAAGAGAGAGAACAGCAGATGCTTATACAACTTTTTGCATTCTACTTATGCAGGTGACTTAGGAATTAAATCTGGCCAACAGAATATGCAAGCAAATGCCTTTAACCACTGAACCCATCTTCTCCTTTTTTTTTTTTTTTTTTTTTTTTTTTTTTTGGTTTTTTGAGGTAGGGTCTCACTCTAGCCCAGGCTGACCTGGAATTCACTATGTAGTTTCAGGGTGACGTTGAACTCACAGTGATCCTCCTACCTCTGCCTCCAGAGTGCTGATTAAAGGCATGCACCACCATGCCTGGCTCTCGTTAATTTTTTAAATGATTTGTTTTAGCCTGTTGAAGTTCCCCTTCTCTCCCTACTGAGGATTGGACCTAGGGCCTCACTCGTTTGCCTGCAGATACTCTCCCATTGAGCTATATCTCCAGCCCTAAATGACCCAAGCTGGTCTAGAACTGGTGGTGTAACTCAGGCAGGCCTTGATCTTGCGTTCCTCTTCCCTGAGTTTCCTTTTCACTAGGCTTTCAAGCCTGTAGCAAACCCGGCATCTCATGTCATTGCCGAATGAGGTAAAATTTCAGGTGAATTTATGAACATGCCCAGTTAACCTGAGGTTTCTAAATGATATTACATAAATTAAAAACAGATATGCCAGGCTGGAGAGATGGCTTAGTGGATAAGGTGCCTCCCTCCTACGCCTAAGAACGCTGGTTCCAATCTCCAGGTCCCACATTTAGCCAGATGCAAAGTGGCGCAAGGGCGCAATGCCACACTTTCCCACAAGGGGGCGCACGCATCTGGATTTTGTTCACAGCAGCTGAGAGGCTGCTGGCACACCCATCTCTATCTGTCTTCCTCTCCCTCTCTCTCTGTCTCTCTCCAAAAAAAAAAAGATATGCCAAGAGTGGTGACACATACCTTTAATCCCAGCACTCAGGAGGCTGAGGTAGGAGGAGTGCTGTGAGTTTCAAGTCAGCCTATGCTAGAGTGAGACCTTACTTTAAAAAAACATAAATAAATAAATGATACCTGAGACATACACCAGGTAAACAAAATTATGCATTTATCTGCATACAAAATTTAACAAAACTTTCCATTAAGGTCTGGAGAGATGGCTCAGCAGTTAAAGCACTTAACTGCGAAGCCTAAGGACCTGGGTCTGATTCCCCCATACCTATGTAAAGCCAGATGCACAAGGTAGTGTGTGTGTCTGGAGTTCATTTGCAGTGGTTCTCTCTCTCTTTCATAAATAAATTAAATTTTTTCCATTAAGTTGTAGGCCACAAAATTTATTCCTTTTGTTGTTGTTGTCTTTTGGTTTTTCAGAGTAGGGTCTTACTCTAGCCCAGGCTGACCTGGAATTCACTATGTAGTCTCAGGGTGGCCTCGAACTCACAGCAATCCTCCCATCTCTGCCTCCCTAGTGCTGGAATTAAAGGCATGTGCCACTATGCTCAGCTCAAAATTTATTCATAATATGAAAACTGACATTACCAATAAAAACCTTGTTTCTCGTCCTTTCAGTTCCATTCTATTTTAAGTTATAGAAAAGTTAAAAAAAAAAAATAAATCAAGGGCTGGGGAGATGGCTTAGTGGTTAAGGCATTTGCCTGCAAAGCTAAAGGATCCCAGTTCAATTCTCCTGGACCCACGTAAGCCAGATACACAAGGTGGTACATGCATCTGAAGTCCGTTTTCAGTGGCTAGAGGCCCTGGCACGCCCATTCTCTCTCTCTCTCCCTCTTTCTTTCTGCCTCTTTCTCTCTTTCAAATAAATAAATAAATAAAATATAATAAATAAGTAAATCGAGCTTATCAGATGCCATCTACTGTGGTTTTTTTTTAGTTCTTCAAACCATATAGAAATGATTCCTCTCATAAGAGACTGCATTCCAGAATGCATCACAGGGCTGGAGAGACAGCACTTGCCAGTGAAGCCTAAGGACCCAGGTTCAATTCCTGAGTACCTACATAAGCCAGATGCACAAGGTGGCACATACATCTGAAGTTCATTTGCAGTGGCTAGAGGCTCTGGCACACCCATTCTCTATCTGCCTCTCTCAAATAAACAAGTATTTTTAAAAGAATGCACTGCAGAAAAGGAAGAACATAGAGTTATTTCTAGAATGCCGCAGGACAGATATCTTAATCATGAATAATAATGCAGAACCAGACAGTTTATTTTAAAATATAATTTCAAAATAAAGAGAGTCATCTTACTTATTTAGGGGTGAGCTTCCTTGTGTAACCCAGGCTAGCCTTCAACTTGCCCAGCCTCTCAAGTGCTGGTATTATAGACGTGTACCAGCAGACCTGGCTTCATCTTAATTTATTGTTACTCCCAATTTAAAACTTATTTTGGCACAGAGAGTGCATTTATTGAAATATGAAGGTCACTGGGCTCTGGTATATTCAGGCTTGCAGCCATCGCCACTCTCATTTTAGAACATGTTTATCACCCCCAAAGGACCCTATCCATATCCGTTAGTAGGCACCTCAGCCCCAGGCCCTATACAACCACTAATCTACTTTGTGTCACTATACACTTTCCTGTTCCAGGCATCTTGTATCCATGGAACCGTATGCTGTGTGTCCACTTTCTTTCACTCAGGCACAATAGTCTCATATTTCATTTATGGTTTTCCATGTATCAGTACTCCCGGTTGGTTGGTTGGTTGGTTGAAGACTGGGTCTCACTGTATAGTCAAGGCAGGCCTGGAACTCCTACCTCAGTCTCCCAAGGACTGGGATTCTAGGAATTTGCCATCCACATCGCTACTTCATTCCTTTTTATTGCCAAATGTATTACATTGTGTGTATATACCACATTTTGTTTACATCAGTGAATGAATATTGGCCTTTTTTTGCTTTGGGGCTATTATGAATAAGGCGACTGTGAACATACATTTTCTTTAGAGGCTGGAATTGTTGGGTGGCATGGTAACTCAGACTCCAAATGGTCATTATCTTATTCCTTCTCTGTTTTGTATGATGCCAGGGATCAAACCTAGGACCTTGTGCATGCTAGTTAAACATTTGCCACTGAGCTACATCCTCAGCAATTAATTCCAGTAATTAGATAGCAGAACTTTTGTCTTCCATTGCCCTAAAGTAAACTTCCCTCTCTTTTTCAAATATGTTGAGAGTAAATAATCTTTTTACACTAGGAATTTTAGCTAATGTCATGAAAGCTTTCTGCTGGTAATATTTATACCCAGATGTCTTTTGCTTGCCATTTAATTTTAATATTATTTTCAAATAGAGTACTACTTATGCCAATTGGTATTTTCTTGCATTTTGTACATGCAGACAATACCTCACATGTTATGTGCTAATAATAGAGAGTTGCCATGGTTCTAAGCGTGAGAATTCAGACTTACTCATTTTTCAAAAGAAATGTTAAGCCGGGCATGGTGGCGCATGCCTTTAATCCCAGCACTTGGGAGGCAGAGGTAGGAGGATCGCCATGAGTTTGAGGCCACCCTGAGACTACATAGTGAATTCCAGGTCAGCCTGAGCTAGAGCAAGACCCTACCTTGAAAAACCAAAAAAAAAAAAAAGAAATGTTGTTTTCTTCTTTATTAAGATCTAGATATTGTTATATTTTCCTAGTTAATAATTCAAACATACATAATTTGATGTTTTATTGCCAGTTTGAAACCATTATAGCCCTGTCTGTAATATTCAAAGATTACCATATTCAGTATACAGATAAACTAATACCATTGAGAAGTATGTCTTTTACCAAAGTTAAAAGCTTTTCACACAAAGGAAATAAACTTTGTGTATCTGAAACATTCAAACCTATGAAGTATTTGTGACAGCTAGATGAGGTGTTGCTAGTGATATAATTTTCTAGTACACAAATATTAATGCAATAATTAGTTACGTTTTCAAGATTTGGATTAAATACAAAATAGAATGGGATAGGGTTTACCTGTTCATCTGTCTGCTGCTTATAGTTTTCAAAGAGAGAAATACAACCAGTGGGACCCAGAGAGGAAGATAGGGGACAGGACCTAGTAGGAAAGAAGAAACGAACTTAAACTCCGAGAAGGAAAGAAGGAAACAGATATGGCTCATGTTCCAGAAAAGTCCTCAGCATCATCTTCCCTTAAAGTATTCTTTGGGGATAGCTCCCTACAAAGGTATATGTTATAAATCAAGTTTAGATTTGGTTGATTTATTATTATGTATATTATGCTTATTATTGAAATGCAGATAAATCTTCCATTTTGTTGGCAGAACAGTAGAAAAAAAGATAAAGAGGCCCGGCAGGGGTGGAGGGAGGGAAAGAAGGGGGGAGGAAAGACTAAATAGTAGGCTTCTATGTCCAGGGCTTAAGGGGGAATCAGTAAGTTGAACTGAGGCTGACTTTTTGGTCACCCCAATCTTCTCTTGACCCACCAATGCAAACCAGATCCTAATCCTGAGACCTCCTTAGTCAAATGTGTGCTTTGCTGTACCCTCCACCTAAGCAGTGGTGTGTCCTTCAGACTTACTGTAAATTCTCTGTCGCATGTCCTAAGGAATTTTGTGGCTTAGCATGGAGTTTTCTCAGGTCATGTACTGTGGCATGGTGCGCACACTAATGAAAATCTCCCCCAACCCCACAGGACACGAGTCTCCTTGCTTCTCGAATTCTTGCCTGAAGTACAGATAGACAAAAAATTAAATTGGAAAGTCAATTTTTAAAATATATAAGAAGAATAGAGCTGATTTCTCCCTTTATTCACAGAATTGCTGTTCAGTTGAAATCATCAAATTCTCACTTTCAAAAATAGCATCCAGATGCAGGCAGGGGCGGCAGCCCTTTCAGAGCTCCTGTCGCACCCTGCCCATGTGTCATTACTACTGTACTTACCTGTGTATATGTCATTGTCTCCACTTGAATCATAAACTGAGCTCTGCACAGGAGAAGGTTACATAAGAGTCATTGGCACATTATCAGTGCTGGAGTCCATATCAGAGCAGATACGCAGCTAACAGAGGAAAGTGAGATTAACAGTCAATTGTCAGTCCTGGTAGAACTTTTAGCCTCTCTCCAACATTATTTTCACATTGCAACACAGATTTTAATAACAAATGTCATTAAAGTTCAGGCAGCTCAGTTTCTCAGTCTTATTCCTCAAACTGGGTCACTGCCCAAGCTCTTGAGTCACAGAGTTTATTCCTGGGGACCGCCTTAGTTTTCTCCCTTCATGGTTTCCACCAACTCCCCCACCCACCAGTGCCTTGTCCCCCAAGAATGCCCTGTTAACATCTGTGCTGTATGTGCAGGGAAAACCTGTAATAGGACCATGTGGTTTAGGAGCAGAGTGAAACATGTAAATAAATGGGTAAATTGGTAGGCTAGAACAAGGTCCTCAGTTCACTTTGAGCACAGAAAGAAATGCAACTGAAATAAAGTTTTATAAGAGTATAGTAGAATAAAATAAGGGCCATCATTAAGTATGATCAGTATGAAATATAATTCTGAATATTAGGGGAAATTGATCTAGAAAACTTATTTGGGTCTAATTTAAAAAATAAAAGGTTCAGATTTGAGGGACAGGAGTAAGCATCACAGGGAAGGGGAACTGTATATCAGAAAGAAAAAAGCAAAACCTAGAAGCATTCAGATTCAGAAATGACCTTTGTGGATAAAGGACAGGATCAGACCAAGGCCAGCAGGAAAGGCTGAGCAGAGTCAGGCCTGTAAGGAATTTGGGACTTACCCAGAGGTGAAGACATTAAAACATCTTATTGTTGCCTGTCCATGTCTTCTTCTCTTTGGGAATGTTCTGACCTTGTTTTTCCTTATTATTACCACTTCTCTACTAATGCTTTCTTTTTTAGGTTTTTGAGGTAGGGTCTCTCTCTAGCCCAGGCTGACCTGGAATTCACTATGTACTCTTGGGGTGGCCTTGAACTCACAGCGATCCTCCTACCTCTGCCTCCTGAGTGCTTGCAAAGCTGATTCATTTGGTTAGAGTAAAATGGTCTTTTTGGTTTGAAACAACCTACAAATCTAAGAAGTTTGGAGCCAAGCCCCTGCAGATCTATATCATGGTTAGGCATCATGATTCTTTCTGTTTCGTTACTTGACAGATCAGCAGGCTATGACTGTCTCATCCCCTTCTTACTGCTGCAAGAAAAAGAGTGGCATCTTCATAAGGGAAAGCAATCCCATGCACCACACGAAGGTGGGCTGCTCCTGGGAAGAAACTGAATTTGTACAGCTTAACATTTGGGGCTGAACCTTGATTTAGGCTCCTCATTTTCTTTGTCTGGGTTATAACTTGGGCCATGACTTAAAAAGAGAACTACTCTTCTCTTGGAAAAGCTCCTGGTGTTTGCTCTTGTGTTTTCGGACCATCCACAGTAGTACGACTGTTGGTGCAGCCAGCCTCACAGTAAACCATTCTTTGGAATTTTACAAAGATGTCATATTTGGCACCTAAACTGAGACTCGTTTGTGCCTAGCCCATCATTTTCCATCTCTGAATATAGTTTAATTAGATTAGAAAGTAGTTTATGAACAGTGTCCCATTTTGTCAAATATGATTTGAAGTAGCAGATGGCAGACGTGGATGTCACCTGGATGGCTCAAGCCTTTATGCTTACTCATTCACATGGGTTCTTCAGGGAAGCCAACTATAGAAGGACTGGGAGACAGGCAAGCTGCCTGGGGGAAGTCAGGGTTCAGTGATTCATTGCTGCCGCCTGCTGGGACCTCGGTGCTAGAGGGCATTCCAAGTAACCCATGTGCTTATCAGCTGTTACTTTTCTAGATAACACCCTCCTCCAAGCTGTATGAATTAGGCTGTGTTATTGTAGATCGGTACAAGAAGGCATTGCATTATGTTGGTAACAGGCAATGTCCCACACGGTGTGCTTCAGAGAGCTAAGCTCTGTATCAAGAACTCAAAGATCCTGGAGTTTCAGAGCTGGAAGAATCCTTAAAGCAAATACTGTGGAACTTGAGGATAGTTAATTGGGTTAATTAGGATATGTGTCAATGTGAAGACTCCTCCTGGCATAGTGGAGCATACCTGTAATCCCAGCCCCCAGGAGACAGATTTAGGAGGATTGCAAGTTTAAGGCCAGCCTAGGCAATGTAGTGAGACCCTGTCTCCAAAAAGTAATTGCTTGGAGATGTTGCTTGGTGTTAAAACACTTTCCCAGTATGTACAAGGTCCTAGGATTGATCCCCATACCACCACCAAATACAAATCAAAACAAACAAGAAAACAGAATTAAACACTCTATCTATACTCTCTCTCTTTTTCTCTCTTTTTCTCTCTCATGAAGGCCCGGATCCAAAGTGAGGCTTACTAAAGCTTCACACACAGTTTTGATGCTGGTAGTGTTGCACCACAGGTGGGAAAGGCCCCACCTTCAGGATTATCTGGGCAAGAGTTTCTCAACCATTTATCTAATTAGTCACTAATTTCACTCAATAAATTTATATTTTCCTGCAATGAGATGAGTCATTGTAATACTGCAGCTGGTTCTTTAAAGCAAACTCACAGAAGTTATTGTTGATTGGTTTGTTCTATAAAAAAAGAAAACCACTTATAAACAATTAACCTTGCTTTCTTCTCCAAGAAGGAAGTACTACAGTTTATATTGGCCAGTTTATAGTGGGATGTTTCAGGCCTTGAGTCTTGGAAGCAGAGGCAAGGTTCCATATTACAGTTGATAGAGCTGTCACTTCCATGAAGCTATTAATCATTTGGTAAATGAATTCTCAGGAACATAAAATGCCATAATTTGGGCTTATTCCTGGGAAAGAGCCAAGCAAAACAACCCCTCCCACCCAGTTTCAGCACGTTTCATATCGGTTCTTATTCCTTCCCTGTCTTGATTGCCTTGGCCAGCATACTAATAATAGTAAGTACAGTCAACACCTTTCTTACTGCACGTGGAAAGCTCATGACCTGATATGCCAGCATGAGAACCTACCTTAGATACCTGCCATGTGCTTACTTCATTGAATGTTGTTTTGCCATCCCCAAAACATTGGCCACTTTTTATATGTATTCCTGCTCCCAAAACTACTGGCTCCAGTGTGACAGTGGTCTGAGTCCTTGAGCCACTGAAGTGAAGAGCAGATTGCTGTTGGTGCTCTCTGTCATATACCAGAGATCAGCACCAGTGAGGTGTATGAGGTGTAGTGGATTCCTGTATGCTGATTTGTGAGCGGTCAAGTTGTTGGTGTTCAGGACTTCCAGCCCTGCAATGCAAATAAGCATATGTTTGATGGCTTCTATATTGTGTGTGTAGAATCAAAGACAGTTTATTGAACTTCTCTGTAGGGAAATGTATTGGGTTTTAAGGTTTATGTCCTGCCTTCATAAACTTCATCTGTTGAGGTGTTTTGTTGTTTTTAGGGTTACCTGAAAGAAATCTTGAAAGAAATTGGCATTCAGAATGTGAAAGGAATCCACAAGAACACCTGGGAGCTGAAGCCAGAGTACAGGCATTATCAAGGGGAAGAAAAGAGTGACTGAGCAGACGCTGTCACCGGTGGAACTGCTGAGGGTGGCTCTGAGCAGGCAGCTCCATACGAGAACACTGAACATCCCTGTGAGCACTGGAGTAAAATAACTGGTTCCTGATTACCTCTCAGTAAATTTTTTTAAGTCTATAATTCCATAAAGTTTCTTACATGTTTTTTTAGGAGAAAGGAAAAAATTATTTATAGACTTAACTTTTATTAAATCATATTACTCAGCTCATCATGTGTTGACTGTCCCAGCACTTAGAAGGCTGATGCAGGAAGGCCATGGGTTAGAGGCCAGCCTGGAACACATAACCCTGTCTCAAAGCAGTTAAGGCACTTGCCTATGAAGCCTAAGGGCCCAAGTTCAGTTCTCCAGAACTCATGTAAGCCAGATACACATGGTGGCACATATGCCTGGAGTTTGTTTGCAGTGTTTGTGGCTAGAGGCCCTGGCCCCTGGGGTGCCCATTCTCTCCCTCCACCCCTCCTCTCTCTCTCTCTCTCATAAATAATAAATAAAAGGTTTATTAAAAAAAAAAAAAAAAAGGCCAGGCATGGTGACGCACACCTTTAATCTCAGAGCTCAGGAGGTCAAGGTAGGGGGATCGCCATGAATTCAAGGTCAGACTTTTTATTTTTAAGTACCAACTATTAAAATGTAAGAATAGGAACCCTTTCCTAAATGAAGATTCTCTGTACCTGTGGGGAACTAAGGTACTATAGATGCAAAGTGAAGGGTTTAGCTAAAGACAGAAAGGTTGACTACACAGATCAGAAAAAGGAATACAAAACCCAAGTTCTTTTTCTGAAAGTGAAGAATAAAGTCTTTGTTTCTAAAGGAGTGATCGTGCTTTTCATCCAAACATACATTAATAAAGG
Organism: Orientallactaga sibirica; assembly: GCA_036365145.1. Taxonomy (NCBI): domain Eukaryota; kingdom Metazoa; phylum Chordata; class Mammalia; order Rodentia; family Dipodidae; genus Orientallactaga; species Orientallactaga sibirica. The sequence goes on from JAEOAD010002183.1 coordinate 3,112,378, forward strand.
GGAACTTACAGCTTGTGGTGAAAAGGTAACGTTCATCATTGGCTTATTTTATTTACTCTTGTGATACTGATAAGAGAAGCAGATGAAATCATGGTCAATTAATGCTTTTATGTATATAATTTTAATTTATTTACAAGGAGAAGGATTTGGAATGGGCATACCAGGATCTTTTGCTGCTAAAAGTGAACTCCAGACACATGCACACTTTGTAGATCCAGTTTTACGTGGGTCCTGAGGAATTAAGCCCAGGCCAGCAGACTTTGCAAGCAAGTGTCTTTAGCTGTTGAGCCATCTCTCTAGCCACACAATGCTTTTTTTGTTTCCTTTTAAAATAATCGAAAGTCAAATATCTTTCCAGCTGGGTGTGGTGGTTCACACCTTTTATCCCAGCTCTCAGGATGCCATGAGTTTGAGAATGAGAATAATAATCTTTTCAGAATTTTAGTGTATGTCTCCCTCAGTCAGTTATAAGCGCCCAGAAACTGGCTCTGCCCCTAGCTTTACTGCCTACTCTGTAGGTAAGAGTTGGGTGTTGGGTGTCTGATGGTATTGCCAACTAAATGATGGTAATAGGGCTGCAACAGAGACAGAATGGGTTCATGATAGTTTTTCCTTTTTATTTTTTTTAAATTTATTTTTATTTGAGACAGAGAGAGAGAGAATGGGTGTGCTAGGGCCTCTAGCCACTGCAGATGAACTAAGGACGCACGTGCTACCTTGTGCATCTGTCTTACGTGGCATCCAGAGAATCAAACCTGGGTCCTTAGGTTTCGCAGGCAAGTACCTTAACCACTTCAAAAAAACCATTGCTCCAGCCCTATCTTCCTTTTTAAGTTTTCAAATGAAAGTACTTACTAGCCGGGCGTGGTGGTGCATGCCTTTAATCCCGGCTCTCAGGAGGCAGAGGTAGGAGGATCACTGTGAGTTCAAGGCCAGCCTGAGAATACATAGTGAATTCGGGTCAGCCTGGGCTAAAGTGAGACCCTGCTCAAAAACAAAAAAACAAACAAATATATATATGTTGCATGTACATGATAGAAGATTTCTCTAGAATACAATGTTACATATTAGGAAATTCAAAATCATACTTACAGAAACTTTGGCAAACTAAGCACAATGAAAATTTGCTCAAAATGCTCCTTTTATCACCTGCTTCTGGTTACTTGCAAAGCAAGTAGTAGCAAATGCCAAAAATATAAGAAAATGTGTCAAAGCCAGGAAATAATTATCCATTGTGAGAGAGTCTTTCCTATACTGTGCTTTTTAGTGGCCGGTCACCAGAATTCTGAGGTAGAGAACCACTGTGCTAACAGTATTTTTGCCCTCACACTGTCCAGTACAAGCATGAGGAGGGAGGGTGATCTCATTCCCCACGCCACCTTAGCTGCCTTACCTGTTCACAGTCAGACTGGAACCAGATATGGTCTGTTCCTTGCCCCTGTCCTGGGTTACTGGAAGTGCAGTGACTACAGAGCTGAGAGTTCTGGGACCCTGCCATGTCTTGGCATGCAGCTGATGTCTTCCCCAGAAGCTGCCTTTGATGCTCGATGGCACTGCCCTGAAGCAGACAAGGTGCCTCCTCTCCCTGTGTTTGGACTGGGAGCCTGTGATAGTAGCTTCCTAGGACAAAGCTGGGTCTCACTGAAGCTGTGCTTTGGTATCTTGTCAGCTTCTCTTCGTTGCCTTCCACTGCAGATCGCATTTGCTTTGTCTCAGCATTTGCTGTGCTTGGGGTAGAATAATTATATCATACCATTTCTGGTGACTTTTTTGGTATGTTTTGGTTTGGTTTTTCGAGGTAGTGTCTCACTGTAGCTCATGCTGACCTGGAACTCACTCTGTAGTCCCAGGCTGGTCTTGAACTCACAGAAATCCTCCTACCTCTGCCTCCCAAGTGTTGGGGATGAGTTTTTGAAGTTACTTTCTTAGTATTGAAACATGACTGCCAGTCATGAAGGAGGTGCTCTCTGCCACCCGGGTCCCCTTTTCTTTTCTTTTCTTTTCTTTTCTTTCTTTTTCTTTTCTTTTGTTCAGGACTCCCTTGCTATGATAAACTTGTTTTTGAAAGCCAGACAGTAAGAAGTCCTGAGGCCATAAAGGCACTGTGAGATGTAGAGAAAGAAAACAAGTAAAGGAGATGCCTGGTACTGTGTTACACCAGAGAGGGCAGGAAGGCTGTACTCAGTAGATAGATTGACAGCTCAACCTTGTGCACACGTAGGGCATGTTTGAACTGACAAAATGTATTGCGATCATTTTTGCTGAGCAGTACTAAGACTTAACATTTCATGTTGTCATAGTAACTTCTTAGCCAGGGACTAGGGAAATAGTTCAGTGGATGAAACATGGCCACACAAGTGCGAGGACTAGAGTTTGGATCTCTAATACCCACATAAATGCCAGCTCATCTATAATTCCAGAGCTCAGGAGGCAGAGACGGAGGGTGTCTGAGACAAGCTGGCTAGCTCCACTAGCCTAGTCAGCAAACTGGGTTCAAGTGAGCTACCGTGCCTCAGGAAAATGGAAATAATCAAGGAAGATACATGACATCAACCTCTGGCTTCCACACACTCGTGCACACATAAGCCTGCACAAATGTGTGCACACAGATGTAAATACACACACACACAACATAGTGAATGAAATAAGAGGTTTTGATCCATTGTATTGACAGTACCTCTTAAGGTTTTCAGAAGAGCTACAGCTAATCTCATGTCTGTGAACAGGTTTTCAAAGCTTATTATTGGTACATACTGATAAAATAATAGCAAACACTTTATCTGGCCCTTTCTGTCTCTTACTGTGTAAAATGCTTGAAACTATTTAATCCTTGTAAATAATTGTAAGAGGTAAGTAATGTCCATATTATCCAACCATTTCCTGCCCAATATTTGAGTCCTGGTCTTCCTTTGTGGAAATTCTACCCATAGGGAAAAGTCAGAGTATGCATTTCAGGAGATCTTTCCCTAGCCCTCTCATCCCACCTCCAAATAAGAAAATGGAGTTGATCTATGAAGAGAGTGCTTGTCCTTGGCACCCCTACTTATATCCAGACACCCAGATCCATGCTCATAGGACAAAGGTCAAGAGCCTTTGTAATCCCTCTTCTACTTAAGTAGCCAGTGGAGAGTAGGACTTGAGAATGGGCCCTGAGTGACTTAGCCTTTGTCTTAGTGAAGGCTCCCAGGGCAAGTGAGGGAGGAAGGGTGCTGGGCTCGACCAGAGCTGCTGTCTGCTCAGGTGGTACCCAGCAACACCCACCTGGCTCATCAGCAATTGGCTGTTTGCCTAGCATTCATGGAAGAATCCCAGAGATTGTAAAGTGTTTCTCTTTTTGTGTATTCTAATTGTCTTTTATTTTTATTTATTTTTTATTTATTTATTTATTTATTTATTTATTTATTTTGTGGTAGAGTCTCACTCTAGCCCAGGCTCACCTGGTATAATTTATTATGTAGTCTCAGGGTGGCCTCCAACTCACAGCAATCTTCCTACCTCTGCCTCCCAAGTGCTGGGATTAAAGGCGTGTGCCACCACATCTGGCTCTCTGTTGTCTTTTGAAGAGGGGTTTGTTGTTGTTTGAAAAAGCATCTCACATTATAACCCAAGATGGCCATTAGACTCATTACCATTCTCCTGCCTCAACCTCCTGAGTTCTGGGGTTACAGATATGTGCCGCCCACCTGGCTATTCCGCTTAATGTTAATATTTTAATAATAAAGTGTGAAAGAGGAATTGTTGGTGTCGCAGAGAGTCTCATGTTGCTGGGCTGAATCTCCAGACCAGACACAGTTTGTGGGAGGAAGAAGAAGAGATTTATTGGAAGCTTACAGATCCAGGGGATGTTCCATGATGGCAAAAGAAGCTGGCCTGCTTTCACAGACCCAAGCAGAGAGAAAAACCACCACCAAAAAGTAAGCAAGGGCTGAAGAGATGCTTAGTAATTAAGGTGGTTGCCTGCAAAGCCAAAGGACCCAGGTTTGATTTCCCAGGACCCACATAAGCCAGATGCATAGGGTGGCACATGCATCTGGAGTTCGTTTGTGGTAGCTGAAGGCCCTGGTGTGCCCTTCCCCCACTCCCCTTCACACACACACACACACACACACACACACACACACACTCTTCTTTCTTTCTCCCATCTGTCTACTTCTCTCTCAAATAAATAAAAAAAAAATTTTTAAATAAAGGGGGGTACTGGAGAGATGGCTTAGTGGTTAAGGCACTTGCCTGCAAAGTCAAAGGACTCAGGTTCAATTCCTCAGTACCCACATAAAAAGCTAGATGCACAAAGTAGCACACATGTCATGCCTGGAGTTCATTTGCAATGGCTGGAGACCCATACATGCCCATTCTCTCCTCCTTTCCCCCCACCACTGCCCTCTCAAATAAATAAATAAATAAGTGATTTTTTTTTAAGCAAAAACAAGTTAGACATGGAGGCACACACCTTTAATCCCAGCACTCGGGAGGCAGAGGTAGGAGGATCGCTATGAGTTCGAGGCCACCCTGAGAATACATAGTGAATTCCAGGTCAGCCTGAGCTAGAGTGAGACCCTACCTCGAAAAACAAACAAACAAACAAAAACACTTCAGGAACTCCAGGTAAAGCTCAAGCACTTTGCATGTCTTCATATTGGAATTCCAAATCCACCCCACATCTTAGAGCTGGACCCTAGCATCTGCCCACAGCAACACCTCCTCCAACCAGGCAGCTGGAAATCCAAGAAGCTTTAATGAAACTCTAGGATCTGTTGGGGGACACCTATTCAAAACTACCACAGTTGGTTACTTGTCACCTCACTTTTCCTGGTTTCTCTTTGTACACCCTTTCCTTTGAACAAATTATGCTATCATAGTCCACTAGGATGACACGTCTGATAAGTAGATGCACATACTGATCTCTTGTTGATGATGCTGAAGAGAAAACTTATTAAATTATGGGCACAACATATTTTCAAAACACAAGCCAGGTATGGTAGCACATATCTTTAATCCCAGCACTTGAGAGGCAGAGGCAGGATTGCCTTGAGTTTGAGGCCAGCCTGTGACTATAGAGTAAATTGCAGGGTTAGAGTGAGACCCTACCTTGAAAAACACCAAAATCCCACATGCCTGAGATTTGCATCCAAACTATATATATAAAGATCTCTCAAAACTCAGTAACAAAACAAAATAACTAGTTAAAAAATGTGATTTAGGGCTAGAGGGATGGCTTAGCAGTTAAGGAATTTGCCTGCAAAGCTAAAGGAACCAGGTTCAATTCCCCAGGACCCACATGCCAGACAAGGGGGTGCACGTATCTGGAGTGGTTCGTTTGCAGTGGCTGGAGGCCCTAGCATGCCCATTCTCTCTCTCTCTCTCCCAGATAAATAAATAAAAATAAAAATATTTTTTAAAATGGGATTGCTTAGTGGTTAAAGTGCATGCTTGCAAAGCCTGATGGCCCGGGTTCAATTCCCCAGTACCCATGTAAAGCCAGATGCACAAAGTGACAAATGTGTCTGGAGTTTGTTTGCAGTATCAAGAAGCCCTGGTGCACCCATTCTCATTCTCTCTCTTCCCTTACAAATGAATAAATAAATAATACTTTTTTTAAAAAACAGGCAATAGCCGGGCATGGTGGCGCATGCCTTTAATCCCAGCACTCGAGAGACAGAGGTAGGAGGATCGCCATGAGATCAAGGCCACCCTGAGACTACATAGTGAATTCCAGGTCAGCCTGAGCTAGAGTGAGACCCTACCTCAAAAAACCAAAAGAAGGGGGGGCAATAAAGCCTAGTGTGGCTGGAATGGTGGTACAGACCTTTAATCCCAGCACTCAGGAAGCTGAGGTAGGAGGAACACTAAGTTCGAGTCCAGCCTGAGACTACATAGTGAATTCCAGGTCAGCCTGGGCTAGAGTGAGACCCTACCTTGAAAAACCAAAAATAAATAAATAAAAATTTAAAAAGTAAAGCCAGGTTTGGTGTGGTGGCTCAACCTTTGATCCCAGCCTTTGGGAGGCTAAGGTAGAGGATCACTGATTTCAAGGCCAGCCTGGACTGCAGACTGAGTTCCCGGTCAACCTGGGCTATAGTTGTTGTACTGTGTCTCCAAAAAAGGCACGGGGGCCTGGAGAGATGGCTTAGCAGTTAAGGCACTTGCCTACAAAGCTAAAGGACCCAGGTTTAATGCCCCAAGACCCATGTAAGCCAGATGCACAGGTGGCGCATGCATCTGGAATTCGTTTACAGTGGCTGGTTGCCCTGGAGTGCCCATTCTCTGTGTGTCTCTTCCTCTCTCTCCCTCTCTCTGCCTCTTTTTCTCTCTCTCAAATAAGTAAATAAAAGTAAAAATATTTTTTAATGGCACAGGAAGCGTGGCTGGGGGAAGACAATAAATTTAGACCTACATTTCTTTTCTTGTTTTGTTTTGTTTTGGTTTTTGGAGGTAGGGTCTCACTCTAGCCCAGACTGACCTGGAACTCACTCTGGAGCCCATGGCTATCCTCAAACCAAGAATGATCCTCCAACTTCTGCTTCCTGAGTGCCAGGACTAGAGGCATGCATCACCACACTCAGCCTTAACCATACATTTCTTGACTAGTTGAAAAGAAGGGATCAGCCGGGCATGATGGCACATGCCTTTAATCCCAGCACTCAGGAAGCAGAGGTAGGAGGATTGCCATGAGTTCGAGGGCACCCTGAGGCTACATAGTGAATTCCAAGTCAGCCTGGGCCAGAGTGAGACCCTACCTCGAAAAACCAATAAATAAATAATAAATAAGGGATCAGTGGAGGGGCAATACAGGAGGATTGTGATCATGGTATATTGTGTGTATGTATGGAGATTATTGATAAAAAGTGAAAAATAATAACCATCTTACATTTCTTCAAGGAGGGATGAATGGTTAGTGATCAGTAGTAGCACATGAAAAGCTGCCCAACTTCAATGGTCCTGAGAGAAATGCCAATTAAGACCACAGCAGCATAATGCTTCATACCTGCTGAGATGGCCAAAGCCTTTCTAAAGGAATCTGACAGCACCACAGGCCGATGAGCGTGCAGAGCAGCTGGAACTCCCTATGCTGTTCATGGGCATGAAAGATGACATAGCTTCTGTGGAAAACAGTTTGGTAGTTTTTGGTTTTTGTTTTGTGAGGAAAGAGGGAGAGAAAGAGAATAGGCCCAGCAGGGCCACTTGCCTCTGCAAGTGAACTCCAGATGTATGTGCTACTTACTATATCTGGCTTTACATGGGTACTGGGGAATTGAACCTGGGCCAATAGGCTTTGCAAGCAAATGCCTCTAACCACTCAACCGTCTCCCCAGCCCTGGAAGCTTTTTATAAAGTGACCCCACTTTTAAGAAATGAAAATGTGAGCTGGAGAGACGGCTTAGTGGTAAAGGCAAAGCCTAAGGACCCACGTTCAATTCCTCAGTATGCATATAAGCCAGATGCACAAGCTCATACATATGTCTGGAGTTCTTTCGCAGTGGCTGGAAGCCCTAGTGTGCCCATTCTCTCTCTCTCTCTTCCCCCTCCCTTCTTCTCTCTCAATAAATAAAGAAATGAAAATGTGTAAACAAGAAGCTATAGCAGTTTTAATTGCAATCATCAAGAACTGGAAAGCACTGTGATGTCTGCCAGCTTGTAACTGGATCATACTCATCACACGGTGGAGTACTTCCAGCATGAAAATGAAGGAGCCCGCGATACACACAGCTTAGAAGCTCTCCAGTGCATTCTGCCAAGAGAGAGACGCCACATGCATGTGGCTACCTGCACTGTTTCCATACATAAGATGTTCTGCTAAAGGCAGAACCACTGAGATAAAAGCAGGTCAATTTGTGCTCGCTTTGGCAGCACATATAGTAAAATTGGAACAATACAGAGATTAGCACGGCCCCTGTGCAAGGATGACATGCAAATTCATGAAGCGTCCCATATTTTTCCTTCCCAGGCCCTGCCCCCATCTTTGTATTAAAGCCTCCCATTTGCGGGGGGGAGGTTAATTTGTACTTGTGGTTGGTATTGCAGTAAGTGGTTGACTGCAAAGAAAAACAAGGAAATGAGGCAATGAAAATCCTCATGGTTTTGATGATATGTATTAAAACTTGATGCCAGAGGCCCTGGTGCGCCCATTCTCTCTCCTTTCTCCCCCTCTCATAAATAAGTTAAAAAAAGAGAGAGAGAATGGATACTAAAAACAAATGTCCATAGCAGAAGGTTAAGTAAACTGCCTGGTCTGTGTACTGGCATGTGTGTGCTGCTTAAAAAGAGTAAGGCAGATTGCGTGAACTGACTGGTAATTCCTTGTGCTGAAATATACAAAGCAAGTTTCAAAACAGCATTAGTTTTTGTGGATGAATGAAATTCTGCGTAATGCGCATAAGATAAACTGCTAAATAAAAATCCTTTAATAGTAAGGGTGCTGATTATAGTACTAAAAACAAAACTATTTCCGCAAGAAAAAAACTCTAGAGGAACAATCCAAACTTCCTGTCTCTGTGAAGGATGCTAGAACAGAAGACGAGTTTCTTTTTATATATATCTGCATGATGAGAGAGAGAGAGAGAGAGACTGTGTGTGTAAATCAATCCCAAAAGAAGAGTGTTAACTAGTAAACTTAGTGTAAGGCCACTCCAAGAAATAGATAAGTTCTTCTCCTCGGCTGGACTTCAGGGTTAGAAGATACCTAAAATTCTGCCACCAAGGATGCACACTCCCTAGAGGACTGAAGGTTGTGGTTCATCTGGCATGTAGAGAGTTTCATGCATGTGAGCCAGGTTCTACCAAGCAAGAGTCAGGAAGGGGTGAGAAGAGGGTGGGGTCTGTTAACAGTGTTGCTTCTCTGAACTGCCTTGCCCTGTTGCCTTGATGAATTTTCCCAGGATTAATATTGGTAAATTCCACCCCGTAGTGGGGAAGAAAGTGTTGGTAGCGTGATGAAGGCCTTGAATCAGAGCCGTTGAAAGAACATCCCCAAGAAGCCAATAGTGGGAGACGTGTGTGCATGGTATGTTGGGCAGCCAGTGTCACTAAGGAAGGAGGAGCCTGTCAGCCCTGATGATGTGCCAAAACACTTAGCAAACACTTCAGTGTTGCAGTGCAGTGAGAAGAAAGGCTGATTTTAAAGCAGAGGAAAAGGGCGAAGCTTGGCCATGTCACCATGAACCTGAGAGGCTCAAGGTAAACTCAGGGCCACAACTCCCCATCACTGTATCTGACACCTTTGGATGAGGAGCTAGGGATCTGTGGGGGAGAGGGACTGATTCTTCCCAGATGAGCTCTGCTGCCTTGAGCCAGCCACCCTTGACTAAAACTCCAGCAAAGGACTTCTTGGCCACAGGAAAACAGGAGTGTGCTCATGCATTGAAGAAAGATCCAGAACAGCTGCAAGAGGCCTTTCCTCTTTGAGTACAGCTTTGAAGGAAGGGAGTCATTACTCACCAAGCTTTCTGTCCTTTTCATCACTCTCATACAGCATTGGCAAGTGGAGCCTTTATAGCGTCAAACAGCCAGCTCAGATCACATTCTGTTAACCACCTACACAGATTTGGCAGAAAGCTGTGCAAGCCGTAGCCTGCAAACTTAATAAGTTGAAACACTCCCATGCATGGGCTCCCCAAGTTGCACATACTCATGGATGCTCAGGAGTTAACAGGCAAGGGCAGAAAACCAGGAGAGTTTTTGTTTTTTGAAACAGGATCTTGCTTTGCTACCCAGGCTGACCCTGAACTTCTGGGCTCAATAAATCCTCCTGCCTCAGCTTCCTAAGTAGCAAGGATTATAGGAACACTTCACCAGACTACAGACCAGAGATGCTTGGAATTGAACCCAGGGCCCAACCTGTGCTCTTACCCCTGAGCTACATGCCCTGCCAATAGAATTTTAAGCATCATAGTTAAATAATAGTTTAAATAGTTAAGATGGCTCTTTTAGTTGGGTTCAGTGGGTTCATTTCTTGAAAGAAATTGTGTGTGTAGGGCTGGGGAGATGGCTCAACAGTTAAAGGCACTTGCATGCAAAGTCTTGTGACCCAGGTTTGATCCCCAGTATTCATGTAAAGCCAGATGCACAAAGTGGTGCATATGTCTGAAGGTTGTTTGCAGTGGCTAGAAGTCCTGGTATGCTGTTTGTATTTGTTTCTCTCCCTCCTTGCAAATAATTAAATTTTGTTTTGTTTTTTGAAGTAGGGTCTCACTCTAGCCCAGGCTGACCTGGAATTCACTTTGTAGTCTCACGGTAGTGGCAAACTCATGGTGATCCTCCAACTGATGCCTCTTGAGTGCTGGAACTAAAGGCTTGCCACCACCATGCCAGGCAAAAAAATATATATCTTTTAAAAAGATAATGTCAGGCACATGCCTTTAATCCCAGCACTGAGGAGACATCAGTAGGAGGATCACCATGAGTTTGAGGCCACCCTGAGACTACAAAGTGAATTCCAGGTCAGTGTGGGTTAGAGTGAGACACCCCCCCCTCAAAAAACTAAAAGCCGGGCGTGGTGGTGCACACCTTTAATCCAAGCATTTGGGAGACAGAGGTAGGATCACCATGAGTTCAAGGCCACCCTGAGACTAAATAGTGAATTCCAGGTCAGCCTGGACTAGAGTGAAACCCTACCTCCAAAAACTGGAAAAAAAAAACTAAAAAACAAAATTGTGTGTGTAGTTCAAGGTATATGCATTAGAAAATAAGCCAGGAACCAGTGTTTGAGATTCTCCTAGAAATCTAACATTTGTACCCAGTGTTTTAATATGTCACTGTCACCAGTAATGGAAGATGGAAAAGTGCCTGGTTTAAGGGAAATGGTTAGGGAGAAGCTAATATACAGAAAAGGATATCTCTGTACTGTGTGGAAGATTATTGCAGTTATCTCCAACATCCTTCATGTTTTAAGACTGGTTCTAGAGCTGAAGAGATAGCTTAGCAGTTAAGGCACTTGCTTGCAAGCCTAATAGCCCAGGTTCAAATCCCCAATGCCCACATAAAGCCAGATGCACAAAAGTGGCACATGCATCTGGAATTCCTTTGTAGTGGCAAGAGGCCCTGGTGCGCCCATTCACTCTCTATGTGTGTGCATCTCTCTCTCCTCTCTCTTCTCTTGCCCCTTGCAAATAATAATAAATAAAATTTTTAAATGTGGTTTTAAAAAAAAAAAAAAACTGGTTCTAAACCTGGGCTGGAGCAGGCTTTGCTCTATGGTCTTCACACTCAGAGACTGCACAGGGCAGAGGCCCAGCTCTGACACACATGCTACTGAACACATCAACAAGTGCTGGGTATACACCTGTGTTCTAGGGGAAGGCCCGTGCAAAGATGGCTTTGTAGCATCCTCTGCCTCCTCCTGTAATTCCCCCTGTTGCTGCACCTTTTCATGTGTATCCCAGATGCTTGTCTTATCAAGGTGACTCAAAGGTACATAGCACAGTCCGAGGGTCTGGACAGCCCTCAAATCACATGGTCCTTGCTATTGACTAGCTCCTGTGCATCTGCTCCATCCTTCTCTGTATAGGTTGGCCCCCTTGGTGCCTCTTGACTTGTGTTCTGCCAGATCTGTATGAACTTTGCATTGTCGTAGCAAGATACCAACATTTTTCTTTTAATAATTCAATCAGGGCCTCACATATGCTAAGCCTGCCTTCCAAATATTCATGACTTCCCAGCCAACTTCCTCATTCTGGATTCCATCTCCAGGTGTTCAGTGAGTCCAATGAATGTCACTTGGTGCATCCAGCTCTAACCTGATACTTGGGACCACAAGGTGGAAGCAAGAGGATACGTGTAGGACATCAAGCCTCCTCCCACCGGAGTGGAGTTGTTCCCGAGGGAAGATTTGTGTCTTAACTGAGCTCCAGAACAGCACCCTCCAAGTGAGCCAGCACTCAGCAGTGCACACCTGGGAATGTTAGAGCCTAGCTCTGAGTTTCACAAACAGACGGAAAGAATAACAAATGACAGTATGAAGGAATTGGCCCTTGCAGTTCTAAAACTCCTCTGATTCTAATGTAAAGATAAAGAATAAGAATACTCAACCTGTAAAAGAGCAAGGTGGCATATAAACTCAGCCTTATAAAAGACCCAATGCTCGAATGAATCATAGGGGAAAGAAGCCAGATACAGTTGTGCACACCCATAGTCCCAGCAATTGGGAGAGTGTGGCAGGAGAATCACATGTTCAAGTCCAGCCTAAGCTACATACGCAGCAAGACTGTATCCAAAGGGGGCAAGGCCTAAACTGAAATGGGAATGACAGTAACTTGCCATTTACACAAGCTGTTCAATAATTTAAAATACTTGAGGGAGCTGGAGAGATGGGTCTGCAGTTAAGATGCTTGCTTGCAAAGCCTAACAACCTGAGTTTGATTCCTCAGTACCCACACGAAGCCAGATGCACACGGTGATGCATGCATCGGGAGTTTGTTTGCAGTGGCTAGAACCTCTGGGTCACCCATTCTCTCTGTCTTCTGTCTGTCTCTCTCTGCTTGCAAATAAATAAAAATGTTTTTAAATAAATGAAAGTATTTGAGGGCTGGGGATATAACTGTCTTAGTAGAGTGCTTGCCTAGTGTGAACAAAGCCCTGGGTCCAGTCCCCAGCACCACATAAATGCACATGGTGATGCACTGGGAGGTGGAAGCAGAAGGAGCAGAAGATCCTCCTCGAAAAAAAAAAAAAAAAAAAGTTCCAAGTCACTCCTGGCTACATGCCAAGTTTGAGGCTAATCTGGGATACATGAAATCCTATCTCAAAAAAATAAATATGGGGCTGGAGAGATGGCTTAGTGGTTAAGGCGCCTGCCTCCTAAGCCTAAGAACACTGGTTCCAATCTCCAGCGGTTCCAATCTCCAGGTCCCACGTTTAGCCAGATGCAGAGACGCAAGGGCGCAATGCTGCACTTGACCACAAGGGGGCGCGCACATCTGGATTTCGTTCTCAGCAGCTGAGACTGCTGCTGTGCCCATCTCTATCCCCCCTCTCTCTCTCTCTCTCTCTCTCTCTCTCTCTCCAAAAAAATAGTAAAAAAATAAAAAGTTTAGAATAAATAAATAAATATGGAGCTTTATCCAGCTCCTGCCTTCTCATGGTCAGGAGTTCTCTGTACTCTGCTCCTTCTCTCCAAGTGAGCTTCTCAAGTCCACGCTGTCCCCTTGGGCAAGAGCTCTGCATTTCTTCTCTTAAGTTCTGGGCTTCCACATGTCATGCCCTCTTGGACATGAGCTCTCTTTCTTAAGTTCTAGCTACAATCTAATTGGGTTGTTGGAGTCCCTGCATGGAGAGCAAGTGGAGCCATGAGGAGGAACCATAGGTTGCAGTGAAGAACCTAGGATTTTATTGAGATGCCAAGATTGTGGAGTGCCTGCCAACGAGAGTTACCAGCTCAGGATGGATTATTCCCTAGGCTGAGAGCAGTCAAGCTGGAGAGGCAAAATGGAACCCCCAAGACTTTGTCACTGGATACAGGTGTTGGAGTTACAGGATTTGATGTTTGCCCTGTTTGTTTTAGATCTGGCATTGGTTCAGTCTTTCCTTGAAATGCCATCTTTTGTAGTGTGAATGTTTGCTTTGTACCCTTATGTGTTTTTGGTTTTACAGGCTTACAGTTAAGAGACCTTGGACTATGAGGATGTTTAAATGGTGGTGGGATTGATAAAAACTATGGGAACTTTTAAAGTAGGACTGAATACATTGCAGTTTACATCATAGATGGTCATCAGTTTAAAGGGGCCAGGGGTGGAATGTGGTGCTTTGAATTAGGTGTCCCCCATAAACTTATGTATTCTGAGTGCTTAGTCTCCAGCAATTTGGGAGGGGGAGCCTTGCTGGAGGAGGTATGTTTCTTGGGGGCAGGCTTAGGGATGATATTGCCAGCTCCCCCTTGCCAGAGTTTGGCTCACTCTCCTGCTGCTGTTCTCCATCTGATGTGGCAGAGGTAATGTCCAGCTTCTGCTCATGCCATGCTTTCCCCTGCTATCATGAAGCTTCCCCTCAAGACTGTAAGCCAAAATAAAAACCTTTCCTCCCATTAGCTGATTTTGGTTGGGTGTTTTGTTCCAGCAACAAGAAGGTAACTACAGCACATAAAACCTGTAATCTTTTAGAACTGAAATACATATGCCTGACTCCATTTCTGACAAGGTGATGTTCATGTTCTCAATCTGTACTCGAACATTGCTAGTGTGCATTAATAAGCACTTCTCCCAGAAGTGCGCCAGCTAATTCTATACCATCCTACAGACACAAAACAGGTAAAGCATTCACACAGGCCTGTTAGAGTACAGCCCTTACGTGCTCATTCCTAGCATCATGACTTCCAGGCCATGGATTTCTGATCCTCCTGGTCATCCGAGTAATGGTGAGAGATGAGGGTGAAAGAAATTGCATGCCACGAGGACAGCAGACATCTCTTGGAAGGATCCTAGCTCTGCTTTCATAGAGCCCCAGTTACTTTTGACAATCAGCCAGACTGCAAACAGCTGCATTTGTCACACACATTCAAAACCAGTAAAAGTGCTGCTTGATGGTGGGGTTTTTCCTGGTCATAATTGGCTCATAGAAAAGTTAAAGGTGAGCCGGGTGTGATGGCACATGCCTTTAATCCCAGCACTCGGGAGGCAGAGGTAGGAGGATTGCTGTGAGTTCAAGGCCACCCTGAGGGTACATAGTGAATTCCAGGTCAGCCTGGACTAGAGCAAGATCCTACCTCAAAAAGCCAAAAAAAAAAAAAAAAAAAAGAGAGAGAGAGAGAGAAAAGAAAAGAAAAGAAAAGAGAAAAAGGCTCCACCCCCAAAAAAATGACATCTCACCCATGCCTCATCACCCCACATGCTATGTATGCTAAGAACTTAGGGAACCCACACTGAAATTATGAACTTAGATGCCTTGCTAAGCCTTCTTGCTCTCTCAAATCAGAATACAGGTGCTCCTGGACTTGATGATGCAGTTACATCCTGAAAGAAACTATCAAAAATTGAAAATAGGTCTGAAGTCACTCAGTGGGCCAGGCTTGTTTGCAATGCAAGAGCTCCTGTCTTAAAGAGGTGGAGCACAGACAACTCCTCTGACCTCCACATGTGTGCCCATACACACATAAATATCTTTTTTTAAAAAAGAATGAAGATGGGCTGGAGAGATGGCTTAGCAGTTAAGGCGCCTGCTGCTAAGCCTAAGAACCTGGTTCCAATCTCCAGGTCCCACGTTTAGCCAGATGCAAAGTGACACAAGGGTGCAATGCTGCACTTGCCCACAAGGGGGCGCACACATCTGGATTTCTTTCACAGCAGCTGAGAGTGCTGGAGCACCCATTCTCTGTCTCCTCTCTCTCTCTCTCTCTCTGTCTGTCTCTGTGTCTCTCTCCAAAAAAATAAAAAAAAAAATGAAGAGCCACAGGTGGGAGGGTGTATCCCAAGTATCCCAAGACATTGTGCCCACGTTGAGACTGACTGGTGTATTCATGACCTCACAGTGAGCACCAGTAACCCACGGAGGAGGGCCCTCAGTGGAATGGAGGCGGGGCGAGGAGATAAAAGAACACACTGTAAAGTGCATATAATCCACCTAACCTATTGAACATCCTAGTTTAGCAACATTGTATTTTGTTTGTTTGTTTTGTTTTTGAGGTAGGGTCTCACTCTAGTTCAGGCTGACCTGGAATTCACTATGTAGTCTCAGGGTGGCCTCGAACTCACAGCAATCCTCCAACCTCTGCCTCCCGAGTGCTGGGATTAAAGGCGTGCGCCACCACGCCCCGCAGCAACATTGTAGAGTGCGTTGTTTACTCACTTCATAGCTGGCTGACTGGGAGCTGCCATGGTCTATCAGACTGTATGTCACTCGTCAAGGGGATGGTTCCATGTTCAAAACTCAAAGTACAGTTTCTGCTGAGTGTGTAACACTTTCACACCCTCATAACATCATAGGTCAGGGACCGTTCAGTGCCTGTTTCCAACAGGGTGAGTAAGAAGGATATAAAAGTGACTTGGCTCAGAATCTGCCACTTGACACATTCTTGGTAAATGTTTACTATGGAGACTGCTCTCAGAGTTATGTCACTGAATAATAACAGTAACCTGCACTTCACACCTTTCACTTTTAGCCACTTAAGAGCAAATGATCAAAAAGCCATTACCAGATGAAAAGGACTAAGGAACTCTGATACTGGTTTGTAATGATTGTCCACCAAACAGACTGAACAGTAACTCCAGTGTGGGATAAAACAAGTAAATATTGATAGGGCTTAAAGTACTAACCCACTGGCTTAGAGCCCATGACTTAAGGGGGCTCCAGTCCAGGTCTCCCCTGCCCCCACAACAAGGCCACCAGAGCCACCAAGCCAATTCTGCTAGTCTATACCTGGCCAACCTTGCATCTCCTACTTCCTCACTGTCAGTTTCCTGACTGTAGTCCTACTTGGTGTGAAAGTCCCAAGAGGAAAAATGGAAAGGAGCAAGTGTAGCCCTACAGTGTGTCACCCTCGGAAACACCAGTTCAGTCAGTCAGGATTACAGCTTTTGTGGTTCCTTGTCTTCCAATGCCTACTCCAGCCTGCTTGCCCTTCAAGTGCTGAGAGTGGATGAAGCAAAGACTTCCTCATGGTCATTCCCTGGAAGGCAGGCACTTCAGTCCCTCAGTGCATTGGGATACATGTGGCTAAGTACATGACTAATGGCTGTGGGGTGCTCATCGAGCTTTCCTTACCAAGGCTATTCCTTAGCACCATGGCATGCAAGGAAATGGCTCTGAGCTGGTGAGACCCTCACCTAGCAATATTACATTTTATTTGGGTGCAACATTTGGAGGCTATAAGCCCATGCCAGGCTGTCATTGTGGGTTCTGAGGAAGGTCGTCTTGTCTATGCACATGGCAGAAAGAGAATCATCTGTAGTCCCCTTCATAAGAACAGTAATCCCATTCCTGAGGACTCTACCCTTAAGACCTCTTTGAGCTCCATCTAATATCATCCACCTGGAGGTGAGGATATCTAAACTTGTATTTGGGAACAATGCAGGCATTCACTGTATCAGTTGGTTTCTGGTACTTTGAAGGAGCCCAACATGAGACTCTATCCCTTTTTTGAAAATGATGAATAAACCTTATTTCAAAAACAACTATTTACTGCCTTCCATCCTCAGCTCAAATGACTGCACAGCTCTGTTATTTTCCGAAGTTGAGGCTACTCCTACACAGCATCTACTTTTGGGCTTTGAAGAGGGTGGTTAATACCGCATCTCATGAAGACTGACTTGCCAATTCAATTTAAATTCGGTTGAACAGCAATTCTAGAATGTACACCAAAGTCCCTTGAACTGATCTTGAGCTTAGGTGGTAAAAGAATAGCAATGAATAGCCTTATACACTTGAGAGCAAGCCACACAGGGTCAGCTGTGGGCTAACTGTCTAGTTATGACTGTTCAACCCACAGGAGCTTCCTCTAGTTTCCTGCCACCTGACAGGCCCCTCACTTGGCTTCAAGGAAACTTGATGATGGTAAAGACAGCTTCTTATAGACTACAAAGGAAGGGAGACAAGAACAGATAAACTGGGACAAGCATTAACTATTTGAGCAAAGGAAAGGATGGGGCCTCACAAAATTAGTTTAAACAGTCCAGGTTGTTTAAAAGTGATTAGAAGGACCTAAAAAAATCAGTTTAATGGTAATTGTAAGACTAACTCCAAATTACTCTTCTTCAGTTTATCATGCATAAAAAATGTGAGCAATAACTATTCTCAAAAAAAAGAAGAAGAACTGTCAGGTGTAGTGGCACATTCCTTTAATCCCAGCACTTGGAAGGCAGAGGTAGAAGGCTCTCCATGAATTCAAAGTGAGCCTGAGCTATAAGATGAGTACCAGGTCAGCCTGAAATAAGGTGAGACTATGCCTGAAGAAATAAATAATTAGGGGCTTAGAGAGATGGCTCAACTGTTGAAGGCACTTGCTTGCCAGCCTAGGTTGGATTATCCAGCACACAGGTAAAGCCAAATGAACAAAAATGGCTCATGAGTCTGGAGTTCATTTCCAGTGGCAGGAGATCCTGGCACGCCATATACACTCACTCTACCTTACTCCCTCCTTTTTCTCTCTCAAATAACTCTTTAAAATATCAGTGGTCTCAATACCCCAACCAAAAGACACAGGTTTGCAGACGGGGCAAAAAGCAGGATCCTTCCATTTGTTGCCTCCAAGAAACTCACCTTTCCACAAAAGATGGACACTATCTTAGGGTAAAAGGTTGGAAAGTGGTATTTCAAGCAAATGGGCCTAGAAAACAAGCAGTTATTGCGATCCTGACAGGTATCTGACAGGGTACACTTCAGACCAACATTAGGAAAGACAAGGAAGGTTACTTTATATTGATTAAAGGAACACCCCAACAGGACATTACAATACTAAACATATGTGCACCTAACATGGGGGCTTCCAGTTTCATCAAACACTACTTGAACTAAGGTCACAGATAACACCAAACACAGTTGTAGTGGGGGACTTCAACACCCCACCCTCATCAATTGATAGGTCATCCCAGCAAAAAATAAGCAGCTTTGTCTGGACTAAATGAGGTTATAGAACAAATGGACCTAACAGATATCTAGAGAACATTTCACCCAAATGCTGCAGAATACACATTCTTTTCAATAGCACATGGAACATTCTCTAAAATAGACCATATATTAGGACACAAAGCAAATCTTAATAAATACAAGAAAATTGAAATGATTCCCTGCACTCTATCTTATCACAATGGGATTAAACTACAAATCAACAGCAAGAAAAGCTTTAGAGGATACACAAAATCATGGAAACTAAATAATACACTATTAAATGATGAATGGGGCAATTAAGAAATCAAGAAGGAGGGCTGGAGAGATGGCTTAGTGGTTAAGCGATTGCCTGTGAAGCCTAAGGACCCTGGTTCGAGGCTCGATTCCCCAGGACCCACGTAAGCCAGATGCACAAGATGGCACATGCATTTGGAGTTGAAGGTGTGCCCATTCTCTCTCTCTCTGCCTCTTTCTCTGTCATTCTCAAATAAATAAATAAACCAAAAAAATTTTATTAAAAAAAGAAATCAAGAAGGAAATCAAAAAATTCATAGAATCAAATGATGAGAATACAACATACCAAAACCTTTGGGACACCATGAAGGCAATCCTAAGAGGGAAAATTACAGCTTTAAGTGCCTATATTATGAAATTAGAAAGGTCGCAAGTAAACAACTTAATGCTTCACCTTAAGGCCTTGGAAAACAAAGAACAAACAAACCAAAAATCAATAATAAATAATAAAGAAATAATAAAGATTAGGGCAGAAATTAATGAAATAGAAACCAAAAACAACAATCCAAAGAATCAATGAAACAAAGAGTTGGTTGCTTGAAAGGATAAACAAGATTGATAAACCCTTGGCAAATTTGATCAAACGAAAGCAACAAGAGACACAAATTAATAAAATTAGAGATGAAAAAACCACCATTACAACAAATACCAAAGAAATTCAGACAATCATAGGGACATACTATAAAAACATATATTTCACTAAGTTTGAAAATATGAAAGAAATGGATGATTTCCTTGATTTATATGTCCTACCAAAATTAAATCAAGATAATGAGATGAGAATTATGAACCATTTAAATAGACCTATAACAAGTACAGAGATCCAAGCACTTATCAAAAATCTTCCAACTAAAAAAAGTCCAGGCCCAGACGGATCCACTGGTGAATTTTACAGGTCCTTCATAGAAGAACTAACACTAATGCCTCTCAAACTTTTCCATAAAATAGAAAAGGAATGAATCCTACCAAACTCCTTCTGTGAAGCCAGCATCACCTTAATACAAAAGCCAAAGATAGAAAAAAAAAAAAAAGAAAATTACACACCAATCTCCCTCATGAACATAGATGCAAAAATTCCCAACAAAATAATGGCAAACAGAATACAAGAATATATCAGAAAGATATATCATCCTGACCAAGTAGAATTTATCCCAAAGATGCAGAGATGGTTCAACATACTCAAATTGATAAATATAATGCATTATATAAATGGACTGAAGGACAAAAATCACATGATCATTTCATTATATGTAGAAAAGGCATTTGACAAAATGCAACATCCTTTCATGATAACAGTCCTACAGACACTGGGAATAGAAGGAACATTTCTCAACATAATAAAAGCTATTTATCAAATGGCTGAATGAGTGCAATAGTGGTATGTCTGCACTGGGGGAAAGCAACTGCTCTCTAATTACACTGAAGGCCTGCTCTACAGGAGGGCATACTGCCTAGTACTGAAAAACCTAATCAAAAGACTATGGCAAGTTGAGTTCAAGAGCCTTAGGGGTATAAAGCCTGCTCTTTTCTGGATAAATGTATTTATTATTCCCACCAAGCTGCCCTGAAAGCACTACACTTAATGTTCATATTCACATATTAATGCTACTCTCACTTCTGGTTAGAGAAGCTTCTCTTTTCAGATGGCGATGACCACTGGGTGACCCAAAAGGCAACATAGTGCTGAGAAGAATAGATGGAGGAGTGTCCAGCACTGAGACATCTCTGTCACACCCTCCAAGGCTCAGGGTCCATTGCAGAAGAGGTGGCAGAAAGAATGTAAGAGCCGGGCTGGAGAGATGGTTTAGTGGTTAAGCGCTTGCCTATGAAGCCTAAGGACCCTGGTTCAAGGCTCAATTCTCCAGTACCCACGTAAGCCAGATGCACAAGGTGGGGCATGCATTTGGAGTTCGTTTGCAGTGGCTAGAGGCCCTGGTGCGCCCATTCTCTCTCTCTCTCTCTCTCTCTCTCTCTCTCTCTCTCTCTCTCTCTGTTTCTAATAAATAAATAAAAATAAAACATTTAAAACATATATATATATATATATATAAAGAATGTAAGAGCCAAAGGAAGGGTGCAACTCCTTACAATGCAACTGTCCAGACAGAAATTGGCCTTGATATCCATGACCTTGCAGTGCCTAGCAATACCTTCACAAGACCCTCATAATAGAAGAAAAAGATGATGACATCAAATTAAAAGAGAGACTAATGGAGAGAGGGAAGGGATATGACAGAGAATGGATTTCTAAAAGGGAATGTGGGGAGGGGAGGGAAATATCATGGTTATTTTTTGTATGTAAGTATAGAAGTCAATAAAAAAATTTTAAAAACAGAAAAATATAATTTCATTATAAAAATGTTTAAATACCTGAATAATGTTAGTGTTTGTATTTGGGCATTTGAGGCATTATTTATTTTTATTTTTATTTTTTATTTATTTGAAAGAGGGAGAGGGGGGACTGAGAAAGAGAGAGTGGGTGCATCAGGGCATAGAGCCACTGCAAATGAATGCCAGATGCATATGCCACCTTATGCATTGGCTTACATGGGTCCTGGGGAATCAAACCTGGATCCTTTTGTTTTTCAGGCAAGTGCCTCTACCACTAAGCCATCTCTCCAGGCCCCATTTGAGGCATTGTGAGTGCACAGGCACAGAGAATAAAGAAAATTAGTCTAAATGAAAAAATACAGGACAGAACAATCAATTTGCAATGGCTGCATTTTAAAAATGGATACTAATCAGTGGGTCCCCAAGGTTGGGAACAGCAGGACTTGTATGTGATCATAAAAAGAGAATACTAAAATTACTTGTAATGATCAAATTGTAGTGTACCTTGAATATGGTGGTGATGGGTATATGTGGGATAAAGTTACATGAAATGAGACATATAGAGATAAATAAAATGGAGAAACATGAATCAGAGCAATAGATTTATGTCAATGTCCGCACCCTCATTTTGATAATGTATTAAACTTTGAAAAGGATACTAAATAAAAGATGCTAAATAAGGATAAAAAGAGAGAGAGAGAGATTAGGCTGTGGCTCAGGCCTCCTGCAGCCAGCCCTGTGGCAGCTATAGAGGCTGCCAGGCTTACCCCTGTCATCATGGGCAGGTGGACAGCTCTTTTGTAACAACGAGCCTGCTTAGGAAGAAGAACTGCCAGCTCTGCCTCTGTATACGTGCTGAGGCTAGGTACCAACGTGACTGGGGTGCAAGGGCCTGAGTGCATTCTTGGGGAGACGCAAGCATACAGCATGGAGTCACACCAAAAATAAATTCCCTTAGGTATGGTTTTTAACAATAGAGTTATTCCTGAAAGCTTCCAACCAGCATTGAGAGATGTCCTTATGCTAGCAATCAAGGCAGTTAGGAAGAGAAAGTGGGATAGGGGGTGTGAAGAGAGGGCGCCAGAAGCAGGGAGTATCTGAAGCAGAGGTGACATTGAACAAGAGGACTGCTGCTCAAGTGAAGCACACAGGAAGCAGGCAGTGTGATTGGTAAGACTGAGTTAATTGAGGAGGGAGAGAGAAGAATTAAGGATAGACGTCCGGGGGTGGTAGAGGTTAGATCATGCGAGTCCTCCTGGAGCTTGCCCTGAGCCTGTTTGATGTCTATAAGTCTGGATGTGGGCATTTTGGGTGAATTTTGGATGGATCTAAATATTTCTATTTGGCCCCCACAGTGAGAGCCCATAGTGTATTGGGTTGCCACTCCTACCATCCCATCTGCCCACTTTTGCTCCCATGGGTCTGTGATGGAAAAAATTGTGAGTACCACCTGAGATTTGAGCTGTGGTGGTTGGATGCCACAGGATTTAGTTGTTTGGAAGTGGTGGTACTGACAGGATGGTGACATTGATATTGAGCCCCCTCCGCCAGAGCCACTGTAGCATGCTGTTACAACTTGGTCCTGAGCAAAGCAGAGACTTCTCTCATACCACCCCTGTATTAAGCTGACTTCAGGGCAGTCATTGGTGACATCTATTATAGAGGAGGTGAGGGAGATGGGCTCTGCACACCCCATGAGAGGACAGAAGGAAGAATTAAGGAGCTTGTTATCCTTATCAACAGCTACAACATCAAAACACCAGGTGCAGCCAGGCGTGGTGGTGCACACCTTTAATCCCAGAACTTGGGAGGCAGAGGTAGGAGGATTACCATGAGTTTGAGGCCACCCTGAGACTACATAGTGAATTCCAGGTCAGCCTGAGCTAGAGCGAGACCCTACCTCAGGAAAAAAACAAAAACAAAAACACCAGGAGCAAGGGGGTTGAGCACTCAGAGGTGAGGGATAGAGGGCTTGGGGCAAGGGAGAGGAGAGAGAGGGGCATCAGTGTCAAGAGGAACATTCTGAGATTGGGGAAAGAATGGGAACACGAGAGAGTTTAAGCTTGAGAGGGCCTGTTGGTGGCAGTGTATTTATACCTGGATGAGGTAGGGTAGGACAGAGGTGACTTGACTCTCTTTAACTGTGATAGGTGGATCCAACTGGGGATGGCCTGAAGCTTTGTGGCCATGGAGGTGGTTAGGATCACCAGATGAGGTCCAGTCCAGAGCAGCTTGAAACCCTTTGGGCAGGACTGCTTAAGGTAGACTTGACCTCCAGGGCTAAGTGAGAGGCTTGTGGCTCCCTCTGGAGGTTGGGGAAGAAGGCTGTCAGCATGTTCCTGGAGGTGGTTCCGGATAAAGGTGAAAGCCGGTAAGTACCCATGGAGAGGAGTTTCTGGTAGTGGGGGGAGGTTGTTTAACAGGAAGGGGTGCCCATACATGAGTTCAAAAGGGCTAAAGAAGGAGGGAGCCCAAGGAGAAGCTCTGATTTGGGCTAAGGCAAGTGGGAGGAACTGAGGACAAGATAGGTGCAGTTCAGAAGTCAGATTAGACAGGTGAGTTTTGAGGATGGCATTTGCTCTTTCCACTTTGCCTGAGGACTGAGGCCTATATGGAATATGAAGTTTCCAATCTATTCCCAGGGCTCTGGGTACCTCCTGTGTTACCTTGGAAATGAAGGCCGGTCTATTGTCTGACTGAATGGTAAGGGGAAGGCCAAAGCAGGGCAGAATAGACTCAAGAATGTGGGAGGCGACTATATTTGCAGTTTCTCCTGTCATAGGAAAAGCTTCAGCCCACCCTGAGAAAGTATCCACCATAGTGAGAAGGGATTTAGTCTTTTTGTGAGGAGGCATGTGGGTAAAATCTACCTGCCAGTCCACCCTGGGAAGAGAGCCCCTGTGTTGGTGGGGCTTGAAAGAGGGAGGGGGACGGACTCCCCCTGTGGAGAGGCCTTGGCGCAGAGTGAGCAAGCCTGTGTGATGGAGATTACAGAGAGGCGAGGATGGAAAAGGAGCGGGGTCAGGATCTTTGTAGAGGGGGGCTCCCACGTGAAATAGATTATGTAGGTGGGTTAGGGCGGTAGTAGTTTGGAGATGAGGCAAGCAGTAAAGGTCCCCCAGGAGCAGCCAGCCTTGTGGTCCTGGGATAGAGCCAAATTTTGTTAGAGTTTGGTACTGTTCTGGGGTGTATGAAGGAGTAAAGGAGGTAGGGGCAAGGAAAAAAGTTGAGTATGTGCTGTGGAGGCTGGATTCCCTGGCAACTCTGTCTGCAAAAGAGTTTTCCTTGGCCACAGGTGAAGTTAGAGCCTGGTGTCCCCTACAGTGAATGACAACTGCCTTTGCAGGAAGATAGGAGGCATGTAGCAATTTAAGAATAAGGGGCCCGTTAGTAATGAGGGTTTCTTTAGCTGAGAGGAAGCCTCTCTCCTAGATAGCACCATGGTGATGTGGAATATGGAAAGCAAATCCAGGCATGGTGGTGCAGGCCTTTAATCCCAGCACTCGGGAGGCAGAGGTAGGAGGATCGCCGTGAGTTCGAGGCCATCCTGAGACTACATAGTGAATTCCATGTCAGCCTGGGCTAGAGCAAAACCCTACCTTGAAAAACCAATACACACATATATATATAATGAAGCATATTTAGAGTCAGTATAGATGTTAACTGTCTTGCTTTGTGCCAAGGTTAGGGCTCTAGTGAGAGCTACCAGCTCAGCCTTTTGGGCTGTGCTCCCCTTAGGCAATGGGCCAGTCTCTATTATCTGGTCATCTGAGACAATAGCATACTCCGCTATCCGAGAGCCCTGTGAGTTAGTAGAAGAGCTGCCATCTATATACCAGGTGATGGGGTTAGGGAGAGGAGATAGATTCTAGGATTGTGATAGGTGAGTTCCTCTAGGATCTCTAAGCAGGAATGTATAAATTGTTTGGGTAGAGGCAAGAGGGTAGCAGGGTTAAGTGGAGGACAAGAGTCAAGTGTGATGTGGGGGTTATCAAGGAAAGGGACATGAAAGAGTTGAATTTTAGATGGGGTCAGGGTAGACAGGCAAGAGCTGGAGAGTAGCTCTTTAATCCTGTGGGGGGAGAAGACAGAGAGTTGTTGCCCAAAAGTGAATTTCTATGCCTCTTGGGCCAGAAGAGCAGCTGCAGCAAGAGTGCGTAGGCATGGTTGCCAGCCCCAGACAGAGGTTTCTAGTTGTTTAGAGAGATAGGCTACAGCGGCAAAGAATGGGCCCTTTATTTGATTTAGAACTCCCAATGCCATACCCCCTTTCTCTGTGGAATAAAGAAGAAAAGGCTGCTGAAGGCTGGAAGTGCAAGAGCTGGAGCTTCCCAAAGGGCATCACGCAGGTGGGAGAAGGCAGCATCTGTCCTGATTTAGGGTCTAGGGGTTCATGAGGGCTTCCCTTAGCCATGTTGTAAAAGGCCTTCAGGAGGGCAAAGTTTGGAATCCACATTCTAAGGAACCCAGCAAAGCCAAGAAAAGAGAGGATTTCTTTCTTGGAGGTAGGCAGCAAGAGGAAGTGAAGATGTTGTTTGCAGTCTAGGGTGAGTTGTCGTGAGGTGGGGGTAAGGAGAAAACCCAGGTACCTAACTTGGATTAAATTAAGTTGGGCTTTTGGGGGGGAAACTCGATATCCCTTAGATCCGAGAAAGTTAAGAAGTTTGTGGGTGTGCAGTTTAAACAGAGAAAGAGAGGGTGAGTGGAGCGAAAGATCATCTACATATTGTAAAAGTGTGCGGGGTGACAGATCCAGGGACAAAAGGTCGGTGGAGAGAGCTTGACCAAATAGATGGGGGCTGTCCCTCAAACCCTGGGGAAGGACAGTCCAGGTGAATTGAGAGGCAGTATGTGTATCAGGCAGTATGTGTATGTGTATCCTTCCAGATGAAAGCGAAGAGATTGTAGGAATCAGTGTAGAGGGGGATGGAGAAAAGGGCATCTTTGAGGTCAAGAACTGAAAAATGAGTAGTGGAGGAAGGGATGTGAGGGAGGAAAATGTAGGAGTTGAGGACTACTGGGTAGATGGGCATAACAGCAGCATTGCCCAGGTGCAAGTCTTGCACTAAGCTTAAGTCCTGTCAGGTTTGATAACAGGCAAGATCGGAGTATGGCAAGGGGAATGAGTGGGGCGAAGGAGGCCAGCTTGGAGCAAATGAGAAATAATGGGTTTGAGACCTTGGTGATGTTTAAGTGAGATTGGGTACTGAGCATGGCAGGGAAAGGATGTGGGGTTTTTGAATCTGATGACAGGTGTGTGATGTGAGGAAGTGTCCCACACCCTGTGATTAACTTTGGAGACAGGGAGGGGGAAATCTGGATCCTTTGTAAGGGAGGGGGCTGGCGTGAGGAAGAGGATAGGGTGTGTGCAGTAAATCAGAGAGAGAGTTTATGCATAAGATCTTGACCCAGGAGAGGAACTGGACAAAAGGGCATTAGGAGAAATGAATGGGAGATGGGGAATGTTCCAGACTACACAGGGTAACAGGGGTGATGCATGGGGAGTGGGAAAGGCCGTCAATCCCGACACAGAGATCTGCGAGGGAAAAGTCTTACCAGAGTAAGATGGCAGGACTGACCAACTGGCCCCCATAGCAATTACAAATGAGACAGGCCTTCCTGCCAGCTGGACTGTGACCCTGGGCTCCTCCACTGTGATATGGAAAGTGTCGGTGGGGGCTGGGGTCCCAGGGCACCGTCAATCTTCTGCCGCCAGGCCCACAAGATCAGCAATTGGCTCTCGTGGGGGACGAGAGGAAGGGGCTGTCCTACCTTGTCGAGGCAAAGAAGGACAATCAACCTTTCAGTGTCCGGCAAGTTCACAGTGAGAACAGGGCCCTGGTGGCAGGCATGGGCTGTGGCAGGTTTTTGAAGCAGGGTGATGGTGGTGAGCGTTGTGGCCCCATCATCTTTGGAGGGAGCCTCCGGGCTGCAACCAGGAACTGGACCTGCTGTCTGTCTCTGGCCACTCTCTTAGTCTGTTCCTGGTCCTCTCTGTTATTAAACACTTTAAATGCCAGGTCAAACAGATCTCCCTGAGAGGTTTGGAGGCCCTTTTCTAAGCATTTAAATTTTTTTCCTGATGTCTGGGGCAGACTGGGACAGGAAATGGGTATTGAGAACTATCATGCCCTCTTGAGAAGTAGGGTCTAGGATAGTGTATTGGGTGAGTGCCTCAGTTAGGCATCCAATAAACTCAGCTGGATTTTCATTAGGCCTCTGGGTAAGCATCCAGAGTTTGTCAAAATTGACAAACTTATAGGATGCCTTTTGGAAGCCAGCCAGGAGGCAAAGGACCATTCTATCATGGGCCACCCATCCAGGGGAGTTAGTAGAAGCATGATATTTTCAGTCAGAGTCCTCTCTGGGGACAGCAAGAGTCCCCACTGGGAAAGTGTTAACAGTTAAGTGAGCATCATCAGCATGGGCCTGATAGGTCACCCAGACATGTTCCCATTCATCAGGAGTGAGAGTGGAGGAAAGAACTACAAAGAGATCATGCCAGGTCATAGGCCTGGGTGAGGTAGTGAAATTCTTTGATATAACACGTTTGATCAGTGGAAAAAGACCCTAGATGTTTCTCAATCTGGGATAGATCAGACACAGAAAAAGGAACATGAGCATGAGCAATTCCTTCAGTGCCTGCGACCTCACATAAAAGATACATTCTCTCCCGGTGAGAATGAGTACACTGGGCAGGAGGGAATAGAGGAGGAGAGGAGATGGGAGGTGGTGGTAATGGGACACAGAGACGGAAAAGGAGGCAGAGGAAGGGAGGGAGGAGGGGTGTGGGCATCAGGCAGGGGGTCAGGAGAGGCTGAAGGAGCTGGAGAAGCTGGAGGAGCTGTTGGGGCCAGGTCATTGGGGACCAGGTCATGGCTATGGGGTCCCCGGGTCAGAAAGGATTGCCATGAGTTCGAGGCCACCCTGAGACATAGTGAATTCCAGGTCAGCCTGAACTAGAGTGAGACCCTACCTCGAAAAAAACAAAAAAAAAAAAAAAAAAAAAAAAGCAGAGTATGAGTATGAGTATGAGTGTGAGTATGGGAAGGGGTTGAATTAGAATGCATTCCTGAGACCTTGGCTAGAAAGACCTGGTGAGCAGAGCAGATAGAGCAGAAAGAAGGCCGTGTACACAGCGTAAAAAATGCTTGAGTATAGGGTATTTCAGGCCACTTGCCTGTATGTTGGCAGAAGTTTTCTAAATCAGTGAGAATTTGGAAATCAAAAAAGTACCATTGGGATGGAGAAATGGCTTAGCAGTTAAGGCATTTGCCTGCAAAGCCGGAGGATCCCAGTTCAATTCTCCAGGTCCCACGTAAGCCAGATGCACAAGGGGCACATGCATCTGGAGTTCGTTTGCAGTGGCTAGAGGCCCTGGCGTGCCCATTCTCTCTCTGTCCGCCTCAATTCTCTCTCTGCTTGCAAATAAATAAATAAAAATTTAAAAATTAAAAAAAAAAAGTACCATGTTCAAGATGGGTGTGGTGGTTAATTCCAGCACTTGGGAGGCAGAGGTAGGAGGATTGCTGAGAGTTCAAGGCCACCCTGAGACTACATAGTGAATTCCAGGTCAGCCTGAGCTAGAGCAAGACCCTGCCTCACAAAAACAAAACAAAACAAAACGAAAGTCCCATGTTCAGGCCATTTGGACCCATTGTCCAGCTTATATTGTAGCCAAACAGAGTTGCAGAGAAAGATCAGACGACAAAGTTTGATGTCGTCCAAGAGTTGGAGAAGCTTTAAGTTTTTGAGGAGACAGGTCGGGGGGGGGGTAGTAGAAATTGGTTTTGAGGTTTTATTCCCCATGGAAGTGTGAGAGTGTAGTAAAAGGGCCAGTGAGAGGAGACAGAGAAAGAGCAAGACAAGGGTGCAAGAAAGAAACCAGGGCTTAAGCTGGGTTTACACAGGACACCAATATGACCCCATGGCCCATTAGGGTGAACGGGGCCTGCACCTCCCTTGTGAGCAGAGGCCATACAGGTTGCAACTGTCAGCTTTTTAACCTATTAGTGGGCAAGGTGGGTGACTGTGCTCTCCATGGCAAAAGCGGCTGGCAGAGAACGATGAGACTTCAGGAGGTAAACACGGGTGAGAGGAAGGAACCAGGGCTTAAGCTGGGTTTACACAGGACACCAATATGACCCCCTGGCCCGTTAGGGTGAACGGGGCCTGCACCTCCAACGTGGGCAGAGGCCGTACAGATCACAACTGTCAGCTTTTTAACCTATTAGTGGGCAAGGTGGGAGACTGTATTCCTTATGGCGAAAGTGGCTGACAATGAAAGATGAGACCTCAGGGGAGAGGAGGGAAGAAGAGAGTGTCCAAAGATGGTGCAATCAAACCAAAAGTCGCCCCTTAGGGTACAGTAGACCATAGAGCAAGAGACTCAAGGTATTGAGTGGGCATCTTTCGCGAGACCTGGGAATTGGGGCCCAAAAGCAGGCAAGGGATGTAGCCTGGCATGCCAGTATGGCTTCCACAAGGAGGGATTAACCCCAAGGACAAGCCAACCCAAGAGGGACACTTACCGAGAGGGAGGGAGGAGACAAGAAGGGAAGAGGCGTGAGGCCAATTGTGGTGGGCATGAAGGCCAGTATCAGGCAGAGATGGTGTGAAATCTATAGAAGGTAAATGGTCTGGTCAGGGGAAAGGAGGTCTGGCCACCCAAGAGGGCAATCAGAAGCCTCCTATCCAAGTCACAGCACCAGATATAAGGTTCAGGAGTGACCACGACCATGCAAACCACTCTGAGGCAAAGATGAAAGCTTTTATTCAGGAAAAGCATGAGCTGCCAGGGCTGACTGTGAAGAGAGGAGCACAGCCAAACTGAGCTCCTCAGGTAGTGGGCTTTATAGGGTCTTTTTAGCTGGGGGAAGGTGAGGAAGGGAAAAGAACTCCTTTATTCTTTACCTTAGCCATTTCAAAAAGCTAGGGTGTGAGACCAGAACAGTGACCAGGTGACTTAAGAGATAAGGGGGCAGGAAACCATGACCTGGGGCGTTGTTAGGCAAGGAAAGGATAGTGGCTGGGTAGTTTCTTGAGGAATGTGGATAATCCACTTCCTTATGTCCCTGGCAACTCCATCTTGGGAGCTCATCTTGACCTTACACAAAGAACTCAAAAAACTAAATAATAAGAAATCAAACAACCCAATTTAAAAATGGGGTATGGGGGCCTGGAGAGATGGCTTAGCGGTTAAGGCATTTGCCTGCAAAGCCAAAGGATCCGGTTCAACTCTCCAGAACCCACATAAGCCAGATGCACAAGGGGGCACATGCATCTGGAGTTTGTTTGCAGTGGCTGGAGGCCCTAGTGTGCCCATTCTCTCTCTCTCTCTCTCTCTCTCTCTCCTCTATCTCAAATAAATAAATAAATAAATAAATTTTTTAAAAATGGGCTATGGAACTAAAAGGGGAGTTCTCAAAAGAAGAAATACAGATGGCAAACATACAACAGAAACTCAAACTGGTTTAAGCAAAAAATAAAATAAATCTTCCCCATGGATACTAATCTAAGAGGTAAATAGCCCAAATATGTCATCTATTCAACCACTTTTTGTTTGTTTGTTTGTTTGTTTGTTTGTTTGTTTGTTTGTTTTTGAGGTAGGGTTTCACTCTAGCCCAGGCTGACCTGGAATTCACTATGTAGTCTCAGGGTGGCCTTGAACTCATAGGTTCTCCTACCTCTGCCTCCCAAGTTCTGGGATTAAAGATGTGGGCCACCATGTCTCTTCACCCACTGTTTGTTTGTTTGTTTGTTTGTCTATTTATGAAAGGGAAAGAGGCAGAGAGGGACAGAGAGGGAAAGAGAGAGAGAATGGGTGCACCAAAACATCCAACCACTGAAAATGAACTCCAGATGCATGTACCACCTTGTTTATCTGGCTTATGTGGGTCCTGGGGAATCCAGCCTGAGTCCTTTGGCTTTGCAGGCAAGCCTTAATGGCTAAGTTATCTCTCCAGCCCTTCACCCACTTTTTGAACCCTCCTACCACCACATGGTGGCACACATCTGTAATCCTGGCACTTGAGAGACTGAGGCAGGAGGATCATGAATTCAAAGGCAGCCTGGAAGAGATTTAGATGACCTGGTCCAGCAGTGCAGCAGGGATGGGGACCATAAGAGGAGCAGGAAACACCAGGTTGTCACCACATGGGAAGGCCACAGCTGTGTGTCACTGTACTAAGTTGTGACTCTTCTATTGAGGTGGTAGGTGGATATACTGTTTGTTCCCTTTATCTAACACATTGTAATGCTTGACACTCAAGAGCCATTTGATCAATAATAAAGTTAAGAACTAGATGGAAATAGAGAAAAAAAGCAAATCAAGGATGTTCGGAGGAAAAAAAGAAAGAGTTAACAATGCCTGTGAGGAGGAGGAGGAGATCCAAAGTGCAACCGCCTCATGTCACTGTGTTGGTGCGGGGGAGCCCTGCGCTGTCCATTCAGGCATAACGCGTTTACAGCCTCAGTGCATTAGAGTCCTAGATGTGGCGCTGCAGCAGGGGGTCTGGAGCTAGCAATGAGCACTGGAGGTGACAGTTCTTGGAACCCTGAGAGAAGGCCCAGCAGTGAGACAGGAAGGGTCAAGTTTAGGAGTACAGCTGACAGCACAGGGAAACCATGAACTGTTGTGGGTGATGAGGATGTTATCCGTCTGTATTTAGAGATGGAGATGCCCTGGCAGGCTGAGGCAAGCTGAACCCCTTCAGAGCAAGAGTCCCTGGACCACAGCCAGCTTCAGCCAGCAGCCCAAGCTCAGCATGGGGGCAACGGAGGCAACTTCCCCCAGCTCTTAGCACTGCAAGAAGGTTTTAGGGAAGAGAAAACCTTTTCCACTTAGCTCAGCCCAAGGCGTTGGGACCTGCTGTGTTTCCTGGGAAAAGAATATTAGGAGTGAAATGTTCAAGTCCAGTTTGTTGTCACTCCTGTGGAGAGTGCCTTCTTCCTTTTGTTGAAGCGAACGGAGCCCTCCAGTGGGGAAATGAGTCCTTCCCAGCAGCATGCCTGGCAGACTGAACTGAAGGAATGAGCAGCTGGGCGGCAGTGGGAACCCTGGACCATACTCTTTACTTTTTATTTTATTTTATTTTTTTATTTATTTGAAAGAGAGAGAGAGACAGAGAGAGGGAGAATGGGCGCACCATGGTCTACAGCCACTGAAAATGAACTCCACATGCATGCGCCACCTTGTGCATCTGGCTTACGTGGGTTCTGGAGAATTGAACCTTGGTCCTTTGGCTTTGTAGGCAAGCACCTTAACCACTAAGCCATCTCTCCAGCCCCTGTCTTTACTTTTTAAACTGATTTCTTCACCCTGCACATCAAGAATGTGTATCTTAGCCGGGCGTGGTGGCGCATGCCTTTAATCCCAGCACTCGGGAGGCAGAGGTAGGAGGATTGCGGTGAGTTCGAGGCCACCCTCAGACTACAGAGTGAATTTCAGGTCAGCCTGGGCTAGAGGGAGACCCTACCTCGAAAAAAAAAAAAAAAAAAAAAAAAAAGAAAGAAAAAGAATGTACATCCAGAAAGTAGGACAGGGTAGGAAAGGATCACTGATGGAGGAGGGCAGCAAAGAAGTGAATATGAGCAAAGTATATATGCATGAAAATGTCATTTAAAATAACGTGTTAATCCCAGCACTCGGGAGGCAGAGGTAGGAGGATCGCCGAGAGTCTGAGGCCACCCTGAGACTACATAGTTAATTCCAGGTCAGCCTGGACCAGAGTGAGACCCTACCTCGAGAAACAAAACAAAACAAAACAAAACAAACAAACAAACAAAAGCTAACCTGTGATCTCAGCTGCTCAGGAATCTGAGGGAGGATTCAAGGACAATCCAGGTTGCCATAGCAAAACCTTTTCTTAAGAAAAAAATAAAAAGAGGGCTGGAGAGATGGCTTAGCTGTTAAGGCACTTGCCTGCAAAGCCAAAGGACCTCTGTTCGATTCCACAAGACACGGGTAAGCCAGAAGCACAAGGCAGCACACGCATTTGGAGTTTGTTTGTAGTGGCTGGAGGCCTTGGCATGCCCATTCTCTCTCTCTCTCTAATAAATAAAACAATTTTTTTGTTTTTGTTTTTTCGAGGTAGGGTCTCCCTCTAGCCCAGGCTGACCTGGAATTCACTCTATAGTCTCAGGGTGACCTTGAACTCATGGTGATCCTCTTACCTCTGCCTCCCGAGTGCTGGGATTAAAGGTGTGCGCCACCACGCCTGGCTCTAAAACAAAAATTTTTTTAATGAAAAAAATAAAATAAAATAAAATAAGGTGGGCTGGACAGTTAGCTCAACTGGTAAAGAGCTTGCCTTGCAAGCATAAAGGCCTGAGTTCAATCCCCAATACCTACATAAAATAAATGCATAAACAAATACTTTAGGGGCCGGAGAGATGGCTCCATGATCAAAGGTGCTGGATTGCAAAGTCTGACAATCTGAGTTTGATTCTCCAGTATCCAGGTAAATCCAGATGCACAAAATGGCACATGAGTCTGGAGTTCACTTGTGGTAGCAGGAGGCCTTGGACACCCATTCTCTCTCTCTCTCTCCCTCCTTCTCTCTGTCAAATAAACATTTTAAAAGGTAATAGATACTTTTAAATATTTATTTATTTATTTTTGCATCTGAGGGACACAGAGAATGAGAGAGTATAGGTGCACCAGGGCCTTCTGCCATTGCAAGCTCCAAATGTGTGCATATTGGGGTTCTAGACACATGCACCCCTTTGTGTCTGCTTTGTGTGCATGCTAAGGAATCATCCTCAGGTCAGCAGGCTTGCAGTGCAAGCACCTTTAGCTACTAAGCCATCTATCCAGCCGCACTTCTCACTTTTGGAGGCAAGCCAGCCAAGATCAAAGTAGTAGTGAGGGGAGTTTAGGTGGGCATAGGCAGATAGGAAATGGATCTAGGAGACTGTTGACACAGGCATTCCCAACAGGGACGCCAACAGTTGAGAATGCAAATGGTTTATTTATACAAACAACTAACTGCAGGGGCAGAAAACCATAAAAACCAAAGATAGAAAAGAAGGAAAAGTTTTAAAGGCCAGAAGTTTTAGATGTCTTGGGAAGGGTGGGAGCTAATGGGAGAGCTGAACCCCAATCTCTTATTACCATGACAGGGAGGGGAGGAGGGAGACCCCACCCTATAAAACCCAGCCCCAGAGCCCACTCAGATGCACTCCTAGCTCTCTGGCCCTTTCCTTGCCAAAGGGCTTTTTGCTTGCAATAATAATAAAGTTCTACATCTGCTTTCAACGTACTTCTGAGTCTGTCTTCATTACTGGAGCTTCCAAATCTTGTGAGCTTCAAGAAAGGATGGACCCCCATTATGGGGAAGGGTACTTTCCCCACAACAGCAGCAGACATTCCTGGCCAGGACGGCTCTCTCTCTTCAAGATGGCCCTTCATTGCCATCCTCACACAGCACAACAATGGAAGGTCAAAAAACGGTCTAACCTAGTTGCCTTCAACCATTTACCCTCATGACCATCACTTCCTGCAAGGCCCAGTATCAGTTACTGCCTCATTGCCTGGATAAAATACCCAACCAGAAGCAACTTGTAGAAGGAAAAGGGTTAATTCAGCTTGCGATCCAGAGGGTGGAGCCCACCATGGCAGGGAAGGCATGGCCGGCCAGAATGGGAAAGCTGACTCATCCTCACATCAGCATGAAGAAAGGAGAGCGAGGCAGTAAGCAGAGCCACACTCTAAGGCCGCAGGGCCCACCTCCAGTGACCACTTCCTCCATCAAGACTCCACCTTCTACAAGTTCTACATCCTTCCCAAATAGTGCCATTTTGCTAGGGACCAAGTGTTCAAACACATGAATCTATGGAGCATTACATTCAAACCACCATAATCTCACGTTATTTTTCCCCATTGAGACAGGCCCTGGCTGACCCTGAACTCTCTCTGTAACCAATAGTGACCCTGTCTTCCAGCCTCTACTTTCCCAGCACTGGGATTATAGACATGTACCACCATGCCTGGTTTCCCATTTTTTTTTTTTTTTTTTTTTTTTTTTTTTTTTGGTTTTTCGAGGTAGGGTCTCACTCTTGCCCTGGCTGACCTCGAATTCACTATGTAGTCTCAGGATGGCCTCGAACTCATGGCGATCCTTGTACCTCTGCCTCCTGAGTGCTGGGATTAAAGGCGTGTGCCGCCACGCCCAGCATCCCATTTCTTAATAGCACTATGGTGGGGGTTAAGTCTGAACATGAATGGGGAAGCATACTCAAACCATAGCGATGTCCATTATAGGAAATTGAAAAGGCATAGAAAAGTATCGTAAAGGCAGGATTAAAAGTCATCCATTGCTGCCAGGAGTGGTGGCACACTCCTTTAATCCCAGTACTTGGGAGGCAGAGGTAGGAGGATCAACATGAGTTCGAGGCCACCCTGAGACTACGCAGTGAGTTCCAGGTCAGCCAGGGCAAGAGTGAGACCCTGCCTCAAAAAACCAAAAAAAAAAATTTTTTAAAAAGCATCCATTGTGGGATGGAGAAATGGCTTAGCGGTTAAGGCACTTGCCTGCTAGCCAAAGGACCCAGGTTCGATTCTCCAGTACCCACATAAAGCCAGATATACAAGGTGATACATGCATCTGGAATTCGGTTGCAGTGGCTAGAGGCCCTGGCACACCCATTCTCTCTATATCTGCCTTTCTCTCTCTCTCTCTCAAGTAGTCAGAGAAATAAAATATTTTTAATCATCTATTGGATGAATAGATAATAGTTATATCTTCTCATAAGGATTAACCTCTGATCTCTGAGTTTCAGCCTGACCTTTGTGTCTTACTGTACCTATATAACCTGAGTGCAATTACTTCTCTTCCCTGAACCTGAGGGTCCTGCCTACATTTGTAGTGATATTTACACCTGTCTTATAGCACTGTCTGAGGATAAATTGAAATCATATTTGCAGCACAAATAGGGCTCAACAAATGGTAGGCACTGGGATCAGCTACACAGTAGCTGTGACTGACTGGGATTAGCTACTTAGTACTTGAAGCTGTTCCCATTGTTATCGGCACTGCAGCCCAGCACCCACGGAATATGCAGGATGTGGCCACCCTGCTGCCAGGTAGCTGCTAACCGGATGCAGACTCTTCAGGCTGAGCTGCAGGTGCTGGTTATGACATCTCCAGACTTGTTCGAGCAGGTTCTTACTAGAAGCTGCATGAGTAGGGTTTGAGTCCCCTGGTGCTCATGGCCTTCCTGAGGACATATTTGTCCAAAGGGTCTTTTATGCACTTCTCATCCTCACTAACCACTGTGCTTCATTGCCAGCCCTTCAGCCACTAGCATTCCCTGGCCTCGTTGTTGCTCAGTCATTGCTTCCCAGGCTCCCAGCATGACCTTCAAGAATCAGGTGCCAAAAACATGTGAAATCATAAAGAAATACTAGGTAGATTTCTCACTCACAATTTATTTTACTTTTTTTTTTTTTAATAATAAAAGTAGGGCTGGAGAGATGGCTTAGAGGTTAAGGTTTTTGTCTGCAAAGCCAAAGGACCCAGATTCGATTCTCCAGGATCCACATAAGCCAGATGCACAAGGTGATGCATGCATCTGAGATTTGTTTACAACAGCTAAGGCCCTGGTGTGTCCATTCTCTCTCTCTCTCTACCTCTCCTTCTCTCTCCATCTGCCTCTTTCTCTCTCTCTCTCCAAAATAAATGAAATTAATAAAAATATAGCACCTGTCACACTTTAAAATAAAAAGTATATGTGTGGTGGCATATACTTGTAATCCTAGCCCTTGGGAGGTGGAGGCAGGAGGAGATGTTCAAGATCATCTTTGGATATATAATGAGTTCAAGGCCAGTGTTGGGTTACATGAGTCCTATCTCAAAAAATTCAAGTACATCTTGAAATATATATATATGCCATATATATATATATATAGATATATAGATATATACACATACATACACACACACACGTGTGTGTGTCTGTATTTAATAGAGAGAGTCTCATAACGTATATACTTTTGTGCAAGTTTCCTTTTTTACTTACAGTGGACATCTATACATCTATGTGTATCAGCACATCTTAGCTCCAAAAAAAAAAAAAAAAAGAGGGCTGGAGCGATAGCTCAGTGGCTATAGCAGACAGCTTCAGGTCACTGGGATGAACTTCCAGACCAGACACAGTTTATGGGAGGAAGAAGGGATTTATTGAAGCTTACAGATCAAGGGAAAGTTCCATAATGGCAGAAGTTGGCCCTCTTTCACAGGCTCATACAGAGAGAAAAGCAAAAAGCCACCACCACCAGCAGCAAGCACACTTCAGGAACTCAAGGCAGAACTCAGGCACTTTACATATCTTAGGTTGGAATTCAGATCTGCCTTAGGACTGGACCCTAGAATCCACCCACAGTGATACCTCCTCCAGCCAGGTGGCTGCAGATCTAAGTTACAAACCTTAATAAACTTCTATATCTATTGGGGCCTCTAGCCACTGAAAAGGAACTCCAGTCCCATGCTCCACTTTGTACTTACATATGGACTTACATGGGTACTGGGGAATTAAACTCCAGTCCTTAGGCTTTGCAGGCAAGTGCCTTAAGTGCTGGGCCAGCTCTCTGGCCCCTTTTTAACTTTAAAAAAAAAAATTAGATAGCAAGAAAGAGAAAAAGAGAAAGAAAGAGACAGAGACAGAGTCAGAGAGAGAGAAGAAAGAATTGGCACTCCAGGGCCTTGGCCACTGCAATCAAACTCCAGATGCTTATGCCACCTAGTGGACTTGTGCAACCTTGCCCTTGCCTCACCTTTGTGCATCTGGCTAACGCAGGATCTGGAGAGTAGAACATGGGTCCTTAGGCTTCACAGGCAAGTGTCTTAACCACTAAGCCATCTCTCAGCCCCCCCTTTTAACTTTTTAATTACAACCTCCATACCAACAGAAAATATACAATTATTTTAATCCCCTCCCACCATCCTCTTTTCCTCCTAAATTTTCCACTGAATCTCTTCTTTCCAACTAGTCTCTCTTCTATATATATATTTTTTAATTTATTTTTTTTATTATTTTATTTATTTTTTTTTGGAGAGAGACACAGAGAGAGATAGACAGAGAGGGAGAGTGAGACAGAGATGGGTGTGCCAGCAGTCTCAGCTGCTGTGAACGAAATCCAGATGCGTGCGCCCCCTTGTGGCCAAGTGCAGCATTGCACCCTTGCGTCACTTTGCATCTGGCTAAACGTGGGACCTGGAGATTGGAACCGCTGGAGATTGGAACCAGCGTTCTTATGCTTAGGAGGCAGGCGCCTTAACCGCTAAGCCATCTCTCCAGCCCTATTTTTTAAATTTTTTTGAGACAGTGTCTCAGTATGTTGTCCAGGTTGGCCTGGAATTTGTGATCCTCCTGCCTGAGCCTGCCGAAGGCTGGGACAACAGGCTATAAGCCACTATACCTGGCTTTCCTTTGACCCAAACATGAGGCTACTGTTCGCTCTGTCACGGCTCCTCTTTTGTCCCTAGGCTCTTATCTCTCTCTTCTATTTTGATGTTTTTTTTTTTTCCCTTTCCTATTATGCATTACTGACATGCCACCATTCCACCAATTGGAACATTTGGACTAGCTGACTAGCCATAAAGCTTGTAGAGTCCCCTGCTGGTTAAGATTGTTGATAACTTTTCTCCATCAACAGTCTGCATAGCTCTTTCCATCATCATGCTAGCTAGCCATGAGGGAGGGGGCTTCTAGTTCAGCTCCAGCTTGATTTCTCAGTGACCTGCAGCCCAAGAATGTGGTATCTTCAGCAATAGCGTCTCACCATTGTTGTGGGGATTTCTCTGGAATGATTAGTCTGACACCAATGAGAGTGGAAGAGAGGAGTTTATTTATCCAGGGACTGAAGCTGGAATCACTCCCAAAGAAACTCTGACCTTGAGCTCAACTTTCATTTTATACTTAGCAGCAAGGTGGATTCCATAGCAGCAAAGCAAATCTCATAGCAGCGAGGTGGGGCAAACAGGCAAGCAGAAACTTTACAAAAACATATGTGGCATTTATCTAGGCAGTTCCATGGCAGTCAGCTATGTATTAAGCTTGCCAACCTCTATTTTGTCTCAAACTATTGAAGAAATACCATATATATGTTTCTAGCTTATATTAGTTTAGATGGAGTATAATCAATGTATCTATAAGAAATGTAAATGTGAGCTGGGCGTGGTGCATGTCTTTAATTCCAGCACTTGGGAGGCAGAGGTAGGAGGATTATTGTGAGTTCAAGGCCACCCTGAGACTAAATAGTGAATTCCAGGTCAGCCTGAGCTAGAGTGAGACCCTACCTTAAAAACACACACACACACACACACACACACACACACACACACACAAAAGAAATGTAAATGTACCTAGGACTTTCAGTGAAGTGATAGATGTTGCACTTCCCTCCTCTGAAACTGCAGCGGGGAGATTTCTCTGATGGTAGCTAACAAGAATTCTGTGACTCTGAGCCTGACTCCTTTGGACAATATCCTTTGAACCTTATCTCAGGAGACAGCTGCCTGTACTTAATCTTATTTGACAGAACTCTACACTTATGGATGTAAATCTCTCCTCTCTCCAAGCATGGGATAATTTTAAAAAGGATTGTAAAAGGTATAGAAGTCTGGCACAATCTGAGTTTAGGTCTGCATGTGAATAAAGGCTCTCTCCCTCTCTTGAAGTGGATTTTGCCTGATTATTCTCATTAACTCATTAATTCCTATAACAAACTTTCTCCTTCTGACCTCTGGTGGTGGCGGTGGGGGCAATTGAAGGTCCCTGGGCTACTGGAGGTTTAGGCAGACCTGAGCTGTCAGGCATGACTAAGGGCCCAGGACCCTGAGGTTGCACCCAGCCTAGACCCCTACAATCTTGCCTTGAGACAGGCAGGAGTGAGGCCGCTCCCTCTCCCCAGCCCGGGGCACCTGGACATCCTGATAAGACTGAGGTTTTGCTTTCCCCAGAGCCTTGTGACCTTTGTCCACTTATGTCCCTATATGTTAATGAGGAATCAGCCAGTAGCCTTTGTACAGCCACATCCCCCTACAACCCATACCCTATACCTTTTCCGCCACTACTTAGACCATGTGACCTTTTCCTGCTCACCCAAAGTCTCTACATGCTAATTAGGCATCAGCAGAACCTCTGTACAAACCCATCCCCTTATGACCCTGTACCTCTTCCCACTCTTCCACAAATGTTTATAAACCCATTCTCCTGACAACAAACGACCTGCCCTCCAATGCTGCCTCCAGGGTGTTTGTTTCCGTCACACTCACAGCCACTCAAGACCCTGCTCCACAGTTGCCTGGACGTCTCTGGGGAACCATGGCCACAGGGAACCCAGAAACCACAGGGAGGGGTGGTGGAGGTGCCTTGTCTGGGACTTTTCACTCCATTGAACCATTGGACAAGAAAAGATGGAGGCTGACAACAATCAGCACTGTAAGGTTCGGGAGTGACCACGACCACGCAAACCACTCTGAGTCAAAGATGAAAGCTTTTACTCAGGAAAAGCATGAGCTGCCAGGGCTGACTGTGAAGAGAGGAGCACAGTCAACCTGAGTTTGTAGATACTGGGCTTTATAGGGCTTTTAGTTGGGGGCAGGTGAGGAAGGGAAAAGAACTCTTTACCTTAGCCATTTCAAATAGCCAGGGTGTTAGACCAGAACAGTGACCAGGTGACTTACCAGATAAGCGGCAGGAAACCATGACCTGGGGGCATTGTTAGGCAAGGATGGATAATGGCTGGGTGGTTTCTTGAGGAATATGGATAATCCACTTCCTTATGTCTCTGCCTCCATCCTGCTGTCCTTGACTCCATTTTAGAAGCCTGTCCCAACCTAACAAGCACCTACTGTAATTCAGCACTTAGCCAAGTGTTCTTTTCTATCTCACCATCTAGCTCTGGTAGGCAACCATGAGCATTGGCAACTTTGTTTTGTTTTGTTTTGTTTTGTTTTTTTGAGGTAGGGTCTCATTCTAGCCCAGGCTGTCCTGTAATTCACTGTTAGTCTCAGGGTGGCCTTGAACTCACAGCGATCCTCCTCCTACTCCTCCGCCCCCCCCCCGCCCCCGCCAAGTGCTGGGATGAAAGGCGTGTGCCACCACAGCCAGCAGGCTCAAGATTTAACGATGCATTTAGTTTGAAGATGCACCTTCATTTCAGGACAATTATTTGTTGTAATTAATTCATAGTTGTTTCTCATCTATTCTCATTCTGTCTCTTTATTTTGGTGTCACTTTGAAGGAGAATAGGAGCAAGGTATCTTTTTATAGGCAGTCAGCCACAGACAGAGGCCCTGACAGGACTAGAACCTGTGTCTGACCAAGCATTATGCAAGACGGCTGCAAACAACAATCCGGCAGTGCTTCCTGCTTCTTCATGTCTTTCCTGGGCTTGGTACACTTACGGCCTGGTGGAATCATTCTCCTGAGCCCTCCAACCAATTGTTCTCTCCCTTACACACTTGAGTCTAATGATGAGGCTCATCCTAATTGGAAGTTTGTGATCATAAATGGGCCTGGCATGTGTGTGTAAGTCTCAATTTATCTTCTTGGCCCCTGACTCTTCTGGCCTTTGCTTTGGTAGGATCTCCCACTTCCCAGCCTGGCCAGGGAAGAAGATTTCTTTGGCCTGGGTGTTTTCCTGCTTGTTTTCTGCATGTGCTTTTTTTTAATTTAATTTTTTTTTTTTTGATGCTTTCTTGTTTGGGCTACATGTGTGATCTTTCTTAAAGCTCTGAGTCCTTTACAATCTCTTAATCCTCTGTGACCCCTATATGAGGGGGGTTCTTGTGGCTTGGGCTCTCCTGCTTTGCTTTCCACGTGTGTGAGCCCCTTCTCCAGAGCCTTCTTCCCTGGAGAACTTCCTATGTGAAGGTGACTTTCCTCCATCTCCCACTCTGGGAAGAGGGAGAATTTCCTTTGGCTTGGACTTCTCTACTAGCCTTCTCTTGTGGATCCTAACTCTTCCTAAAATAAAGCTTATAATTTATAATTTACCTCACTCTGAGTTCACCCAAAAGTTGGAGTCCACAGGTGGTCTCCTGCATCTTTATGAAATTTAATCCTTTTCTGGACCCAAAACTCTGCCTTCTCCCTCTCTCCCCTCCTTTCCCTCCATGCTGGGGATTAAACCCAGGACTTCTTGCATATGAAGCCCCCTCAGCTTCCCCCTCTTTTGTGAAATACATTGGCCAGAGATTAGGTCCTAGATTGGTTCTTTCTGTACCTGTCTTTTCTTGCAATTTCGTCCTTTACCTTTAAAAAAATTTCATTCTGTCTGTTTTTTTTTCTTTTTCAATCTTTCAATCCTTTCCATTAACAAACCTTTGAATTACATGTTTTCTTTCCCAAGAGCTCTTGTTTTATTTCTCTTTCTCCACAGATGTCCTGCTCTTGTGGGTTTCTCTAAAGATGCTCATGAGAGGATGTTGTTTCCTTCTGTCCCCTGAACAATGCCTGTTATCTGTTTGCTCATCTTGGTCCTTTTCTTCTGTGATAACATTGGTTGATAGCCTTTCCTGTTTGTTTAGTGTTTAAACAAAGAAGTGGGATGTTTAGTGTGGAGCTCTGGAGGTAAGGGGAGTTACCACCGACAGACTGCTTTAGGATGAACATTTAGGCGTTGGACCAGACTCAGGACTGAGGCCAACTAAGGTGAAAGAAAGAGACA
The DNA here is from genome assembly GCA_036365145.1 of Orientallactaga sibirica. NCBI lineage: Eukaryota > Metazoa > Chordata > Mammalia > Rodentia > Dipodidae > Orientallactaga > Orientallactaga sibirica. The sequence goes on from JAEOAD010002183.1 coordinate 3,155,207, forward strand.
ATATGGCCTTCATCAGCAGACTGCTCTTCGTTGGTGGGTGAAATGAAGGACAGCAGCCTACGCCGTTTGAAGCTGCCAAGCTCAGATGCAGCTGAGTGTTTAAAGGGCCTGAAGCAGGAAGAGGCAAGCAGGGCACAGAATAGGGAAGTTAAAAAATAAAATGGAGGGCTGGAGAGATGGTTTAGCGGTTAAGGCGCCTGCCTGATAAGCCTAAGAACGCTAGTTCCAATCTCCAGCGGTTCCAATCTCCAGGTCCCACGTTTAGCCAGATGCAAAGTGACGCAAGGGCGCAATGCCGCACTTGCCCACAAGGGGGCGCACGCATCTGGATTTCGTTCACAGCAGCTGAGAGACTGCTGGCGCGCCCATCTCTGTCTCCCTCTCCCTCTCTGCCTGTCTGTCTCTCTCTCTCTCTCTCTGTAACTCTCTCCAAAAATAAATAATAAAAATAATTTTAAAAATTAAAAAAATAAAATGGAGGGCTGGAGAGATGGCTTAGCGGTTAAGGCCCTTGTCTACAAAACCAAAGGACCCAGGTTCGATTCCAGGACCCACGTAAGCCAGATGCACAAGGAAGCGCATGCATCTGGAGTTCGTTTGCAGAGGCTAGAGGCCCTGGCGTGTCCATTCTTACTCTCTGCCTCTCTCTCAATGGAAACACGGTGGTTTCTTTTGCTGACTTGTCTTCCCACGTATCACTTAGCCCTCTTCTATAGGAGGATTCTGTTACTGGGTTAGAAGTGGTAACATCTGGAAGCTGAGACAGTCACTTTGACAGATTCATTCTCAAAACAAACAACCAGATCCCCCATGTTTGTGCAGTGTGACTGACTCTTAACTTATGCAGCACTTCATGGATGTATGTGTCATCCTGTGAAGGGGTCCTGCTAATCTCTGTGCGGTTCTGATTTTAGTTGTCTGCTGAAGCAAGCATGAGCTTGACCTTCCTACACAAAGAGAAGCTCTTGACGTGTCTTTGAGGCCCTTTCCCACTGAAGGTTATTGCAAAGGGTATTGTGCCCGAGTCTGTTTCTGGAGCTGAGCCTCTCTCTTGAAAAGGTCGCAGAGACCATATTGTGTTGATGCCCGAGAACTGCCTTTGCTGTTGACCGAGGTGCAGGTTCTCTGCTGAGTGATTGTCAGAGCCTTTTTCCTCACTTTTAAGGTCACCCATGGTCACTCAGAAAGCTAGAACTCTGAGCTCACAGCCATTCTCCAGTTTTGAAGTTGCTTCTAACCTCTTTGGCTCCAAGGCCCTGTGAGAAGAGGATGTAAGAATTAGCCCAGCTACCCTTCAGAGCTGGCTGGCGTCGGGTCACATAAGGAAAGCTCAAAGCAAAGTGACTCATAGCTGACTTTTATTGATTTGTGTTGTGTAATGTAACTCATCATTTGCTAGAAGAAATTGCCATGCAGAAAGAAGGAAAATACTCCCAACTGTAAGGAAAAAGGTTTTAGAGGAGTGTTTGAAAGGAAGACACAGGTAGACACCTCTGGCAAGGAGTACTTTTATTCGGAGGTCACAGAGAGACACCTCCATTTCAGCAGTCCTGACACTGGAAGTGTGTTGGTAGTTTTTTGCAGGGGAGCTTTTATCTAGCAAGAGGGTGGAGGGAGAGGGATTAGGGAGTGATGGGAGGAAACTTCTTTCATTTGACAGCCCAGCAGATATCCGCCAGGTATCCAGCTCCCCCTGGGGCCATACGAGGGGGCAGTTTTGTGTTCTCTGGACAGACTCCTTGGCATTCAGGAGGAATTTTTCCTGTAGACCTTAATAAAAGGATTTGCTAACTCCTTTCAGAAGGTGGCCAGTGTGGATGCAAGTTCCCAGAAAAGCATTGCATCTGCGGCACCTGCTTTCTAGTGAGTGTGCTGAGAAACTCGTGATCACAAAGGGATGGAATGTTTCAGGATCAGAGCCAAATTACCTTGGGCTACCTGTGGCCTCTCAATAGCCATTATTGTCCATCTCTGTGCCTGACCTAATATCCTGGTGACTATCAGTTGATCAGGTGTGATCCTTTTTGGAATGCAAGACAGAACCCAGCTTCCACCAACCCAAGGGCTAAGATGGCATCAGATAGCATCTAAGGCCTAGGGTGGAGATTTCCCCACTTTGCTGTAACCCTCCTACCTGACGGTCAGCCAGTGTATTTGAAAAGTGCCTTGATTTATGACTTTCCTTTGTTCTGTAACTAGAAAACCTTCATGAAATTGTTAATATATTGGAACATGGAATTGGGGTAACCTAAATCTGTGTTCCCTCGACATGGTCACTCATATTTGGCTCCAGAATAAACTAATCATCCGTTTGAGGTGAGAGCTGTGTCTTCTACATGGACAACAGCTTGCTATCCTTAGCATTGCTTTTACAGTTGTGAACTTCTACTCACAGGAAATAAAGTTTGGTATACAGTTTTCTTTATCCTGTTTTGGTTTGCTTGTTTGTTTGAAGGTAGGGTTTCACTCTAGCCCAGGCTGACCTGGAATTAACTATGTAGTCTCAGGGTGGCCTAGAAGTCATGGTGATCCTCCCACTCTGCCTCCCAAGTGCTGGGATTAAAGGCACACACCACCATGCCCTGCTCATATTTACATTTCTTTTAAATACATTGATTATACTCCATCTAAACTAACATAAGCTACAAACATTAGATATATGGTATTTCACCATGCCCCGCCCTTTATTTGTTTGTTTTAAAACAGGGTCTCACATTGTAGCTCAGGCTGGCCTCAAACTCACAGCCATCCTCCTGTTTCAGACACTCAGCTACTAGGATTACAGGCACAAATCCCCACACCTGCCATGGCATATAGGTTTAAATGGTTCTTTTATACATTTTTTAACCTTTTATACATTCTTATCACAGACAGAATTATATTACACAAGGTAAATTGTATATTTGAAAGGATGCTTAAGTATGCATTTAAAAAATACACATTTCTTTCTCTTTCTGTCTCTTTCTCTCTCTCTCAAATAAATAAATATATTTAATAAAAAGAAAAAAAGGCTGGGGAAATGGCTTAGCAGTTAATGCATTTGCCTGCAAAGCCTAAGGACCCCAGTTTGATTCCCCAGTATCCACGTAGACCAGATGCACAAAGGGGCGCATACATCTAGAGTTCATTTGCAATGACTAGGGGCCCTGGCATGCCCATTCTCTTTCTCTCTAACTGCCTCTTTCACTCTCTCTCTCAAATAAATAAATATATATATTTTTAAATACACATTTTCTGGGGCTGGAGAGATGGCTTGGCGGTTAGGCCCCTGCCTGCCAAGCCTAAGAGGGCTGGTTCTAATCTCCAGGTCCCACGTTTAGCCAGACCATGATGCAAGGGCGCAATGCCACACTTTCCCACAAGGAGGCACACCCTCTGGAGTTTGTTCACAGCATTTGAGAAACTGCTGGCACGCTAATTCTCTCTCTCTCTATCTCTGTAGCTCTCTTTCTCTCTCAAAAAAAAAAAAATATACATTTTTGCTCAGACATGGTGGTGCACGCCTTTAATCCCAGCACTTGGGAGGCAGAGGTAGGAGGATTGCTGTGAGTTCGAGACCACCCTGAAACTACATAGTGAATTCCAGGTTGGCCTGGGCTACAGTGAGACCCTACCTCAAAAAGTACATAATAAATAAATAAAATAAAAGTACACACTTTACTTTTTCCTTTCTTTCTTTTTGGTTTTTCCAAAGTAGGGTCTCACTCTAGCCCAGGCCAACCTGGAACTCACAAAAGATATTATACCTTCTGGATTTCTCACTCTAGCAGAAACCAACTGTCTATCGTGGGGATGTTCAGGGAGCCTCGTGATGGGATCTAGGGCTGAGCCTCCTACCAACTACCATGTGAGTGAACATCCTAAAAGGAACTCGTTCCCTCCCAGTCACACATTCGGATGATGAAAAAAACTGCTGACATTTCACAGCAAGTGAGAAGGAGAGGGGGGTCCGGAACAGAGAGGGAAAGTAGAAGGTGGCAGGAAACTCTGACTCTGGGGCAGAGAGAGAGAGAGAGAGAGAGAGAGAGAGAGAGAGAGAGAAAGGGATAATACTTACATACCTAAACCAGGAGAGGCTGGGAGGCGAGAGAGAAGAGTGTGTGAGGGGAAGAGGGTTTCAAGCCCTTTGGGGGAAAAGAAAGAAAGGATATTGTACAGCATGGGGTATGGCGGAGGAGGCTGCAGCCACCAAGTTGGGTCCCCTGCTGAACACTTTTGGGGAAGTAAGGCCTTTGAAGTCACAATTACTGTAACAAGAAGTAGTTCCAGAGCCTAGAGCATGGCTAATTGGAAGGATGGAGAGGGGGATTACAGCAGGGGATTCTGAGATTCTTACAATGAGAAGGACCCACCTTGCAGAGCCACTCTGAAGTCTTGACCTACACAATAAAGCATATAATGTTTATTGTTGTTTTAAAATATTTTGTTTAGCTGGCATAGTGGTGCATGCCTATAATCTCAGCACTCAGGCGGTTGAGCTAGGAGGATCACTGGACTACAGAGTGAGTTCCAAGTCAGCCTGGGCTAAAGTGAGAGTGCTTCATAAAACCAAAATAGGCCTGGAGAGATGGCTTAGCGGGTAAGGTGCTTACCTGCAGAGCCAAAGAATCCAGGTTCGATTCCCCAGGACCCACATAAGCCAGATGCACAGGTGGCACATGTGTCTGGAGTTTGTTTGCAGTAGCTAGAGGCCCTGGTGTGTCCATTCTCTCATTCTCTCTATCTACCTCTTTCAAACAAATAAAAATAAAATATTTTTTAAAAGTTAAAAAAACAAAATAAATAATATAACACTACATTTAAAGTTGTTTCTAAGAGCAATATATAACACTAAATACAATGAGTCATAGTAGACGAGATGAAAGCAACTCATATATATTTCAAAGTAAAAAACAGTTCCAGGAGCCAGCATGGTGGCACACACCTTTAATCCCAGCACTCGGGAGGCAGAGTTAGGAGGATTGTGGTGAGTTCAAGGCCACCCTGAAACTACATAGCGAACTCCTGGTCAGGCTGAGCTAGAGTGAGACCCTACCTCAAAAAACCAAAACCAAAAACAAACAAACAACAACAAAACAGTTCCAGTATCTATTTGCAAATATTTTTTGTTTTGTTTTGTTGTTGCTGTTTTTTTTGATGTGGGGTCTTGATCTAGCCCAGGTGGATCTATTTGGAATTCTTTACTTTAGAAAATATGATGTTCTTTTGATTAGGGTTTATTTTATTCATTGTTGTCTGTGGATTACAATTATACTGATCTGTTTATTAATGATTCCAGAAGGTGGGGGACTACTTACTGAGCAAACTACATCTGAAAACAAAGTCAAGAATTTGGAACCCAACAGTGAACACTAGCCCATTCAGGCTATCAGCCCTATGTAACTGTTCCTTTTCAGCAACAGGTTCAATTGTAGTGCCAGGACCCCCAAATGTGGGTTGGGGTCCTTGGGAGTCACCCAGTGAGACAACAAGACCTAGAAGCTCGACTGCAATTACATGGAATTCTTTATTACCAAGCCTAGACTGGGACTCTGTCCACACAAACCAACGCAGTGGGAGTGTGAGAGAGAGCCCCCACTCTTGGGGGAAAGGGTTTATATAGAGAAGGGATACAGCAGTTACATCATATTGCAACATTTGAAATGGTTGGTTCAAAAAGCGCTCGCGCGGGAACATTTTGAGCTGCTTATCTAGGATCAGCCACTTGTTTGCAGATTCTTTATTATCTCCGGGATGTCCTAAGACTTCCCAGGAATGAACAATAAGAGAGAGGGAGGGGGTTGGGAAAGAAGCAAAGGTCAGTACATTAGCCAGCAAGTTCCTCATCTGAGTCAGGCCTGGGCTTTTTTATTTCAGATGGCAGTCTGTTTTGCTATAATGGCTATCTGCTTAAAAATGGCAGTACTACTGTCAAGCTGGAGCGCTAGCAAGCGGAGTTACAGAAGCTAAAGGCAATATCTTAATTTCTTAGATCTCACACAATCACCAGGCAAATTCTGAGCTGTGGCCAAATGCCTTTGTACTGCAATTTACTTTAGCTCCTCTAGGCAGAAACTGGGGCTCCCTCTGCTGTTCTTCTAGTGAACTACAACAACCAAACTGCCAGCTCCCTTATAAATAGGCTAGCCATTTATGAGTTAATTTAATGAAATTCCTTTTCTTTTAAAAAAAAAAATATTCATTTATGTGAGAGCGAGAAAGAGCGAGAGAGACTCATGTGCCACATTTTGCATCTGGCTCTACTACTAGGGAATAGAACCTGGGTTCTTAGGATTTGCAGGCAAGTGCCTTAACTGGTAAGCCATCTCTCCAGCCCTCAAAATTCCTTTTCTTTATATACACAGTAAATGAAATAACTGAAAGTAGTGCTTCCCAAAAGAATAAAAACCTGTCTATATACTATTTTAGCCAGTTTCAGATTTTTAAAAATATTTCTTGCCACACTTACACCTAAGTAGAGTCAACTAATAAGTTATGCTTTTTTATTCCGACCAAACTTCATGTCCCAACAACTCGCGTCCAAGGACAATGTTTGGTATCTTTCTTCAAAGCCAAACTGGGAAGCAAGACTACCTCTCCCTCCACCTAGCCCAGCACCTCAACTGTTGAAGCTGCTGCAGCACCCCTTCCCTTTGTGCACTGCCTTTCTTCGGAAGTTTCCATCGCATGGTTTTTAGTACCAATTCTGAGTTACACTGCCAAGCAACAAGCTCCCGAGCAGACAGATGATAGGAGCCTGTCTGGCTCTCGGGATTCAGGATTCGGGATTCGGAAGAGGATGCTCTGTTAGGCGTTCTTCTGTTTCCTCTCTTTCCCTGAACTACTCCCAGTATGGATCAGAGCCGCTCAGAGATGCAGGCGCCCCTTCCTCCGAGCGACATCTCCATCACTGGACACCGGAAGTCCAGAATCAGGCCCATTACGTGCTCTGAGCCACAAGTCATCTTTCAGGAGTCCATCTTTATTTTCCCAGGCAAAAGCCAGCAGCCGTTCGCTTATAAAACAGCTGTGACTGCAGTGCCCACACTGTATCCACAGAAAATACTGCTGCTTACCTAGTCCCAGAAAAATAGGGTGGTGGCGGAGGAGGTGCTGCGGTGTTGGGTACACTCTGCTAGGGAAAGGCAGCTGAGAAGTTAGAAAGATGAAGGCAGCCTTGTGCTTGAATGCTCAGCTCGGAGCCCAGGACCCTGGCTGGGCGAACTGAATGCAAAGTCCCCTGGGGCTCGGGCTGCCATCAAGATGAGAGGGGCTGAGGCCACAGCGAGGGGCCTGCAGGCGGAGCGGGGCGGGGCAGTCTCTGAACCCCGAGGGGCCCAGGGATCTCTGGCTGAGGCTCAAGAAGCCAGGGCCTCCATCGGATACAAATCTGCCCAGCCTGTAGCTCAATGGGTGTGATGTGCAGTGGTGATGTGAATTTTCTCTACAGTGACCCACAGGGTGTCTAAGCCACACACAGCTACTAAAGCCTGTGGGTGCTCATCATATGCTTCCCAGCACATGTGACAGAACCCCCCCACACACCCGCCGCAAAAAAAAAAAAAAACCAACAAATTGGAAAACACCTTTAAAGTATTGCTGGTGCTCGGGTTCCCTTCAGACAGATTTCATGAGATGTGTCTCTCCCAGAGATTTGGGTCTGGCAAATGGTCTCTGGGCTGTGACTTAGGCCTTTATTGCCAGGCCCTTCTCTTCAGAGGAAGAAGGTTTTGCCTGACGACAAAACATTCTTGTTAATTTTAAGCCTGTGTTTTTCTAAAATTAGTTTTGTTCTGTCCCTAATGAAATTCCCACTGTGGTGTGCTAGAACAGAAATTCAGGCAAAGCACTTGTCCCTACTTTCATGACCTTTACTTCCTTTATTGTTTTATTTCGGGGTTTTTGCTGTTGGGAATCACACTCAAGGCCTCACAATGCTAGGCAAGCACTCCACCACTAACTATACCGCCAGCCTACATGGAACTTACATTTTATTTGGGTGTAGAGAGGGAATGATCTCCAGTAGTAAGTTACTATGTAGTATCTCGGGAAGTATTATATGTCAGACAGAATAAGGGAGAGAGGAAGGGGTGGGGAGCTGTCAACTTCAATAGTTAGAAAAGGCCTTTCTGGTAAAAGACAGGAGATCTTAAAACTGAGTGGGTGGCTTGGGATGTAGCTCAATAGTAGAGCGCTTGCCTAGTACTCTTGGGGCTTAAGTTCAATCCCCCAAACTGGCCTCATGGAAATCCAGGGGCGTGGAGCGCACAGAGACAGGAGTGGGAGGAGGAGAGCTGAAGGGCCACTGGGGGTGGGGGAGCAGATGAGCAGCTGCAGCGGGCTGAGGGTGGGAAAGTGTGGGAGAAGGGCTAATGAAAAGCTTACCCGGATCACTTTGCTGAACTGGTAAAGATGACGCTGTGAGTGTAGGGGCTACTGATGCAGGATTTGGGGGTTCAGGAGGGGTTCCCCTAAGTTTATTAACCCCAATTTGGGGTCCTGTCCTATTGTTAATAAAGAATTGATTTTTTTTTTAAAGACTCAAAAAGGATAAATTAGCTGAGCGTGGTGGTGCACACCTTTAATCTCAGCACTCGGGAGGCTGAGGTAGGAGGATCACTGTGAGTTCGAGGCCACCCTGAGACTCCATAATGAATTCCAGCTACGCCTGGACTAGAGTGAGACCCTGCCCTGGAAAAAAAACAAAGGATAAATTATGGATTTTTAAGTTTATTTATGGAGGAATCACAAATTGTGGGGCTTGTTTAAGAGAAACTGGGATCTAGGAAGAAGGCTAGAACAGTGTCATAAGCACGTGGACGGCAGGAAACAAATGCTCCTGTGGAAAACACAGCACAGTCTGTGAGATTCATTTAAGAGAAACTGAGGTTTTTAGGAGAAGAGGAGTAGAGCCACAAGCATGTGGAAGATAGAACCTAGTGAAGAGGATAGGAGAAAGCTAGATTCTTTTAGGCAGTTTCAGTTAGAAATTGAGGCCCAGAGAGAACAAGGAGATGACACCCCACATGCCACCTCACCCTAGCACAAGAACAGAACTCTTGACAGAAGTGGAGACTGATCTACAGCGCCCCCTGCTGTCTCCAGTCTAGCAGCTACCTTGATGGGCTGGCCCAGGGGGGTGGCTCTGGGATGCCCCCAGTCTTCACCTTCCACCTCGTTTAGGGCAGAGTCTCATTGTTCACCACTGCATTCACTAGGCTAGCTGGCCCACAAGTTTCCAGGGGATTCTCTTGCCTTAACCTTTCCTCTCCCCACAGGCACATTGGGATGAGACACTAGGGCTACCTCTCTCTCTGTCCTTCTTTCTGTCTCTAATAAATAAACAAAAATAAATAAATCGTGCCCTGGAGAGATGGCTTAGCAGTTAAGCACTTGCCTGTGAAGCCTAAGGGCCCCAATTCGAGGCTCGATTCCCCAGGACCCACATAAGCCAGATGCACAAGGTAGCGCATGCATCTGGAATTCATTTGCAGTGGCTGGAGGCCCTGGCACACCCATTCTCTCTATATATATATCTGCCTCTTTCTCTGTGTGTTGCTCTCAAATAAATAAAAAGTAAAATAAAATAAAATAACAAAAAAATTAAAAATATAAATCAGAAAAAAATATTTAAACAAATATTTTTTAAAAGGTGGAGGAGAGGAAAAACCCCGAGGTTGTCCTCTGACTTCCACGTGCACACCATGACATGAGTACCCTTAGATACACATCACACACATGCACACAAGTAGATAATAAAATGGAAAAATTAAAAATATAAATGAGGACTGGAGAGATGGCTTAGTGGTTAAGGCACTTGCCTGCAAAGCCAAAGAACCCAGGTTGGATTCCCCAGGACCCATGTAAGCCAGATGCACAAGGTGGCACATAAGTCTGGAGTTCATTTGCAGCAGCTGAAGGCCCTAGTGTGCCCATTTTCTCTATCTCTCTCTGTCTCTTTCTGTCTCCAATAAATAAATAAATTTAAAAATATATAAATAAAATTAAAATAACACTTCTAATAATTCGTGTTTGTTATACTTACAAAAGTTACCAGTCCAAAACAAATCAGAAACTTAAAGAAAATCATCCCTCAGACAGCTTGGAAAGCAGTTGAGTGAGAGCAAGGCAAGGCTAGATTTGTCTTTGATAGTCTAGGTCAGGTCATTGGGAGAGTGTACTAATTAAAAGTTGGCTATGAAGAACTTGAGGGTAGCCCACAGAGTCGAAATATGGAAGGCGTGTCAGCAGGCTGGGTAAGTGGCTTTAAAGTGCCACCATAATGACAGCACTCCTGGGCTTAGATTCCTGCAGCGCTCGCAGAACCTTGTACTACATTCAGATTAGCAACTAGACTGCTATTTCAGAAAGAGGAACAAAACAATGGAGGGCTGGAAATTGAAGCTTTCTTTTTTTGCTAACTTCCTGCCATAACCTGGAAGGAGAGTTGCTTTCAGATTTCTAAAGGAAGCTATTTATCCCTGAGGGAAATGCTTTAAAGGAATCCAAGAGGGCTGGAAGGATGGCTTAGTAGTTAAGATGTTTGCATGCAAAGCCAAAAGACCCAGGTTCGATTCCCCAGGACCCACATTAGCCAGATGCACAAGGGAGCGCATACGTCTGGAGTTCATTTGCAGTGGCTGGAGGCCGTGTCGTGCCCATTCTCTCCCCCCCTTCTCTGTTAAATAAATGAATAAAAATAAAATATTAAAGGAATCCAAGAAAGAAAATGCGAGTTTCATACCCGACACTGCAGGGAAATGTCACTCTGTCGGAACTCTCATATGGGTGGGTTATAGGCTTGGAGCTTGGTGCCTCACAACACACTCTGTGGTTATATAATCACCCCCCCCACACACACACACACATACATACACACACACACTGAACCTTACTGTCTTCATAGTAACATGCTACACCAAGGTCCATCCAGAAGGCACTGAGAAAAAGGGCAGATACAGTCTCAAGGCACAAAGTTAATCAATAAGAAAGCAGCCTGCTAACATTGGAGCAAACCATTTTCTCTCAAGCTAGTAATTAGGACTCAGAAATATCCCAGTTTGCCTAGTTTAAGCTCACTACTCTATAGAAGTGTCCAAGAATGCTATTCTGAGATTCTGACCCATATGAAATGATAAATTATGCAAAGTCATGTTTCAGTCTATAAAGAAGAACACAAATATGATGGAGGCATACTATTTTTCCTGCACCACAGAAGCCTCTATGTAAACTCTTCCTCAATGTTCCCCAAAGTAGCCTGTATGTAATCCCCAATATGCAAACTCTTACTAGCATTAGAAGTCTTGGCTGGTAATGTAAGTATAGAGTCACTGCAGATATAATGACCAGAATCGATCCTTTGTCTCCCAAAGCAATGCTTGTTAACAAAACAGCCCAAAGTGTGGCCTTCAACACATCTGTTTAAGAGTTTGGGCTGTCAGCAATGTTGGCTGAATGTAGCAGCAGTTCTGGTGGTGAGTTGTTCCGGGCAGACCTCCCCTGGTCTCTGCTGCCTGCTGCAGGTTGGCAGGCAGCTGTAGGATGGCCTCTGCTGGAATTGCCCATCTCTGCTCCATTTGGTCACTGCAAGTCTGGCTGCCAAACACGGCATCCTGGGGCAGGCGTTGCTTAGAGAGAGCAGAAGGGCTCACAGGTCTGGTGAAGCTGAACTTGGAACTGTTGCGTCACTTGTGTCACGTTCTCACATTCAAAACAAGTTACAAGACAGGTGGAGGAGGGATGAGAAGTAGATTTCATGCCTTGGTGGGAGGTGCTGCAAAGTCACATTGCAAGGGACAGGGATATACAGAGGCCTTAGAGGCTATTGGTTGGTACCAGCTGTCCCACCTCTGAATCGCTTCCCACCTGGCCCTGGTGAAATTCCAGGAGATGCATGCTGAACTTATGAACCATCTTTCCTCTCTAGCAAGAAAAAATACCAAGAAGCTACTGGAACTCAGATTACCTGTCTAGCATATGAGAGTTTCTGAGTTTGATCTCCAGCACAACACACACACACACACACACACACACACACAGCTTCCCATGTATTACAGTCAAGTTTGCATTGCTGGCAGAAATCACCCTAACCAAGAGCAGCCTGTGGAAAAGAAAGCTTTATTTTTGTCTACAGGCTTGAGGGGAAGCTCCACGATGGCAGGGAAAATGATGGCATGAGTAGAGGGTAGACATCACCTCCTGGCCAACATCAGGTGGACAACAGCAACAGGAGAGTGTGCCAAATGCTGGCAAGGGGTTTAACATGGCTATTACACCACCCCCAAAATACACTGTCTCCAGGAGGTGTTAATTCCCAAATGTCCATCAGCTGGGAACCTAGTATTCAGAACACCTAAGTTTATGGGGGACACCTGAATCAAACCACCACATTCTGCCCTAGACCCCATAAACTGATATCCACACATGAGATAAAATATAATACATTCAGTTCAACTTTAAAGTACGCAGTTTTTTTTTTTTTAAATCAATCGTAATGATGTTCAAACATCCCCATAATCTAAGGTCTTTTAACTGAGCCATAATACAAAAAAAAAAAAAAAAAAAAAAAAATCCCCCAAAAAACCCATAATGGCACAAAATAAATACGCTGCAAATGATGGCATTGGGCATAGCAAAGAAATATTCAACCAATACAAGATTTTTTTAGGATATCTCTTTATTATTATTATTATTTTAATTAATTTACTTATTTATTTGAGAGAGCAAGAGAGAGAAAGAGGCAGACACACAAAGAGAGAAAGAGAATAGGTACACCAGGGCCTCCAGCCACTGCAAAGGATCTCCAGATGCATGCGCCACCATGTACATCTGGCTTATGTGGGTCCTGGGGAGTCGAACCAAGGTCCTTTGGCTTTGCCTGCAAACTCCTTAATCGCTAAGCCATCTCTCCAGCCCCAATACAAGATTTAAACAGAGCAAACATCAAACTCTGTAGTTCCAAGTCCAACAACTCTAGTCAGTGACAAGTCTCAAAGTCTGATAATTCTAACCAGCAATAAGTCTCTGGAGTTCCAATGCTCCTCAGCTAGGCTACTCACAGTCCTGGAAAACTTCATCCAGAATGGGCAGCTCTCCTTAGCAGCCATCTTGCAGTCCTGGCATCTCTACTGGGTCTCCACTGCAATCCACAGTTCATCCTCATGGTCTCATTGGTTCTCCATGCAGGCATCCAGCAAACCTGCTTCATACTGCCCATGGCCATTTCCAAAACACAAGACCATGTTGCAAATTCAATGACTCTCCCTTTCCTGCATTTCTTATACTCCATAATACCAGGTGGGATGCCAATTTGTTAATCTGGGGGGGAATAAAGCAGACTTTGAAGAATAGGACATTCCCTCAACATTCAGGCCCCTTCAAAAGAGTCTGCATTTTTCTTTTCTTTCTTTCTTTCTTTCTTTTTTTTTTTTTTTTTTGTTTTGTTTTTTGAGGTAGGGTCTCACTCTAGCCCAGGCTGACCTGGAATTCACTATGTAGTCTCAGGGTAGACTCAAACTCACTGTGATCCTCCTACCTCTGCCTCCCAAGTGCTGGGATTAAAGGTGTGCACCCCCATGCCTGGCTAGAGTCTGTATTTTTCTGTTGTCCCAATGCAGGTCAGCTGGCCCAATGTCAGTGGTTGTAATCTCTCATACAATTGCAGCTGAACAGGCAGAAGTTTTGGCCCAAAGATTTCATTTTTTTTTCCCTCTGGGCCATATCCCTCTGCTCACACCAGTCCATTTCTATGCAATGCAACCCTGCACAAATTCTCAGGACACGGGCATAACAGCAAGCTTCTCACACAAACTGCTTCTAGCCCAGTCCAGGCAAAGCTCTTTCTTATCCTCACAAGCCAAACCTCACAGTGATAGTTCTTACGGCATTCAGGTCTTTCAACTCTGACCATAGAATAGTCCATCAAGCTGAACTTACAGTGCTACAAGACATCTCTTAGGCCAAGGTTTTAAATCCTTCCACATGCCTCTCAAAAATCAGGTCCAAAAGGCCAAAGCCACAGTCAGGTGTTTAGCAGCAATGCCACTCCTCTGGTACCAACTTTACTGTTGCAGTCAGGTTCTCATTGCTGGCAGAAATCATCTGATCAAGAGCAGCTTGTGGGAAAAAAGGTTTATTTTGGCTTACAGGCTCAAGGGGAAGCTCCATGATGGCAGGGGAAAATGATGACATGGCAGAGGGTGGACATCATCTCCTGGCCAACATCTGATGGACAACAGGAACAGGAGAGTGTGCCAAACACTGTCAAGGGGAAACTGGCTATAATACCCATAAGCCCGCCCACAACAGTATACTGCCTCCAGGAGGAATTAATTCCCAAATCTCCATCAGCTGGAAACCTAGCATTCAGAACAGGTGGGAGACACCTGAATCAAACCACCACAACATGATTAGTATAGAGACAAGTGAGGCTGGATTAAAAATAAAAAAGACTCAGCTAGAGCCGGGCGTGGTGGCGCATGCCTTTAATCCTAGCACTCGGGAGGCAGAGGTAGGAGGATCACCATGAGTTCAAGGCCACCCTGAGAATACAGAGTGAATTCCAGGTCAGCCTGAGCTAGAGTGAGACCCTGCCTTGAAAAACCAAAACAAAAACCAAAACAAAAACAAAAACAAAATACTCAGCTTGCGGTTCGCCAGCTCCCTGGCTCCCCCACTCCCAGTCCCCCTGTGCCGACCTCATTCTCTGTTGGAGAATTTGTTTTTGTTTTTCAGAAGACACCGAGAACTGAGGAGATAAACCACCCCTCACTCATCATCCAGGACCCAGGTGAAATCACAAAGCAATTGGCGAGATGAGAAGAGTGCTGCTTCCATGGTGAGCCTGACAACCTGCGCCAGGGTGATGGAGACAGACACTGAGGATACTCAAAATGCACCAAAGCAGATATCCAGAACCTGGTGAGAATTCAACACTAAGTAGACTTAAAATATACCTCCCACCACAACTCAGGGAATTTTGCAGGAGCAGGGGCAAAAAGATCATAAGAGCCACAGAGTGGGAGGAATACCCAGAGGCATTGTCCCCTCCCCCACCCCCGCCCCGCCACAATGACTGACTGCTGCTCTCACATCTCATAACCCACAACTCCATGGTGAATACCAGCAGTCCCACTAAGGAGGGCCCTCAGTGGAGTGGGGGCAGGGAGGAGGGACATGATGGTACTAATAAAAGATGTGTCCATACAAAGTTTCTACTGAATAAAAAACAAACAGATGATGACATCAAAATGAAAAGAGAGACTGATTGAGAGGGGAAGAAGGGGAAGAATTATCATGGAATATTGTCTACAATTAAGAAAGCTGTCAATAAAAAAAAGAAAAAGAAAAGGCAAAGAAAAAAAGGAAATACAAAAATACTCAGCTTCAGTTAGAACCAGAATCTCAACAGGAGGAAGGGAGGGTCCAAGGCATGTGAAGATGGAATGAAAATGAGAAAACTGAGGATGCAAGCACACAGAGGGGAAGGAGAGACCCGCACCCAAGGCTGAGGCCTCTGAAGGGATCATTGCATGAGGTTCAAAGACTCCACCTGAATGAAGGTGAAAAATATGAATAAAAACTCCACTTGCTATCTTGTGCTTCCATGCACCCTTGCCTCTATTAAGGGACATATGAAAAACATCCCACAGCTGGATGTGGTGGCGCATGACTTTAGTCCCACCACTTGGGAGGCTGAGGTAGGAGGATCGCCATGGGTTAGAGGCCAGCCGGGTCACCCTGAGACTACATAGTGAATTCCAGGTCAGCCTGAGCTACAGTGAAGCCTTACCTCAGAAAAAAAAAAAAAAAAAAAAAAAAAGGCCCAGGGGGTTAAGGTGCTTGCCTGCAAAACCTAACTACTGGGGTTCAATTCCCAGCATCCACATAAAGCCAGATACACAGTAGTACATGCATCTGGAGTTCATTTGCATCGATTGGAGGCCCCATTCTCTCTCTCTCTCTTCTCTCTCTGCTTACAAATAAATAATTTTTTAAAAAAAGAAGAAGAGGGGGCTGGAGAGATGGTTCAACAGTTAAGATGTTTGCCTACAAAGTCTAACGACCCAGGTTCAATTCAACAGCACCTATATAAAGCCAAATGCACAAAGTGGTTGATGCATCTGGAGTTTGCTTGCAGTGGATGGAAGCCCTGGTGCTCATTTTCTCTCTCTCTCTCCCTCCCTCCTTGGAAATAAATAAATAAAATATTTTTTAAAAATCCAACAGTACCAGTATGTAGGAGGCAGACACACTTACTTGCAGCAGCAGCCATGGGGAAAGGCTCAGGAAGTTTAGCTGGTAGAAAATATAAATTTAAGCTGCCTGAGATAGCATTGCTTTAGTCCCAGCTGGTGGCATATGCCTATATCTCAGCACTGGGGAGCTGAAGTAAAAGCTTGCATGTTTATGGTCAGCCTGGGCTGAAGGGTAATTCTGAGGACAGCCTGGGATAGATAGCCAGAGCTTATCTCAAAAAGATTAATTATCAGTCAAGTAAGTGTGCATGCACAAAAAATACTGAACATTCTGGTATGGCTGTGGTGATGGATGCCTGGATGTTTTAGCCTAGAAGGCTAAAACAGAAGGAGCTTTAGCCCCAAAGTGCATGGCCAGCCTGGGCAGCAGAATGAAACCTTGTCTCTTAAAACAATGATGGAGGGACTGGAGAGATGCCTCAGTGGTTAAGGAACTTGCCTGCAAAGCCTGACAACCCGTGTTTGATTCTCCAGTACCCAAGTAAAGCCAGATGCACAAAGTGACACAAGCAACTGGAGTTCATTTGTACCAGCTAGAGGCCCTGCATGCCCATTCTGTCTCTCTGTGTGTCTGTCTCTCTCTACTTGCAAATAAACAAATGAGTAAAAGTGACTATTCTGATCCCATAGGTGTATTAGTTACTTTTTTTGTCACTATCATTGCCGTGACCAAAATGCTTTGACTGAAACAACTTAGGAGAAAGGAGTATTTGGGCTCACAGTTTTAGAGGATCTCCGTTTGTCATCATGGGGAATGCATGGTGGAGCAGCTGTGTGATGGTGGGAGCTTATAGCAGAGCTTTTCACGTCTTGTCTAAACAAAGAAGGAGAGGATCATCACTGGAATCAGAAATGGGACCAGGCTATGGGGCTGGAGAGATGGCTTAGTGGTTAAGGTACTTGCCTGCAAAGCCAAAGGATTCTGGTTTGATTCTCCAGGACTCATGTAAGCCAGATGCACAAGGGAGTGCATACATCTGGAGTTCATTTGCAGTGGCCGGAGTTCCTGGCATGCTCATTCTCTCCCTCTCTCTTTCTCTGTCTCAAAATAATAAATAAATAAAATATATTAAAAAAGAAATGGGGCAAGGGTACAACCCTCAAAGGCCTACCTCCACCAGCCTGTTTGTCCCACAGCCTCCCACAATGATGCCATCCACTAAGAACTAGGCATTCTAATCATATGAGACAGTGAAGGACATGTAGGGTCCAAACCAAGACAGGTGTGGTATTAATCTGGATTAATAAGCTTTCCATCAATATAGTGATAGAAAATATTTGCTTAGGCTCATGGTTCTGAAGGTTCCAGTCCACAATCAAGTGTCCCCATTGGTTTTGACCTCTGGCAAAGCCACACATCATTGTGAGGGTACATGCTACAGTAAAACTGTTCACCCTATGGCCAGGAAGCAAAAAGAAAAAGAAAGAGATCAGTCCCACAATCATCCTCAAGGGCATGTCCCCAGTGGCCTAAGGACCTCCTCCTAAGGCCACATCTATTAAAGGTTCCATCACCTTCCAATAGCGTCACCTTCAGAATCAAGCTTTCAACAAAAGGAACTTAGGGGACAGGAGAGATGGTTCACCAGTTAATGTGCTTGCCTGCAAAGCCTAAGGACTCATATTCGACTTTCCAGGTCCCATGTAAGCCAAACACACAATGACACAAGCGTGCAATGTCACACATGCGCACAAGGTGGAGCACACACATGGAGTTCGATTGCAGTGGCTGGAGGCCCCAGCATTCCAATTCTCTCTCTCTCTCTCTCTCTCTTTCTCTCTTACATTAAAAAAAGAGGCCAGTTTGTTGGGCTTGTCTCAAAAAAAAAAAAATCATTCACACTACACCAAGCATGATATGGGATGCAGCATTTAATTTTTTAAAAATATTTTTTATTTATTATTTATTTATTTATTTATTTATTTATTTGCAAGGAGAGAGAGAGAATGGGCACACCAGGGCCTCCAGCCACTCCAAATGAACTCCAGATACATGCACCACTTGTGCATCTGGCTTTGTGGGAGTGCTGAGGAACTGAACCTGGATCATTAGGCTTTGAAGGCAAGTGCCTTCACTGCTGAACTATCTCTCCAGTTCCCAGTATGCAGCATTTTTAAAATAAAAATTTATTTAATGAATAGCTAATGTACTCACATAATTCAAAAACTATAAAAAATGGGCTAGAGAGGTGGCTTAGCAGTGAAGGCACTTGCCTGTAAAGCCAAAGGACCCAGATTCAATTCCCCAGGACCCATGTAAGCCAGATGCACAAGGTGGCGCATGTATCTGGAGTTCGTTTGCAATGGATGGAGGCCCTGGTGCACTCATTCTCTTTCTATCTGCCCCCTCCTCTCAAATAATAAGTAAAAATAAAATAGTTTTTCAAATATTTTATTTATTTATTTATTTGAGAGAGAGAAAGAGAGAGAGAGAGAATGAGCATGCCAGGGCCTCCAGCCACTGTAAACAAATGCCAGATGCACAAGGGGCGCATGCATCTAGCTTACGTGGGTCCTGGAGAGTCGAACTGGGGTCTTTTGTCTTTGCAGGCAAATGCCTTAACCACTAAGCTATCTCCCCAGCCCTAAAATATTTTTTAAAATTATAAAAAGTACAAGTGAAGCCAAGTGTGGTGGTGCATTCCTTTAATCCCAGCACTCGGGAGACAGAGGTAGGAGGATCGCCATGAGTTCAAGGCCACCCTGAGACTACATAGTGAATTCCAGGCCAGCCTAGGCTAGAGTGAGACCCTACCTCGAAAACAACAAGAACAAAAAGTACAAGTGAAAAGTCTTTTTTTTTTTTTCTGGAGTATTTCTAGTTTCCTTCTAGAAATGTTTCTGTCTTTCTAAACACATTGCAAGAATAGACTGTTAGGTAGTTTGAATGTAATGTGCCCATAGCCTCAGGTGATTAAGTTTCCTTGCTAGTCCCCACCTAGTAGAGTCTTTGGGAGGTGGAGCCCTGCTAGAGGAAGTGAGTCACCAGAGGCAGCTTTAAGCTTGCAGTTGCTTAAGCTCTGGCCTTTTGGGTCTCCCTGCTGTGAATGTATGATGAAGTGAGCCAGCTTCCTCTGCCACGATGAAGCTTCCTCTGGAATGTGTAAGCTGAAATAAACCCTTTCCTCCCATAAGCTGCTTCTGCTTGGGTGTTTTATCTCAGCACTGATAAGGTAACTACACAGACTGGCAAATGAGCTAGAGCTTTTGTGTGTGTATATACAGTGCTGGGAACTTCCTTTAAAAACATACTAAGTACATTGCCTTTTCATGTTAAAATGTATTTTGGTGATTATTGCATTTAGTAGATAAGGACTTTGTCATCATATATCTGCATATTTCAATATATAAAATATTTTATTTATTTATTTATTTATTTTGGTTTTTCTAGGTAGGGTCTTGGGCTGGCCCAGGCTGACATGGAATTCACTATGTAGTCTCAGGATGGCGTTGAACTCATGGTGATCTACCTACATCTGCCTCCTGAATGCTGAGATTAAAGGCATGTGCCGCCTTGCCTGGCTTTAAAAAAATTGTATTTATTTGTTTACTTATTTATTCATTTACTTGAGAAAGAGAAAGAGACATATATATATATATATGGAGAGAGAGAGAGAGAGAGAGGGAGAATATGGGCATACCAAGGCCTCCAGCTGCTGCAAATGAACTCCAGATGCATGCACCACCTTGTGTACCTAACTTACATGAGTCCTGGGCAATTGAGCCATCTCTCTATCCCTACAAAATATTTTAATCTAAACAATTCCATAGGGCTGGAGAAATAGATGGCTTAGTGGTTAAGTCACTTGCTTGCAAAGCCTAAGGACCTAGGTTTGACTCCCTGGAACCCATGCAAGCCAGATGCACATGGTGGTTGTGATGGTTAAGTTTGTGTCAACTTGACTTGTTTAGGAAACCACGGACATTCCTCATAAGTGTGTCTCTGAGGTTGCCTCTAGGAAGGATTAACAAAAGGAATAATCCTTCCCCCAGAGTGGGAGGCCCAGAGTGGGCAGCCCCTCTTGGAGGAGGGGGCTGGTTGATAAAAAGGAGCTCTGGGAAGAAAGACTCTCTCTCTCCCACCTGGCTGCCGGTGCTGCTCACTCCTTGCCACTGGGTGCTTGGTGTTTTCTGCTTGGTACTTGCTGCTTGGTGTTGCTGCTTTCCAGTGTGGACTGAAGACCAGGGTGGACTGAAGAACAGCGTCTCTCCAGGAAGCCTCCAGGTCTTCAGTGCTGGATTGGAACTGCCTGAGGCCTCCAGCCTCGTGGCCTGAGCAGCTACTGAGTTGCTTGACTCTTGGACCTACAACCTGCTATTGCTGGACTGTGTAAGCTAATCCAATAAATTCCCTTTTAATACAATTCATTCTATCCGTTCTGTTTCTCTAGAGAACCCTGACTAATACAGTGGTGCATGCATCTGGAGTTCATTTTCAGTGGCTAGAGGCCCTAGTGTGCCCATATTCTCCTCCCCCATAAATAATAAATAAATAACATTTTAAAAAAACAACACCATATTTTATTCAAAGAGCTCTCTGTTGACAAATACTTATCTTTAATACCACATACACTTGCTGCAAAATATATTTTCCTAAAAATTTTTGTTTATGTGTGTTGTAGTCAGCTCCATGTTTCTGGGATGAACATCCAAGCAAACACAGTTTATGAAAGGAATGGGCTTATTTCAGCTTACAAATCTAGGGGACGTTCCATCAGTGGTGGAAGAAGCTGGCTCCCATTCATAGAACCAAGCAGAGACACTACCAACAGCCAGAACCACAAGCAAGCACAAATAGAGCTCAAACTGCTCTCTCCACACTTCTGGGCTGGAATAAAGATCCACCCCCAAACACACTTTAAGGCTGGACCCCAGGATATTCCCCCAGTGACATCTCCTCTAGAAGACTGCTGGAGACTAAAGCAGGAAGCTTAACCTTAACCAAAATTCCCTGAGGCTATGAGGGACATACATACAAATTCAAACCACCAGAGTGTGCATGCTCACACACGTGTGTATTTGGGTATTCCAGTGCTTCTTGCCACTGAAAGTGAATACCAGATGTTTGCACCACTTTTTATATCTGGCTTACATAAGTGGCTTGGGAATTGAACCTGACCTGACAGGCTTTGCAAGCAAGTACCTTTAACCATTAAGCATTCTTCCCAGCCCCAAATGTCTTATCTCTGTTCATCTGATAAATAAGAAATGGTATCAAGAAGCCTTTAATCCCAGAACTAGGGAGGCAGAGGTAGATGGATCTCTGTGAGTTCAAGACCACCTTGAGACTACATAGTGAATTCCAGGTCAGCCTGGGCTACAGAAGGAGACCCTACCACAAAAAGGAAAGAAAGAAAGAAAGAAAGAAAGAAAGAAAGAAAGAAAGAAAGAAAGAAAGAAAGAAAGAAAGAAAGAAAGAAAGAGGAGGGAGGGAGGGAGGGAGGGAGGGAGGGAGGAGGGAGGAAGGAAGGAAGGAAGGAAGGAAGGAAGGAAGGAAGGAAGGAAGGAAGGAAGGAAGGAAAGGTGTACGCGTTTAATCCCAGCACTCCAAAGGCAGAGGTAGGAGAATCGCCATGAGTTCGAGGCTAGCCTGAGAATACAGAGTGAAATCCAGGTCAGTCTGGGCCAGAGTGAGACCCTATCTCAAAAAAAAAAAAAAAAAAAAAAAGAGAGAGAGAGAAAGAAAGAAAGAAAGAAAGAAAGAAAGAAAGAAAGAAAGAAAGGAAAAGAAAAGAAATGATGTCAAGAGTACAATTTTAGCTTTCATCTTTTGTATTATGAGCAAGGCTTTTTATGCATTTATCAGTCATTTATAGTTCCTTTCCTTTTTAAAAAATATTTCATTTATTTAATTATTTATTTGCAAGTAGGGACAGACAGACATAGAGAGAGGGAGAGAGAATGGGCATGCCAGGGCCTCTAGCCACTGCAAATGAACTCCAGATGCATGTGCTACTTTGTGCATCTGGATTTATGTGGGTCCCGGGGAATCAACCCTGAGTCGTTAGGCATTGTAAGCAAGCACCTTAACTACTGAGCCATTTCTCCAGCCCTATAGTTCCTTTTCTGTGAACTCTGATTATACCCCTCTTCCATTGGCTGTTTTTTCTTTTCTTTTCTTTTCTTTTCTTTTTCGTTTGGTGACTGATCTTGTTCTTGTCTTGTAATGTTGGCATTCTACTCTCCATGAATCCTTATGTTCCTGCATGGCCCAAACCTTCTGAGCAAAAGATGTAGAAGAATAACTAACAGCCTGGGACATCAGTATATATTTCTTTTTTTGTTTAATTTTTATTTTACCTATTTATTTGCAAACAGAGAGAAAGAGATAGAGAGGAGACAGACAGAGAATGGGCATGCCAGGGCCTCCAGCCACTGTAAATGAATTCCAGATGCATGCACCCCCTTGTGCATCTGGCTTACATGGGTCCTGGGGAATTGAACCTGGGTTCCTTTGGCTTCACAGGCAAGCGCTTTAACCATTAAGCCATCTCTCCAGCCCATCAGTACATATTTCTGAAGAGATTTAGAGATGTATTCCCTTGAGGCGGTCTTAGGTGAGGACCTATACCTGCAATCACCTTTCTCATTCCAGGGTGATGAGTAATGTCCCTGTTAGGAAGTGGGATAGACATGCTAGCAGCATTATACAATCTCAGTCTCCTTATTTGAGGGCTCTTTTGTAGTACACCCACTGCATAAGATATTTGAAAGCCAGGCATGGTGGCGCATGCCTTTAATCCCAGCACTCAGGAGGCAGAGGTCAGAGGATCATGGTGAGTTTGAGGCCACCCAGAGACAACATAGTGAATTTCAGGTCAGACTGAACCAGAATGACACCCTACCTCAGAAAAGAAAGAAAAGAAAAGAAAAGAAAAGAAAAGAAAAGAAAAGAAAAGAAAAGAAAAAAAGAAAAAAAAAGAAAGGAAAAGAAAAGGAAAGGAAAGGGAAAGGAAGGGGAAGGGAAGGGGAAGGGGGGAAGGGAAGGGAAGGAAAGGAAAGGAAAGGAAAGGGGAAGGAAAAGAAAGGAAAGGGGAAGGAAAGGAAAGGAAAGGAAAGGAAAAGGAAAGGAAAGGAAAAGGGAAAGGGGAAGGGGAAGGAAGGGAAGGGAAGGGAAGGGAAAAGGAAAGGAAAGGAAAGGAAAGGAAAGGAAAGGAAAGGAAAGGAAAGGAAAGGAAAGGAAAGGAAAGGAAAACAATAGAAAACAAAAGAAAAAAGAAAAGATATTCAAAGCTAGTCTGAGACTACATGGTGAATTCCAGGTCAGCCTTGGCTAGAGCAAGTCCCTACCTCGAAAAATGGAACCCCCCCCCAAAAAAAAAAGACAGAAAAAGCCAGGCTTAGGGTTGCATGCCTTAATCTCAGCACTCAGGGGTCACAGGAAGAAGGATCGCTATGAGTTCGAGTCCAGCTTGGGACTGACTACAGAGTGAGTTCCAGGTCAGCCGGTGCTAGAGTGAGACCCTACCTTGACAAAAAAAAAAAAAAAAAAAGGCCAGGCATGGTGGCACACCCCTTTAATCCCAGCACTTGGGAGGCAGAGGTAGGAGGATTGCCATGAGTTGGAGGATACCCTGAGAATACAGAGTGAATTCCAGGTCAGTCTGGGCTAGAGTGAGACCCTACCTCAAAAAACAAACAAACAACAACAACAACAAAAAGATAGAACCACCTCTGCAGTGTGGATTGCAGTCAGTTTTACCTGAATCGTTAAAAATTATGCCAAAGGGCTGGGGAGATGGCTTAGTGGTTCAGGCACTTGCCTGAGAAGCCTAAGGACCCAGGTTCAATTCCCCAGTACCCACATAAGCCAGATGCACAAGGTGTCACATGCATCTCTCTATCTGCCTCTGTATCTCTCAAATAAATTAATTAAATAAGATTCTTTTTAAAAAATCATGCCAAAAATTTTGATAAAATATAGCCAGGCGTGGTAGTGCATGTCTATAATCTGAACACTCAGGAGGCTGAGGCAGGAGAATTACAAGTTCAAAACCAACCAGGATACATAGGACTACCCTCTTGTGTGTGTGTGTGTGTGTGTGTTCAGAAATGAGACAAGAGGGCTGGAGAGATGCTTACTAATTAAGATGCGTGCCTGCAAAGCCTAAGGACCCAGGTTCGAGTCCCCAGTACCTACATAAGTGAGATGCACAAGGTGGTACATGCGTCTGGAGTTCATTTGGAATGGCTGGAGGCCCTAGTGTGCCCATTCTATCTATCTGCCTCTTTCTATATATAATAAAGTAAATAAAATATTTTTTTAAAAATGAGACAATGCCGGGCATAGTGGCGCATGCCTTTAATACTAGCACTTGGGAGGCAGAGGTAAGAGGATCACCGAGAGTTCGAGGCGACCCTAAGGCTACAGAGTGAATTCCAGGGATCAGTCTGAGCTAGAGCGAGACCCTGCCTCAAAAAAAAAAGAAAAGAAAAGAAAAGAAAAGAAAAGAAAAGAAAAGAAAAGAAAGAAATGAGACCAGATTGCCACATCATTCATGACTCAGCAAAATGCAACTCCCACCCCCAACCATGAGTTCCTGTATAAGACCTGACTTTGGAATCTAGAGACATCTGCCATGCTATAACAAACACAAAATGCATGAACATTTACCTGTAAATCCTTCAGGTAACTAAGCACTCACAGACATTAAGGGCTTGAAAGCAAACAAACAATCCACAGTTCAGGCTGAAGAGAAGCGTTTTAGCTGCATGGAGATGAGGTGTCCTAACCTTAGCCCCCTTGGTGCTAGAGGGTCTACAGGCTTGTAGGGAGAGCAGTTGGCATAGGAGACACATGCAAAATACTAAATCAAGTTTGGAAGTAGTCAGCTTTTGAGGAAACCAATATAGTTCAAAATCATATATATTTCTAGTATATACTTTTTAAGTTACTATAATTCTATTTTCAGCTTTTGGTTTTTATGGATCAAGGAAAACATATAAATAGAGAAACAAAACAACTAAAAAAAAAAAAAAAAAAACAGGAAAGACAAAAAAGGGCTTGAGTGGTGACTCATGCCTTCAATTCCAGCACTTAGGAAGCTGAGGTAGGAGGATCACCATGAGTTTGATGCCCGCATGGGCTAGAGACTAGAGACCTTGCCTCAAACAAATAAACAAACAAACAGAAAAAGGGAATGAGAAAGTGTTTCAAGACAGTGAAAGCAGAGCATTAAATCACGTACATGACCCTTCTCAGTATGGGCAGCAGCCCAGGTTGCATGGCACAAGGCAGCCCTGCACATGAGTGAAGAGCGAGCCCAGGCAGGTGGGCAACGGCTTCGGTGGAGTGAGAGCCGGCGAGCACAGGCAGGAGGTTAGGTGGGGAGTGAGGACAGGCTTTCCGCAGAAGCGGCTGAGGGATGAGAAGGGGCTTCAGCAAAGTTATCAGAGGAACTCGATGGGGCAGCTCAGCAGAGTTGAAGGAAATTTGTCCAGCCCACACACCCCTGGAACACTCGGCTCTTGCTCTTGGGATGCTAATGATGGGGTTTCAAGATCAGTTACCCTAAAATGTCATCTTGGCATTTGAGAAAATAGAAGCAGCAGTAAGGCCACTCTCATTTTTCTCTAAAGCAGGTCACAGTACCTTCATTTGAGTCATGCCCTCCATCAACACAGAAAAGGGGAACACCCTTGTCTCTGAGAAACAGACATAGAGAATAACAAATGGCCTTGCTCAATATGTTACAGTTATGTCATATGTTCTTTGTCTAGTTATACTTCCATATGCCTGTCCACTCTTCACCAAATCTAAGTACAAAAACATTATAAAAATAAAAATAAAACATTGCGGTAGCCGGGCATGGGGGCACATGTCTTTAATCTCAGTACTCGGGAGGCTAAGGCAGGGAGATCACTGTGAGTTTGAGGCCAGCCCAGGACTACAGAGTAAGTTCCAAGTCAGCCTGGGCTTGAATGTGACCTAGTCATGAAAGACAAAAAAAAAAAAAAAAAAAAAGTCATTATAGTAGCAGGGAATAGAATTCAATTGATGAGTGCTTAGGTAGCATGCATGAAGCCCTAGATTGGATCCCCAGCACCATAAAATATAAAACCAGGATGGTGGTGCATGACTGTAAATGTCAGCTCTCAGGAGGTGGAGGCAGAAGGATACAAAGTTCAAGGTCATCTTCTCCCACACAACTGGAGCCAGCCAAATCTAAGTGAGTCCCTGGAGAGCAAGAGACAGAGGGACAGAGACAGAGATATCAAAAACATTGAAGTATACTTCTGAAGAAGACAGAACATTCATTCATAACTTTAACTGTGTCCTCATTCCTTATGAAAGCACCTATGTTATGTAAAATTTACATTAAGCCAAGCGTGGTGGTGCATGCCATTAATCTCAGCCCTTGGGAGGCAAAGGTAGGAGGATAGCTGCAAGTTCAAGGCCACCCTGAGACTGCACAGTGAATTCCAAAAAGAATTTGAGGCC
This sequence comes from Orientallactaga sibirica, assembly GCA_036365145.1. NCBI lineage: Eukaryota > Metazoa > Chordata > Mammalia > Rodentia > Dipodidae > Orientallactaga > Orientallactaga sibirica. Next base: position 3,181,883 of record JAEOAD010002183.1, read on the forward strand.
AACCTGGGATATATAATAGTGAAACCCTGGAAAACGGAAAAGGAAGTGAGGGAAAGAGCAGAAAGAAAGAAAGACTTTTCCTTTCCGAAAGGCCCTGCTGCTCCAGTCCTCTTCTTCCTCCCTTGTCTATAGAGCAGACCTGAACACGTTGTACATTAAGCAAATTTCATTTAGTCACATTTACTTTCAGCTGGCATTTCTGTCATGCTCTTATGATGGCAGAACAGTCACCCAGCCACACCTTCAACTCCTGAGCCTTTGGGAGATATTTCAGACTATCAAATCATAACAGAACGCATTGATTTTAATATCTTGATTTTTCTAATTATGCTATGATTATCTTAAAGTACATTTTAAAATAAATACACAAGCCAGGCACAGTGGCGCATGCCTTTAATCCCAGCACTCAGGGAGGCAGAGGAAGAAGGATCACCAAAAGTTCAAGGCCACCCTGAGACTACATAGTGAATTCCAGGTCAGCTTGGACTAGAGTGAAACCCTACCTTGAAAAACCCAACAAAGGGCTGGAGAGATAGCTTAGTGGTTAATCGCTTGCTTGTGAAGCCTAAGGACCCTGGTTTGAGGCTCGATTCCCCAGGACGCACGTAAGCCAGATGC